>CM053793.1:9761317-10143817 GCA_028749045.1 Cupressus sempervirens | reverse complement strand
GCTTGTACAGACTAGGATGAGAGTAGAGAGAATGCATGGTTGCGACCTTGCATGCCGTAGTATGCCTTTTCAGTATGAGAGGATACTAGTGGCCGCATGAGGATCAGTAGAGGCCTGTGGAGTTTAGCTAACTGCCAGGGTAACTTCTACATGATATATGTGATGACACTTTCCCGCTTGCATAGTACGTTCCTACATGTCTTTGTGTGCCTCTGGGAATTAGATGTCGATTTATGTGTTGGAACCTTTGAGTTAGTATACTTTTAGGATTCTTGGACTTATAGCAATTTATGCTTTGTGATTTTGGATAGCCTATTTGGGACTTGAGATTATCTCCTCAGCATGGTGGGAGTGGACCACTTAGGTACCACGCGGTCAGGTGGTAGTGTTTTTCCACTCTTATCATTTGAGATCCGTTTGAGACATCATGGCTGATGTGTCCTTCATGATGGTGGATATGTATCCTTTCACTAATGACTAGCATATGTTAGATGATGTTATCTTATGCTTATATTTGCATGTTAGATTACTTTCTGCATATGATGTAGTATATGTTAGGAGTGACATTCCTACTATGTTAATACTGATGATCTCCTCAGTGATTTGGAATGTTACGCATGGAGGGATGGCTAAGATCCACGATGGTCTAATGATGCTATTTACGGTTGGGAGGAATCGTGCACTTAGTTTACTATGTTTGATCTTTATGATGGATGTAATTATCTTCTATGATGATGTATCATGTGTATCATTTGATTATCTTTACTTTGATGTATCATGGATTAGACTAGGATGATGTACCTTATTTCTCATATGTATATTATTTTAAGCTTTTCATACCCTGTGACATGTACAGTGGATGATTGAGCATTCAGAAATGTAATGTATAAACATTGGACTTATCATTATTATTTCATGTGGTTGATGGGTTCAATAATGTTAGTTGATTTAGATCTAATTCAATGATAAGGGATCCTTAAAGAATGTAATCTGTTATGTCTTTTATGTTTATGATTATTTCTATTGCTTCTATTATAGTGCATAAGTTATAAGTGGTATTTAGTTTCTTTCTTTAAAAAAAAAAAAAAATGCTACCAAACTTAGCAAAATTCTAGGTTAATTCTTTGGATCCCTTGGCAGGGCATTACACAAATTAATACCGGAACATAATCCATGGATTAACCTACATTGGATATGATAAATTGCTTAATAGACATGTTGATAAATCATTAGATTTAAATATAAGTTGGAATACATTCTTCTTACCTCTCAAGTTGCCCTTAGAATTATGGTAAATGCTCCTAATATCATCACTAGGAAGTTAAAATTAAAACCATGTAACTTTTTCCTTTTACAAAATAAAGAAAGGAAAGAAAAAAATACTCAAAATGAGCATCTACATGGTGCTATTTAATACACAAAATCTTGTTAAATTCAAAAAAAAATCATAGAGAATATTCCTTCTGTATTCTTTTCATTGGAATATTTAACCTACCTTATTGTATGATTAGTGCAAACCCCCAAATGTTAAGTAAGAAAGGATATTTATATATCAATGGACACCAATTTAAATAAAATTAGTAAAACAATTAAACTCTAAAAAGTAAGTGAATGAAAAAGGGACACCCCATGGGTCCCACCTCCACCACACCACATCACCCTTAAAATATCCTAAGTACATGCATGAGGTGACATGCCCTTCACTTTACAAAAAAAAAGAGAGTAAAAACCCCATCTTGTAAATATCCCAACCTTCCTACCACCATAAATGCATTTGGAGCAACTCTCTCATTGGGTCATCCATCCTCCATGGCCTTGGTGCAAATTTTTGAATATTTTCTTTGCCATGTGTCCATGGGTGCTTATGATAGTCTTGACTTCGAGAGTTGACTTTTGACAAAGGGGCATTGAGAATTGCTTTTTTTTTTTTAAAAACTTCTTCAAACTTTACCCTTAGAACTTTAATGCTCTTCTTCCTTTCTACTTCCTTGGGATTCATGCATACCATGCAAGGGCTTCCTTGGGCAGAAAAATGCAGGCCTAGGTCAGCATGCAAGCCTTGGAATCTGCCCAAGACTTTGGGAAGAGGAATGACAAGTTGCCAAGTGGGAGGTACGTTAGGAGTAGTTAGATAGTTAGTTAGTTAATGGCTATAATAAAGTGTGATTAGTAGTTATTTAAGTATAGTTAGTGTTTGATAAATAAAGATTAGTATTAGTTAAGTAGATTTATTTAGTTGTTAATAAAGTAAAGGTGTGTCTTAAATAAAATGCATCGATAAGTAGGTATAGTAAATTATATAATAAAAAGAAAGGGGTTCCTTGGTTTAATGTGTTGAAAGGTATTGTGTGTATGGGTTGGATGGGCTGGGTAGAATTAGTTAGTATTAGAAAGTGATTAGGATGTTAGGAAATTGTTGTGGGTTAGTAAAATTTATGTTTGTTGTTTTTTTTTTTATAAGTGAATAGAGTTTTGGTAGTCAATAGGTAGTAATTTTTGTTTTAATAGAAAGTAGTAGCTAGGAATGTTTAGTGTTATTTTTTTAAATTTCTATTAAAATGGTATTTCATAGTGGAGTTATATTACTAGAAGTTTTTATTTATTTATTTGTTAGACATGTGGAAGTAATTTAATATTTTAGAATAGTTATTTTCAAAAAGTAATTTAAACGATTAAAGTGATAGAAAGGTTTCCATGAATGTTATTAATAAAGGTTCTAGGTATGTTAGAATTGTATTGAGACTTATTCGATAAGGTTAGTGATTAGTAAATATGATTAGTATCTTACGTTTTGTTTGAAAACATTTATTATTATTATTGATATGTTAAAACAACATTGTGTATTTAAATTTCAATGATTTTATAATGGAGTTGGTCTTGGCACTAGCTAGTGGTTAAGTATAGGAACTAGTAGTTATGGTTATAAAGTAAGTGTATAGTTTAGTTTATAATCTAATAATAAACTATTGGTTATTTAGTTCAAATTATTATGATAGGATTCAAAGGTAATTGAAGAGGTCCTATGTAGGCAATTCATTAGGGAAGTAGGAGGGTGCGTAGAGATGAAATTTTTATCGAATGTAATTACATGGGGAGCATTCAAATGCATTGATTAAGTTTTATCATTAAATTATGATTGATTGGGAATCAATGTTAAGGTTATGTCTCACTTCCTAAGGGATGTAGCAGTAGTCCTCCTAGGAAAGTGAACCGACATAATGAAATAAATATATATGGAATCATGTCAAGACTAAGGTGTCTTATGTAATTTGTTGAATATATTAATCCAACTTAAGAACTTGGAAAACCTAGAAACTCTTGTAAAATAATTGTGACTCAAGAACTATTTTTATCATGTTGTCATATCTCTATATCCTTTTTCAATGGGTTGTATGTATTAAACATAGTGAATATTTAACTTTTTAAAAAAAAAGAAAAAATTTTGGTGTGTTTTTGCCTTGAATTTTGGTCATGACATTTTTGTATCAGAGCCTAAGTTCGTAACACTTGCGTAATGATGGGTCCATGTTAACTGTGGACTTTTAAATATTATTATATGAAGCATGGATTTCTCCTTGCAGAATTTTAAGAAGATAATGTAATCTTTCTAAACAAGGATAATAATGAGTAAACATAAGAAAAACCTGAAATTGGTATCAACAATTATAAATGGACACCCATAAATAGATGACCCAGTCTTAAGGACTTGAAATAACTAATTTGATGTAAGAATGTTACATTTATATTAAGAAAATTTGTGATCTCATAAAGAATTTGAAATTATATTGAACATGATCACCTTGGGAAAAACTAAATTAAGAACCCTAAAACATCTTTCAATCATGTGAGTGGAGACAAGTAAATAACCTAGTAATCAAAGACAAACTATTTTACACAACTTGTAGTAGAAGTTAGATTATGTTTGACCATATCACTCATGAAAGAATTGTAGTTCATATCAAATATGAAAGTGATCAAGTAGACTAGTATTGATTTAGACATTACTAAAATAAGTAAAGGGAACCTACAACCTTCATAATTAAATTTTGTACCTTTGGATTAAAATGTTGAATAGATAAAATGAATGGTGAGTAAATAGGAAGGTAACACTTGAAAATGATACCATGTTGTCAAGCTATTGAGATACCTCTAACCTATTTCAATGTTAAAATGTATTGTTCCAGTAATATTTGGAAAGAAAAAAAGAGCTCAATTAAAATATAGAAGTAACCTTTGGAAACTTCAAACAATAGGATTACTAATGAAGGAAACTATTCAACAAACAAGTTAGCTAGGAAAACACAAGGAATGGAAGTATCTCAGTCTACTATGAGGAATAGAATCTTAATCAAGGAATAAATCTATCTAAATATATGGTGCTAAGAATGAAATTAAATGGTGAGAAGTATGTAACATATAGTTTTGAACAGGTAAGATAGAAAATGCAAACTTTTGAGATAGGTTTATATGTGAGTCTATTTATGTTAGTAGCTTTATTGTATAAGCATGAGTAATAATAAATTGTAACTATCAAGTGAATACTCATAGACTCTAGTATTGAAATTATTGGATCAATTATAACCCTACAAGAGAAAGTAAAGTCATGAAGAGGTCATCAATCTAATATGAACTAAAGGTTTAGGTATCAAAGGTAAGTAATAAGAGGATTATAAGCCACCAGGCATGATAAGAAAAATGATGATGACCTATATCATCGGTAAGGAGATAGTTGTAAGAGTGAATAAGTAAACCATGACATTTGGATAAGTAAACATTGACAACATCTTAATAATGGTCTTATACCTACGTAGTTGCAAACCTCCAACTTAAGGATGAATTCATAATTCATTTATGACTAGGAGAACATGAAGTATGGATTATTGATAAGAACAATAGTATTTAGTACATTCTTAGATGATAAATAAAACTTGTTTAAATGATGGAATAATATGGACAGTGATGTGTGCGTGTGTGTGTGTGTGTGTGTGTGTGTGTGTGTGTGTGTGTGTGTGTGTGTGTGTGTGTGTGTGTGTGTGTGTGTGTGTGTGTGTGTGTGTGTGTGTGTGTGTGTGTGTGTGTGTGTGTGTGTGTGTAGAGGATCATACCAATTTGGTGAGAGTGATAACACAACTTCAACTAGTATATTATGGAAAATTTGACCTAAGAAAGATTATGGGTAGCAGCCCTAATGTGCAATTATTGTGAATTGAGGATAAGAGATTTGGTATTGTAACTACAACTCAAAGTACAACTCTACTGACACTGATGTCCCCACATGTTTAGATTCTTCAAAAAGAAACCAACATAACAACAAGAGGATAGAAGGGGACTCATTTTAGTATCCTCACATTTGTACTTTTGAGTGAGTTCTAATAGGGAAAACCCTGTAGTACAAAAAACCCTAATTATAGGGCAATGTCGATGAAGATAGGTATGTAGTTAGTATGTGGGATCAATCACAATTCAAGCAATATGGTCTTTAGACCACCATCTTATTTCAATTCAAGATCCCTCCAATGTATTTAGAAGACCTAAGATTTCTCCTTTCCTTCAGAGACCTTGGTATGGTCACATTATGTCAGTAATGTAAATTTTGTAAGTAATTGGACTTGTTTCCTTAATTGTTTGATTTTAGATGTTGGTATTTCAATGTTCTTTCTTTTTTTTGCCAACAATGTGATGTAGGGCTGTTTAGCCAACTTTATTATTGATGATTCTATTTTGCCTCTAGGTAATTCCTTTATTTCTTGATTAAAATCTTACTATTGTGGCCACCCTTTATTTCTTTTGTTTTAGACTTGTGCATTGGATGTTTCATCCTTGATGCTGAATTTAAATTTTGAGGCACCTTCTTCTAAATTTTGTTGGCAAAGTGACATATGATGGGATTACCAAAGGAAATTATTGAAAATTAAGTGGTTGTATAGCATTAGGGTATGGGGTTATTAGTGAGAGTATTCATGCCCCCACCCTCTCCCAAGACTTCAAGAATAGGACTAGTGATATCCGTGGACTATTATGAGCAATGGGTTGCACCCCAACATAAAATTGGCTAAGATTACGAGTTAACCTACTGAAATTTTAGATGCAAAATTTGCATGTGTAGTGAATAACTTATTTGATTTCCTATCATGAAGAGATATGCAATTGGAATTCTAGAGCAAGAGTGATTAACCATACATAATGAACCAAGTCGATTAATATAAAATCCCATTTAAGGGAGTCTCGTACAACTATTACCCCAATAAGTGAGTATGTAGAATTTGGAACACCTTATGATATTATTATTTTTAGAGACTCTATAAGTATTTTATACTAGATTAGAATGGTGTTTATATGTGGCCAATATGTTTTAAGAAGTGTTGACCTTGGAAAATGTACCCATGTCAAAATTATGGACTGAACTTCTCTTTTAGTAATGGTAATTAGGCAATTTGGTTATCGCCCCTTACTATGTATAATCATTCTTTTAATAGGAGTAAAATTTGGATTAAGTCTAGACAAGGTCTAACATAGACAAAAAAATTTAGTTGTACGACTTCAAAGAGAAAATCAAAGACTAGTGGGGTAGGATGTAAGGTCCCTCCTCACATGTACTTATTAAATATGAATTTATTTGTTAAATCTATTATAAGAAATTGGAATCGATATGAAGTAATGCTTTATGGTTTAGATGTCCTAATAGAAACTGAGATCAGCTGATACATTCATGTTTTAAATATGTAGTTATTCAAGAACTACTATGTTATCTTGACTGTTTAAACATCAAATTTCACTAACAATGATATGAGGTATTTCACCTTATGATGACAATGTTAATTATGGTACCTTGATTATTAGCTTATATGCATTCAGATAGTTTAGTATGCCCTATTGATAATGTTTATGATGTTCTAGTATTTTTTTTCAAATTAACAAATAGGTTATGTTATACTAATTATGCAACTTTTAATGGTTAAATATATGAGTAGAAATGATATAAAAATTATTTATATGAAAAGTTGATGTTTGATTAATGTGACTTTCCAAATAAATTTTAATTATATATACATGCAATTTTTCTTGAACTACTGATGTGTGAAATGAAGTGTGCAGGATTAATAGTGGGGAAATCTAATGGAGAATCGAAACTCGACTCTATGTATAATTTCTAAAAACCAAGATTGAGCCTATTGAAATATGTAGACCCTCTTGTTTCATATTTTATTTGTATTGTAAATTGAATGTGCGTATCATTCTGTAACCGTTAAGTGTTAATGTTTTGTAACAGTGATCTTATAGCGTCACTTGAAACTCTTGATTTGTATATGTATATCAACATTATAATTAGGGTTATCCAAGTAACCAATTAATCTAAGTTGGACTAGGTTAGTAACCTAATACTAATTAGTTAGTAATCAAGGTTAATTGCCCTAATCAAGGTTTAGTGGTAAGATTTAATTCCTAAGGTTTTTAGAAATTTCAAATATTTCAAGTAATTTAATAGATCATTAAATAGTACTAGAGGCCAAAAATTATGAAAACTAAATGCCTAGGGGGCATATGTATGGGTTAGGGGCATTTTCCACTACTTTAGCCCCTTTTGTTGACTTTTGTGACCACCCAAATATCCCATTTTTTTTATAGTTCGAAAATTGGAGCTTCACCATGATTTTGACAAGTTTATACTCACCTTTAAATTTTACCTTAATGATGAGGTTAAGTTAGAAGACTCTAGAAGATCTTAGTCAAGTGGGGAGTTATTGCAATTTGTAGGATGTTAAGTTAGGAGCATATTTAGTGACAGATTTGAGGGTGGAAGAGTGTTCACCAAACCTCTAGATTTAGAAAGTAAAGTCAGGACTGAAGGAAGAGGAGGGATATCTCTTCTCAAATTTTAGTTTTCTATAACCATCTGGGAAGGTAGGAATCCTTGAAGTTCCTATCTTCATGTTTTGTTTCATTTCTTAAAGTAGGTTGTTACATTTGTGTGTATTCACATATATGATGAACATGTTAGGGATGGGATTGTGATTTTTTTTCTTAAATGTTTTCTTCATGTTTTACATTTTGATTTTTTAGGGAAACTATAAGTGTTGTGTTGGCATTACTCACCCTTGGATAGGGTAAAAGTGGTCATGTTTAGGAGGAGGGCTTCAATTGGACTTCATGCAGAGCAAAGTCTCTCTTCATGACAAGGAGAGGGAGAGAGTAGGGTTTTATGGGCTCTTTATATTAGGGCTCTCTCTCATTGTATTTTTAGAACATCACATATTGTGCATATTGTAAATAAATTTTCATTGTGTTTGCACATATTGTCTCTCATGTCCGTTTAGGGTTTTTCCCTTGCTCCATGCTCTTCCTCTTCTTGGCTTCTCTTTGACAAGTTTTCGCATGCAGGTGATCTTGGGCGTCTTTGAAGTTGGCTTTCCTCAACTCCAACATGGTATCAGAGCCTTCCTGCTGCTACTTGGTTGAAGAAATTTTGAATCCGTGATTTGGAGTCACAAACCCTAGTTTGTTTGTGCAATTTTTTTTTCAAATCATGGGATTAGCAATTTTTTGGAGCACTTTGGGACCAAACGAACATCACCATTGGATCCGAAAGGCCGTTTGCAGTCAGGATTCATATAAAGCTTTTCAATTTTGGACACAGGGCATTTTTGGAGATTGTTTGAAGCCTCCAGGGTCTTCCGTACGGATCATACAGACGCAGTGCAAAAACAATTCAAAAAATATATAAATTTGCAACACCGCTGAGTGGCCACCACCACAGCACCCAACGGCCACCATCGCGTAGCTCATCGACCGCTACCACCGGCAGCGCCGCCGCTGAGCCGCTACGGCTTGGCACCGCCCGCGGGCCACTCCGGCGCCGCCCCTGCGGCCACCTTCGCCGGCGCTATTTTTTGTCTCACCACCCCTACGGCCACCTCTACCGGCTCCTCCACTCCTATCCCAATCACTGGCACAGTCAGCACCCGTGCCTCGTCAATGCTGTTCTGAGCGTGACACGTGGCAAGCGTGCCACGTGGCACATTGCCACATGGCCACTGCCTCATCATCATCCCTACTGCCACGTGGCATCCTTTTTTGCAATGATGGCCTCCAAGCCATAAAATTTAATTGCGTGACTTGCTAACATCAGCACGATGTCATCAACCTACCTTGGACCTCTCCTAATTTGCTTTTGTACCTACTTGTGGTTTTGTGGCCATAACTTTTGCATACGAAGGTATTTTTATGATCCAAAAGAAGCGCCGAAAAGTTGGTTCTGAGACGGAGACATTGGTGTAGGTATTTTTAGGTTTTAATGCATTTTTAATGCCCTTTTTTTTTGTTGAAGTTAAAAGTTCTATTTTTGACTCCGGCATGCATATCTTTTGCGTCCCATGCCCGTTTTTCTAAAACTTTATATTTCTGGAAAGCTGGTTCTGTGTACTTTTTAAAAATGTAGTCATTTTTCTTCTTTTTTGGCCTCTACTCTTTCTATCATAGTTTTAGCATTTTTGCTATATGGTGGATATCTTGAGTGTTTTAGGCCCTAGGATCATTTTCCTGGCATGGTTTGCTTTGTTTTCGACTGTACTTTACTTTGTTGCAGCTCTTTTTCAGTTTTGATCATTGTAGCTATCGTTTTGAAGCACTTTTTTGTTTCACACTGAGATAAAGTGTCACTTTTGCATTCCGGGGATCATGAACGTTGTTTTGAGTCAGGTGTACTTGCACTATTTTAATAAAGCACCATGGAGGGATTATTGTTTTCTATTTTAGGCATTCTCCCTTTGTCAAGTGAGTGTCCCTTCCATGACATTAGCCCCATGCAGAGTCAGTTAGAACGTGTCTTTATCGGTGTTTGTACCTCTTTTCCTCTCTCCTCGTTCTTGGTTCATTTGTAGGAGATTTTGGCCCACCTTCTCAGTTGCCTGTCATCACACCCCGTCTACATTAAGGGGGGGTTATGCTGTTGTTCTAATGCATCCATGGTTCGATTGTTTGATAGTGTGAACTATGTATTTAGTGGTTGATCCTATATACAAGGCAATTGTAGTGGCTGGCTACCTATGCATTTCGGTGAGATGGATCATCTACCATATAGACATGCTCGGTTTGTGCCTTCTTCTTCCATGGAGGTTTTTCTAATCAGCATTTTGGAAGATTTTGCGGCTTCTTCATGCTTCAATGATGTTGCTTCTTCATGATCACTTCTTGTTCCTGTTTTAGGGGACAATTTCCCTAGTTGGAGACTTCTTCAGTTCTTCACTAGGTTCTTACCTCTTTTTGGGGGAGGGTTTTTCCCATGTGGTTTTCTCTCTTTCCTCTTTTACAGAGGTTGCATCTTCTTGCATTGTACTTGGGTACCTAACATGGCCTTGTTGTCGGGACCCATTATGCATTCATCTTAGTTTTGTGAGCTTAAGGCATTTCCCTAAGTTGCACTTAAGGGGGGGGTGTTAGAGTAAATAATTAATTATTAATTATTTATTCTATTTACTTAAGCTTACTTAGGTAAATGAAATTATTTAATACTTTTATATTTAATGCATGTAGTGGTTAGTTGTTGACAACATGAGAGTTTGTTCCTTTCTAGTTGTCAAGCTTATCTTCTACCACCTTCCAGCTTGTTCTACAAGCTTCCATGAGCTCTTTATATTCGGGCTCTCTCTCATTGTATTTTTAGAACATCACATATTGTGCATATTGTAAATACATTTTCATTGTGTTTGCACATATTGTCTCTCATGTCTATTTAGGGTTTTTCCCTTGCTCCATGCTCTTCCTCTTCTTGGGTTCTCTTTGACAGGTTTTCGCATGCAGGTAATCTTGGGCGTCTTCGGAGTTGGCTTTCCTCAACTCCAACATAATACATGAAAGCTTGTTAAATTCAAAAAAAAATCATAGAGAATATTCCTTCTATATTCCTCTCATTAGAATATTTAACCTATCTTATTGTATGATTAGTGCAAACTCCCAAATGTTAAGAAAGGATATTTATATATCAATGGACACCAATTTAAGTAAAATTAGTAAAACAATTAAACTCTAAAAAGAAAGTGAATGAAAAGGGACACCCCATGGGTCCCACCTCCACCTCACCACTTTACCCTTAAAATATCCTAAGTACATGCATGAGGTGACATGCCCTTCACTTTACCAAGAAAAAAAGAAATAAAGACCCCATCTTGTAAATATCCCAACCTTCCTATCTCCTTAAATGCATTTGGTGCAGCTCTACCATTGGTTTGTCCATCCTCCTCGACCTTGGTGTAACATTTTGGATATTCTCTTTGCCATGTGTCCATGGGTACTTATGATAGTCTTTACTTGGAGAGTGGATGTTTGAAAAAAGGGCATTGATATTTGGTTTTTTTTTTTGTAAACTTCTCCAAACTTTACTCTTAGAACTTTAACGCTCTCCTTCCTTTCTACTTCCTTGGGATTCATGTGTACCATGTAAGGGCCACCTTGGGCAGAAAAATGCAGGCCTAGGTCAGCATGTAAGCCTTGGAATCCACCCAAGACTTTGGGAAGAGGAATGACAAGTTGCCAACTGTGGGGTAGGTTAGGAGTAGTTAGATAGTTAGCTAGTTAAGGGCTGTAATAAAGTGTGATTAGTAGTTATTTAAGTATAGTTAGTGTTTGATAAATAAGGATTAGTATTAGCTAAGTAGATTTATTTAGTTGTTAATAAAGTATATTGTGGTTTAAATAAAATGCATGCATAAGTCAGTAGTGTAAACTATATAATAAAAAGAAAGGGGTTCCTTGGTTTAATGTGTTGAAAGGTATTATGTGTATGGGTTGGATGAGGTGGTTAGAATTAGTTAGTATTAAAAATTGATTAGGACATTAGGAAATTGTTGTGGGTTAGTAAAATTTATATTTGTTAGTTTTTCTTTTATTAGTGAATAGAGTTTTGGTAGTCAATAGGTAGTAATTTTTGTTTTAATAGAAAGCAATAGTTAGGAATGTTTAGGGTTATTTTTTTAAATTTCTATTAAAATGGTATTTCATATTGGAGTTATATTACTAGAAGTTTTTATTTATTTATCTGTTAGACATGTGGAAGTAATTTAATATTTTAGAATAGTTATTTTTGAAAAGTAATTTAAACAATTAAAGTGATAGAAGGGTTTCCATGAATGCTATTAATAAGGGTTCTAGGTATGTCAGAATTGTATTGAGACTTATTCAATAAGGTTAGTGATTAGCGAATATGATCAGTATCTTATGTTTTGTTTGAAATCATTTATTATTATTAATATGTTAAAACAACATTGTGTATTTGAATTTCAATGATTATATATTGAAGTTGGTCTTGGCACTAGCTAGTGGTTAAGTATAGGAACTAGTAGTTATGGTTAGAAAGTAAGTGTATGGTTTAGTTTATAATTTAATAATAAAGTATTGGTTTTATTTAGTTTGAAATAAAATGATAGGATTTGAAGGTAATTGAAGAGGTCCTATGTAGGCAATTCTTTAGGGAAGTAGGAGGGTGTGCAAAGATGAAATGTTTGTCGAATGTAATTACATGGGAAGCATTCAAATGTATTGATTAAGTTTTATCATTAAATTATGATTTATTGGGAATCAATATTTAGGTTCTAGCTCACTTCCTAAGGGATGCAGGAGTAGTCCTCCTAGGAAAGTGAATCAACATAATGAAATAAGTATATATGGAATCATGTCAAGACTAAGGTGTCTTGTGTAATTGATTGATTCATTAATCCAACTTAAGAACTTGGAAAACCTAGAAACTCTTGTAAACTAATCGCGACTCAAGAACTATCTTTATCATGTTGTCATATCTCTGCATCCTTTTTCAATGGGTTGTATGTATTAAACATAGTGAATATTTAAATTTAACAATTTAAAAATAAAAAAAAATTGTTGGTGTGTTTTAACCCTGATTTTAGGGCATGACAATCTCCACTTTTCACCACTAATCCATTCAAAGGACATGTAAAGGGAAAGAGATAATCCCTAGATATGATTCATTTTCATAACCCAAATTAGATTAGCAAGACCCAAAAAGAGAAAAGGTTTTGAATCTAAATTTGAATTGTAAATAAGAATGTACAATAAGGAAATACACTCTTTGACCCATGTGTGATAATGTGTATGTAAAATTGAATTAATTGATTGAATAACATAAATCTAGATGTTAAGTGTACATAATCAACCCAATTAAGATATAGATCTAAGATAAACATATGAAAGAAAATAAAGTATGAAAGAATCACCTTGAAATGTGCAGTAGAAGATGTATTTTAGCTTCAAAAACCATGGATCTAGATCTATTACATAATATATGATTACAGATTACTGAGTAAATTGATGAATTAGTCAAAACCCAAAAATTATTTTTCTGGAAAAGAAGCAAGTTCTTGGTCGACATTGTTGTAACTTGTCTATTTAGGTTTCTTCGAGGTCACTGTGTACTAGGAGAAATGTAAAAAAGTGAAACCAACTTCTCCAAAAATCTCTTGGGTCATTATTTCCAAATATTTCATCACATTTCTACTATCCTACTCTTACATATATAAAATTAAGGGTTTATGTTGTTTGTTGCATTAAGGCTTTCCTTGGTCAAGCTCTAGATTAAGGAATCAACCTTGAAATAATAAATGTAAATATAAATGATTGAAACAAGATAAATGTTAGGATTCTCTTTTCTTAAAAACATTTTTCAATAAGGATTTTTCCATGCAGAGTGTTCAAGACCTTGAATTTGATAAGTGAATTTAGGGTATCTCCACAATATACAATAGATCTATCATAATTCCATTGTGGTGTCATGGATGTTAGTGTACATCAAAGTATATGGTGATGAATTCTTCAATATAGATCTCACCCCTTGATGTCCAACAATGTGTTAGATCTTGAAAATGAAATGCCCACAAAGGATCCTTTAATGCTTGTTAATATCTCTCTTGCTTGAATGCTTGAAAAATGCTATGAATGTTTGAAACCCTTGAATTCAAAGTATAAAATAAGAATTTTAAATCTTGTGTCAGTATGCTATGAGATAATAAAAATTATGCATTGAAAAATGAATTTTCCAAGTCTCCTTGTATATGATTTATCTGGCGAGAAAACAATACAAGTCAACTAGAGAGAGGGTGTCAACTAATCAAACCCCCAAGGATTTTTGAGCTTTAATCCTCACAATATTTTGGATCAAAGTTAACTTGGGACAACCTTGACTAGTCTAGGTCAACCTAGGTTGACTTGGTCCTAGAGAAGTGGATAGGGGAAGCTTAGAAAGCTTATATGAATGATAGAAGATCCTAGGAAGAAGGTGGATGGAAACAAGGAAAATAATGCACTATGCACATGTCCATCCATGGTCTAGAAATTCATTATGGAATAGGTGATAAAAGATATTGAAACGAAAGTGTGTCTATTTTAAGATGGTACAATTAGCCCCAACTTTAACAAGAGTGTGATTTTCCTCAAACTCATGATAAAGTAGATCAAAAGAAAAGAGTTGATAAGGTTTGTGTAACCTATTGTGAACTACATGTGAAGGGAAAAAAAAAGAGAGGGGAAAGGTCTATGTAAAAGGGATGGCATTGAATGTTCTATAAAGTGTGTTTGCATGTTATCCAACCCATCAAAAATGAATTGAATGGTCTAGCAAGTGTATGTGGAATGCTACTTAGTCCATTAAAGGATCCAACTTTAAGGGAACTCCATGTCTCAAAAAGAAGAGTCCAAAAAGAAATCTAGGCATAAGAATGTGTGTGTCCTTAATGGATCAACAAAATATTAGGCTTCCCAAACTATCAATAGTCAAAAGAAGGATTAAAAACAAGAATTGGGCCTCCTAAACTGTCCATAGTTTAGAGAAAGATCTAAAGAGACCAAACCCCCAAAAACTACCAATAGTTCTAGGAAACTAATAATTCATGGAAGAAGAGAGAGAGAGAGAGAGAGAGAGAGAGAGAGAGAGAGAGAGAGAGAGAGAGAGAGAGAGAGAGAGAGAGAGAGAGAGAGAGAGAGAGAGAGAGAGAGATTTGGGGATAACTCTGAAATCATACCAAGAAGACAAGGGTAAAGTACTCAAAGCTATACTTAGAATCCATATTTTCTACTCAATGATAAGAAAGGATGAGTAGTGTGTATGCCTCTATGTTAAAATGATTTCCAACACCTTAGTGGGGGCATTGGCTTTAATGGAAGCACACATGAATCCACTAAAGAATGTTTCCACTATGAGATTCCCACAAGAAGAGAAATATATCGAAGGAAATGAACACATGACAAAAAGAGAGAATGCGAAGGGGTCTACTAAATTTAGGGTCAATATGATCATATGGAAATATGTAATATCAATTATGAAATATTAGCATTCCCCAAGGAAGTAAAACTACAACACGTTGGAGGAAAATACATGTAAGAGTTACAAATAAGTCTTTTTGGGCCAATAACATGGAGACAAAACTTAATTGGTGCTACCATATCATGAGAAACCAAGAAGACTATACAAGATCAATGGTAAAATCAATAGAATAGGTACAACATAACATGTAACAATATATAAAAGAAAAGAGGTACAAGTAGACTAATATGTATGATAGTTTCAATTACTTTATCCTCTTGTACTTGACAAAGAAATGAGGATTAACTAAATAAATCTAATCAAAACATATAACAAAAGCACAACAGGAAGGAGAGCACAATATAATATCACAAGGACTACCATGCCAAATGGATTCCACGTCAAGAATTTTGCATACCCCCCATATCATTCTAAAATGATAGGGGAACATTGTAGGAACCACAACTAGATTCCAGAAACTAATTCTTTTTTGGTAATATACCCTTGAGATTATTATTTGAAATGAAATTTGTGAAGTGTCAATTGTATTCTACAATGGCCAAATAACTGCTTTCTTCTCTTGAGAAGAATAAACTGTATTAAATTCACACTCCAAAATCACATTAGATAATTCAAATATTTTATGGAGGAGGCTAGCGTATATCATAAAAAAAATTTATGAGAGTTTTTTTTTATGGTTAATTGTTCAAAACCAACATTAATTATTATTTTTTACAATTAATTATATTATTTGTTAATGGGAAGTAGACTCTAGCCGAAGACCTCCTAGGTACAAGATTCATAGTTTACTATTGTGTTATAGTTTCCTTTTAATGTGATGCTATAAGCTCATATTTATTTGTTTAGGGGGAAAAGGCAGACACTTTAATAGGACTCTAGATATCCTCTTTTCTAGGGCAACTAAACCATTCAAATATATATGAAAGAGAAAGAGGGGAATTTCTAGAGATGGTTCCTCTTATTAGATTGGATATAACCCAAAGGAACTGGTGAGCCAATACTAAATTTGAATTATAGAGAGGAATGTGATATAGGGAAATGTACTCTTTGGCCCTCGATAGGATATAGTGAATATGAAACTGAAGTAATCGCTTAAATAATGTAAATTTAGATGAAATATATACATAATTAGCACAATTAAGATATAAATCTAGGGTAAAGATATGAAAGGAAATAAAGTATGAAATACTCGCCTTGAGATGCATAGAGAAATTTGTTTTTAGCTCCAAAACTCATAGGTCTAAATTGTTTCAAAATATCTACTTGTGGATCTTGGAATAAAATGACTAAAGGAATAAAACCTAGAGATCTCCCTAGAAAAAGAAAACTTAAGGTCTACGTCCACTTGGAAAGGCACCCTTATACTAGGTTGACATTGTTTGGTGACTTGCAAGTGAATTCTCTAGAAAGATCCTGAAAAGTAGGTTCCAAATTTGTAAGCTCCAAGTGGTATCCTACAAATAAACAAAGAAAAGAAAGGGTTTTGTGGTTTGGGTTTAATGAGGTCTTGCCTTGGTCAAGCCCTAAGTTAAAGGAATTTATCATAATTAAAAAATCTAAAAGTAAATGTCTGAAAGACAAGATAAATGTTAGGATTTGTCTTTCTTCAAATCCTTGTCAATAAGGAATTTTAATGTAAGTATATTATATATCTTGAACTAGGAACATGTATGATCATATCTCAACACTTTGAAATAGACCTACCATAATCTAATCATGGTTTTGTGGATATAAATGTGCATCAATGAAGAATATGAATGCTCCAATATAGATCTCCTCCTTTAGTGGTCAACAATAAAATGGATCTTGAAGAGGAAATACTCATAGAGGATACTTCAATAATAAATAAGAATCTCCTTGCTTGAATGCTTGAAAATATCGAATACTGGAACTCCTTGAATGTAAAATGAAAAAATATTCACTTGAGAGAAAGAGCTTGTAATCTTGGAATTTAATTGGGAAAAAGACATGAAAATGAAGCCTCCAAGTCTTCTTATATATGAGTTTTTAACAGGAAAACAATACAAGTTGATGGAAGAATGAAAGAAAATTAATTGAACCCTTGACGCCTTTCAGGCCTCAAGCCCCAAAACCATGAAGGATGAGGTCAATCTGGGTCAACCTAGTCCAGTCCAAGTTGACCTAGGTTGAGCTGGTCCAATAGGTTAGGTCAGGGGAGACACATAAATCTTTGGTAGATTCCACAAGATATCATAAACATTCCACATCTTGGAAGTGGTTTTTAAGTAGTGATATCTTTTTAATCAAAAATCCTATTTTAAAGGAATAGATTTTATTTGGGGTAGATCTTTCTGCTTTTTTTGATGTTGGTGGTTTTGATTTTGGTTCCTAAGTTTTAAATTAAAAATTGAGTCATTTCAATTTGTGAAACATCAAAGGCCTAATTCAGTCTCATACTAACTCCTTTTCAAGTGCTTATTTATTTTAAGTGTATAATTCTTTGTACTTCATAGTAGTACTATTGGTTTTTAGTCATTATGATAAGAAATTTGATATTTCATACATGGCCTTATTTGACATTTTTTTAGAAGTTTTACTATGTATATCTCATACTTTTATTTTTTCATAGTGATCTAAGTATGATACATTGATTATAGCTATTGTATCTAGAAAAAGTAGAGTTATGTGTTTACTATTACTTTAAAGACATCATTTCACTAACACTAGTTTGAAGTGATAAATCATTTCTTTGGGGGAGAATGGGGTATATTTATTCAACTAAAATTAGGGGATTATTGTATATTTTGTTGGAAGTTAATTGGGAAAATTGAGATACAAAGAGTGGGGGGGGGGGGGGGGGGGGAGGGGTGAATCGAGATCTATAAAAAAATTATCCTTCAAAATACCTTTACTATATTCACCACATTAACCATCTCATATCTATCTTATGCATAATAGAACTTGAAAATGTCAAATGCTGAAATAAATCTAACTATGCATCGCATCCATGAAATGCAAACACATAGCACAAAAGATTTGGTAACCCATGAACCCTCCAAGGTGAAGGTAAAATTGAGGTGAGGATGAAAATCAAAATAATTCATCACTATAGTAACAAATTAAGCTTGTTAAGAATACAATTTTGATCACTTATGATGATCTACTTGTGAGGGGTATGCTATGTTAAAAGCTTTAAGACTATCAGGTTTACATTTATTAAAGGATTTTACACTTAAAATGAAGTAAGAACTCTGTTAGGAGATTTAGAAAGGTCTATTACAACTACCCTAATTCAATCTATCAAAATTGATTTAGTACCTGATCCTTTGGTATACACTTACAATTGCTGATTAGGGACCTTTTCCATCCAATCTCTGATCTGATCTCCAATCTGGTATGTCTTTACTCTATGCTTCACTACTTCATTATGTCACTAACTTTGTTCTTCACATCTTTCTCTTGCAGCATCCAAAAACTTAACTCCTTTGCTTCCTTCACACAATTTGCACTCTCTTATGTATCTCTCTCTATATATATGAAAATAGGGTTTGGATCTACCTATTTAAAGACATCTATAGAGTATTCTAGACACTTCCCTTTTTGCCTCTTCATTTGATTGGTTGTTCATCCCTCATAGGGATCAATGATCCATATCAAAATGTGTAACAACCTTTGTAACAAACTCTACAATCATTAAATATTATTTACATATCAGCTTGAAATGGTTTATCTCAAAGTTTATACTATTTTAGAAAATTTCAAGTTCTCTCTATGTTAGGTGGCATGACTACCTCTGATGCTTGGTCATAACTAGTCTTGCTATTGTTGCTTGACCTTAACTTTCTCGGCTCCTTCTATATAACTCGGCACTATGTGCTCTTTCTTCTTGGCATTCACTATCCTCAACGTTAAGTACTTAGTGACCAAAGACTTTCTTGACTCATATAGAGCTCATCTTATACATGACTCAACCTATATAGAGTAGTTCAGTCGTAGTGATGACTGATTGACTGACTCTTCCTTATATATGACTAAGTGTTTGACACTAATAGACAACAAAACTTAGAGATACCAACACATTTATGCATTAAGTTATCTCTAGTACCTTTTTTATTATCTTTTCATGGGTAATACTAAATTTCAACTTTTAATTCCACATAATTATGCAATGTAGAAAATCAATGTACAAAATAAACTAATATAGAAATAATTAACTTACTACACTTCTTGAATTATTCAAGAAACACATATCCTAGTTTTAAAATAGATGAGACCATTAAAATTGTTATGGCTCTTAGAATATTAAGGATATGTGTAACAATATGTCTTATCTTTTACATTGTTATGTGTAAAATTGTTACTTGTATGTTTGGGATAAACTTGTTCACTTGTATGAAAAACTTGATGACTATGGAGGATTAATAAATTCCAAATTTATATCCTAAGCATTTTGATACAATATAAGAGTGTGTTAGTAAGTAAAATGAGATAAGAGCCCAATTCCAAGATTGTGGCACTTAGAAGGAGGATGCACATTTTGTCCTCAATTTACTAGGAAATCTTCCTTTAGAGTATGCAACTCTTATTTCTAGTTTTTATACTCATTGGTTGAATATGGGAATACATGGCTATGTAGCATCATTTTATTCATTCATATCTATTTTGATTCTTTAACATGAAGTGTTGGTCAAAATGAGTAACCCTATGTTGGTGAAGTCACATGCTTTGGTGGATTGTCATGAAAAAGGATCCAACAAGAAGAAAAATCAATCAAAGCCTAATATATATATAGGGACAAAGTACAATCTTCCTCTCTACAAGGAAAGTATATATATTCTCCATTATGTGGGGACCATAAAAGAGGGATAATTATGTGTATTTATATTTAAAGAAGCTAGGACATTAAGAAAATTATTTTCATAAGAAAGATATTTATGAATATATGTATCTCTAGAAGAAGAATATAATCAGATTTCCTTCAAGCATGTCTAATTTAACTTATTCTTCAAAATAAATATAATATTATAAGGACAAGAGTCACACATTTTTGACAAGTGATAATAAAGGAAAATATCATTTCAGTACTACACTTCATGATAAGTGAGACATATTCTAGATTATGGTGTTTCTCTCACATGCAATCTTTGCATGTGTGTGTGTGTGTGTGTGTGGGAAACAATATCTTGATGATTATGATGAAACCTAAATAATTATGTGTTCTATGTACCCCAGTTGACAAAAAATCTCCTAAAAGTATTAATCAAATCACTCATGGAATAGTAAGTAATAGAATGGATTTCACTAGACTAATTCTATTATCATTGTAATATTATAAAGTGGAGATACTATATCTATTGGGGTGGTAGATCAGACAATATCCATTATAATCCTTTTATATGTTGTTCCTATTGATGAATACAATATTTTAGATGATGATAATATACTTCTAGTGTGGATTTTAATCTTTAGAAAAACTTTTTTTAGTGTCATTTGAAGGTGTCAAAAATGAAATTTTTTTGGTGTCAGTTTTACTTTGTGTCAAAAAGTGGGAATCATTTTTGGGGGCTAACCAATCCTACTCCCATAGATGCCCATATTCTAAAATTTTAGAAGTGATTCCCTTTAAAAAGACATGAAATTACCATCAATGAATTTGTATAGATTATCATCTAACTAGGTTAGATAATAAGTACTTCTTGGAACTAGGTACAATATCATGCTTCTTATCCTCTTGTAATGGTTACATGAGATAATATGTAAGTGTAAGGGAGAATGAAGAGATATAAAAAAACTATATGAGAGTAAAGAGAGACAAAATTGAATAGATTATCTTAAGCCATGAGGATGTTGTACCTATCATTTCAAAATTATTTTATAAAGATTACTTCTCTTGTAATATAGTATTTCTTCTAATATCCTCTCATTAATAATAATGTACAATGCCATCCACACATCCCTAACTATATTCTTATAATATTCTCTAATAGCACGACCCTTCATTTGTGACCTAATCTATTTTAATAATATCTAAGATATTTATCAAAATTTATTATTTCATATATTCAAAGGTGAATGGGTTCTAAATGACTACAAAATTTTGACCATTTTGATAAAGAAAATAAAAATTGATCAAAATCATAAAAAATCATGTAGAAGGGGAAGTAGGCTCTAAAATATGTATACAAAGCCTACTTCGCTGCATTTATTTCTCATCCCTCGGAGATTACATGGATCTGTATTCACAAGGATTTATTACCAAAAGTAGAGACATTTCTTCTAACTAAAGAAAAAATTATTCTAATGTATTATGTCCTAGTTCATCATCTAGAAAATATCTAGTAGCTCTTGACCTCCCTTACTTCAACCTTTCAAAAAATAAACAAGATTACTATGAACGATTAGGAGGGTTTAAATATTTTAGAGAAGTGATCAAGGGGACTACTTCTATACAATATGGATACAAGTCTATTCCTAAAGAGTAGAAGAGAGAATAATTTGGCCCAAGTAAAGGTGATGTTGTTAATGATCATTTTCCTTTTAGTCTATGTATCAAGCCTAACACCAAATTGGGAATTTTTATTAAGTAGGAAATGCACACGCTTGGGGATTGTACTATTTTTTTTTCTTCCTTTAAAATTTTGAAGCTTTCTTCTAGATTTTTTTCAAACAAATGGATTCATAATACTTAGTAAAGAAAAAAAAGGTTTTAATTTTCATATTTTTTCTATAACTGTCATTTACCAAAAAAATTTGCTAATACACAATTTTGGAGACTTAGTTCTTGTGATTTTAGTAATACCCTCTAGTCTCTTATTCCTATCCATAGTGAAGTCCTTTCTCTTTCAAGATCCACATGGCTTATAGTATGGAATCTTCCACCCTTCCTTTGGAACCTCATATTTTAGTCCTTAGACCCAATTGGTAGAGTGCTCTAGGTTAATAGGTCTAATATCCTCATACCTAATATGGATGTAATAGTTCTAGTGGACCTATCAACCAAGGTGTTAACCTCCATAATAATCTCTCATTTGATTTAGCTTATTCTCATTACTTCTTCCCAAAGGTATTAATGTCTTCTATTTTTGTAGAAAAAAGGGCCACAAGATAAATTAAACTTATTTTTTCTTTCTAAGAAACCCCTGTAATTTCAAAAATTCAAAAAATGAATTATATTCCCACAATTTTGAGCCACAATTGCATCAAACTCACCTCTCTTGTGTTGAAACTAATACAAAAGACCCCCCTATCATCCCCGCTCTCCACTTGGAGAATTTCAAGGATATTTGTTCTTCCCTTGATGGACTTAAGCTTTATTTAGCCTTTGATACGATGACAATCCCAAGTAAGAGCCTGTTTGAGATTGGGAAGCTTCCCAAGATACATAATATTGACATTGGTTTTAATTGAGACCAAAATAGACAAAAGCTTGAGAATAAGAATGCTCAACAACAATCATTGGAAAATATAATGAAGAGCATTGGAGTTGGGAATAATAATTGTAAATCTAATAGGAAATGTCTTTTTTTGTTAATCCCAATCTAAAATATATGTGGGACTAGATTAGAAATAAAATAAAACTATAAACTCAATAAATGGAACAATAGATTCTTATCCTTGGCTGGAAGGATTAAGATTTTTTAGAAGGCTCCATCTTCTTATTCTATATATTATTACTTATCCTAGTTATTTAAGCATAGTCAATTCAATTTCCTTCAAAAAATTATTCATGATTTCATGTGGTCTAATAGAGTGGGAAAAAAGAAAAGACATGTTGTCAGTTGGGATTTATGCACAAGAAGTAGAGAGCTAGGGCATTTTATTCTAAAGAATTTGAGGACTCAAGGGCTTTCACTAGCAGTAAAGTGGAATATGAAAGAAAGTCATGAGAAAGAGTCTTGGAAGATCTTTACTAGGAGCAACATCTTGAGGGTTGCACCAACTCATGCTAAATATTGGAAAGAAGAAAGACTAATTTTAAAATTGTTGTCTCTAAAGGTACACATCAAATTTGAAGGGTCCAACATCTTTAAATCCATTTGGGGGAATTGAAACACAATTAAAAATATTTTTGATGAAAATCATCTTATGGAGAAGGATAGAAGAATGTTTAGTGATAACTATCCTACTCTAGTAAGCCATTGACATTATTGCAAGATTGCTCTACCAAAATCTAGGTAGCACTAGTTATCCAAAACTTCAAGGATCTTTTGTGCAACAATGAACTAAAGAGATAGGAAGAGATTAGTTTTTCAAGTTCTACATTCCTTGCACTCAATGGAGAACATACTATCTTCTAAAAGAAAGATGTCTTGACCTTGTACTTATGAAACCATGTTGTGAACTAGGAACCTCTTCTAAAATATTGAGGTCATTAGATGGCACAAATTTATTTTTTTGTCTCCAAGCTAAAAAAATTTGATATCCTGTATTACCTCAATTCTAAGTACAAAATTAACCTAGACTATGATACTTGTGGGAATTTCTTAATAGTCTAGGGTACAAACCTATTGAACTAAACATTTCTTACTTCCTATATCATCTCTTTTTACATAAACTACCCTTCAAGAGATTAAGGGGTAAACCTAATAGTTGCTCTATGTGAAAAAATATTGAGTCTGTTCACTATGTTTTCTTTGATAATATTTTTTCTAATGATATCTAGAGTATTTTTTATCTGTATTTAAACTATTATTTCACTTTTACCAATATTCTCTTGGGCCTTATTATTGAGAACAACACAATATTTAAAACATTTTGATCTATCATCTATGTTCATGAGGTATGGATCATTTAGAAAGCTAGGAAGGATGACATATTTAATAGTAAATCTAGGTAGCTTACTAAGTCTCTTTGAAGACTATATATTCTAATATCTCTCTATAGGTAATAACAATATTCAAGCTTTTAGAATTAAAGTTCCTCAAGTTGGTAATAGAAAGAAAGGGTAAATCCACCATTAAATAAATTTTATATGGTCATACTACAATGATCACTAAAGATGAATTTGATTAAATAGTGGGGGAATTAATCTAGAATCTCAAAGAGGATGGAAAATGGGAACATTAGAAATAAAGAGGATAGGTCAAAACCATAGGTATTAGAAAAATGGCACCAAAAAGGCTTAACAATAAAGTTTCTCTAGGCCATTGATAGAGGGTAAGTGGTACCAATAGAGGGTAGGTGGTAATGATGGTTCAAATAGTTCTAAAAACTCATATGGAAGTGGACCCATTACTAGGATCAACCTTGACAACTACCTAATGGAAGATGACATTGATGATACTTGGAATGAGTCGCTTAGATAATATTATCTCCTATGAATAATTGTAATGCAGACATCATATATTTTGTAATATCTTTCGACATATATTTTTCTATCAAATCTCAATGCGATAAAACAACTATGTACTCCCCTTTCGTTTAACTGATAATTAAGGTGTTGGGCAAAAAGGCAAGCATAGCCATCTATGTGGTCTTTATGTTTATGTTGATTAAGGGGACTTATAACAACAATTTTTATAAGGGCTATTGTTTTATTTTATAGTCTATTATACATATTAGTTTAAAGACTGATAGTATTGTTAAGTTGACTATGGACATATATTTATTTTTTGAAGTTTAAAGTTGGTATTGGTTAGTTGATTGGGAGGTTACCTTCAGCTGATTTATCAGCCTTTTTGTACTTCAAGGTTAGCCCCCTGTTATTATTTTAGTTTACTTATTTTTATTTTTATTATGATACTTTAATTCTTTTAAATGTTGCTTTAATTATTTATATATATATATATATATAATTTCTATAATAAATATTACATATAATTTATGTCTGCATACATATAGTGAATTAATATATATCATCAATTTTATATCTACATACAATTAATAAAGAAAAATATCAAATAAATAAATATAATGAAAATATAATGTTAAATTATTGTTAATTAATTATGAAACAAATAAAATGACTCTAGATTAATATTATTCAACCTTTATATATAACAAACATATATTAGATACATATGCTAATTTATATTCCTGAAAATAATTAATATGCAAAAGATTTTTAATCAATGAAGTGAAAAAGATCTTTTCTTTCTATCCTGAAAATAATTAATATGCAAAAGATTTTTAATCAATGAAGTGAAAAAGATCTTTTCTTTCTATCTTAGATTTCAACATTCTTGTAGGTTAGGATTTTAAGATTTTTCTGTAGGGTTTGCCATGTATTTAATAATTCTAATGTAGATGAACTCCTTGCAAAACCTCGTACTAACAACGGGAAGGCAGCTATGATTAAAACCGAATGAACACAAATAGCCAAACTCTACCCTAATGAAAATAGGATATACGCCTCTTGTCATTCCTTTTGAAGTTAGCAATGGCTTCTCTGACATCATCATAGAGATAAGCTTCCTTACAGAACCCCTTCAGCTTACATAGCTCAGTATCCAAACTATCATCCTCCTCCAATGGAGTTACCAGAAACCCATTACAAGGATGATGTTTAAAAGCCGAAGCATCACAGTCCACAATCACAACATTCTTCCCACTCACATATTCCATGTTTAAATCTTTGTTCAGAACACCAATATCCTTACACAGCTAATAATCTTGGCACGAGTCTCTATAAAGTCTGCGGTTGTGATGAAAACCAATGTCCAACTTATCAAGAATAGGATCTGCATGTTCTTGAGTATAATGAGTATAGAGAACAATATCATAGTATTGCTCCAACTCAGCCAAAAGATTGTCCAAACTAGGCCTCTTCTTTACATAAGTCGTGCAAAGCTCTCTAGAGATACGAACCGAAATAGTAAAATCATGCTTCATAAACTCCTTGCTTCTCTTCACCAAAGTATTCATTAGCTCCAGAACAGTAATCTTCTTTTGCAGTGCTATTACATGCAATTCACATTGGCATCCACATACAAACTCATACTCCAAATTGTGACAATCACCTAGAAGAAACACATATTTGAATACATATAAATTAATTTGAGATATTACAAGATATAAATTTAAGTTAGTCTATTAGTTCGAGAGATCAATGAAACCCTAATTATTAAGGATGAAGGAAAAAACTAGCATCTAGAAAACCAAATGCAAAACATTGTGCAAGTAAAAAGAAATATTAATGTTATTCCAACACACCTATGGCCAGATATATTTTGATGGTCTCTCTCACATCGTAGGACAGCACTGCAATGATGGAGAGGTCTCTTACCCGGCACAACTCTCTATCGTTCAAGTCCCCAGAAAATGGTTTCATGGGGAAGGCATTTTTCGGGTAAAGTTTATAGCTCGCCAGATTATCGTCCACAATTATGAAACTTTTGAGGTCTCTTTTGAGGACTGTGATGTCTTTGACGTAGCCGTCTTTGTTAGAGAGGAGGCAGGAGTCTCTGTAGAGGCAGATGTCTATGTTGGCTTTGTGAATAATGTCGATTTGTAGCTTGTCAAGAATGGCGTCTGCGTATTCTTTGGTGGCTGAGGTGAATATTATTATCTCGTAGTTGTTTCTCACCAGTTCTTCCATCAGAAGGTTTATTGCAGGCCTCTTCTATACGTAGTATGTGATTGTACTTGGCGCTGAGTGCTCCTGATGGCCTCTCAGGGAGATTGTGTAGTCATATTGGGGGATGACTGTGGAGCTTCAATAAACAAGGGTGTTCTCCATATCTAAGACTATTGTTTTCCATTTGGGCTTCTCGTTCTCATTCTCGTTGCTGACCATGAGTTTGTACAATGAGTGCTCAATTTCTTAGAGTTTTTTTGTCTCAATCAAAAAGAAGCTATCTTCAATGGTGGATGGGTATTCTATGTTGACATGAAACTCCGGGCTTATGTTTATATGGATCTAAACGGTATGTTTATATTAATCTAAATGGTAGGGTGATCAGTCGCAACCCCTCCTAACTTTTTCCAATACCAACATCTATCATTATCTTAATAGAAATGATAACAATGATTTCAGCAAGTTAAAAAACATGTACAAATATATAATGTTTTGTCTTGTTTTACTGTATTTTACCTAGATTGAGAACTGTTCCTTCTAACGTGAGAATATTATGTTTTACGAGGAGCAAATTTTTTAAAATTAGGGTCTGTTTGGCTGGGGGAGTAAGAATATGGAATAGGACTACGCATTCTAGAATTGTTATTCTAGAATAGAAAATAAGAATACATATTCATATTCTTGTTTGGTTTAGTAGAAATTTGATGGGGAATTATGGATCCAAAAATTTAAATATTCTAAAATAAATGCACAAAATTGCATGTGCTCATTTTTGAGCTAAAACGTATTCCTATTTACAATTCCGATTGAGTACACCCAAACAGAAATTTTGAAATTTTAAGAATTTACATATGCTTATTCCACTCATATTGCAATAAGGAATTTTTAGGAATAATGATGATAATCTAAAATGTCAAATGATGTGGAGGTATTTGGAATTGGAAGAGATTTTTACTATGTATATAAAATTGAAATCAACATCAAATATGAACTTTAGTTTAATAGTAAATGATATGAGAATAGCTAGAACAATAAGTGATTCTTATTATCTAAATGAAATACTTAAAATAATGTGAAATGTGAACCTTAGTTAAATGTTCAATCATGTATGTTGATGTTTGGTAGCTTCACTCTCTTAAACCTATGAGACTATAGTATAAATATTCATATATATATGAGATATTATATTTAATTTATTATTTTATTAATTATAATGGATAGACATGTCTCTCCATGTGTCATTCACAATATATATAAGAGGATATTGATGTGTTTGAAAAGAATATACCAAAATGTCAATGCAATTACAACTTGTACTTCTGAAGCATATACTTTTATGGCTCACAAAAATAACTCTCAGCTTTAGAGGGATCCTCTTTCAATGGTGGTTGGAGCCTCCATGTTGATGAAGAGACGAAACATCGATGAATACACAACAAGATGTACGGTTTCGTGATTAAGATATTAGAAACAATGAAAGTACTCCAAATTTTGTAGAAGAGATGTCGCTTTCAAGTTCGAGTCACCCATTTGGGCCATGCTTTGTTTGTGGGTACCAAAGAAGAGTAAGTGGGGTGACATCAAGCTAGGATGGTGTACATAAGAGTCTTCAGATCCACTGCTCATCGTAATACATTATGTATAGAAATTGCTTAAAGGTGAGTTTGGAAGTTATGACGTGCTAAGGAACTCTGAATTTTTCACTCTCTTATGTAAGACCAGACATGATCCAAGTGGCCATGTAATGTTGCTTCTAAATTTCTTATCTACTATGCCACTCAATATGCTCATAGCGGCACCCTTCATAGTAATTGATCGCCTCAAAATTATCAAACCTCTCCTAAACCTTAGTGGATGAAATAAAGATCATAGAACTATCATGAGAAGCTAAGGATTGGGTAAGTTGGTTATCTCTACAGCACACATCACTGATGGATATGAGAAAAATGAAGATGAATTGTGCCTCACCTTGATCATGAGAAACTAAATCCACAAAAGAATGGTTGTTGCTTACTTGGATAAATAAGGAGATTAGTACATGGATAGTTCAAGACCATATAATAAACACTAAAGCATGGCACGAATCACCAAATATCAAAAAAGAGGAACAATATGACAAATGGTAATTTCCTCAAGGACGCCAATCTCGATTAACCCAAAAAGATAGGCTTACCTCATACCTATTAGGGCACTCGATTTGTATATGAAATAAGATATATCCTTATCAGTTGAAGTATGAGTATATTAGATGTAGTTAACTCTCTCTCTCTCTCTCTCTCTCTCTCTCTCTCTCTCTATATATATATATATATATATATATATATATATAGGATTAAAATTTATTATGAATTTAGTATCAAGTTTCAATGTTCTTATTATTATTGAGAATATAATTAAAGGTATTATTATTATTATAAGAATTATGTGCCTTGATCTTTTCCTCCAAGACTATTATTGTAGGAAAAGGAAGATTGATTTCAAATTCAGAGGGAGATTGGTATTCAAAAGGAGCTTGCCATTTCAATAGATGCAACATTGAAAGAAAGGGAGTGGACATAGGAGATGGTTCCGTTAACCTTCAGTGATCTTGGATGTACTGATTAAAAGGGAGTAGACTCTATTGAAGATGGATTCTCCAGTAATCAATAAAATTATAGCAGTCAAGAGGATTGTAATTCTAATCCTTAGAACTATATGGGCTAACCTATGTATATCATGAGGAAGTGACTACTTCCAAATGATTATCACTTGTATTTGTAGAAGTCATTGAAAGGTGATGATCTTCAATAAGTTAATATATTATGATATATATCTTATGATTTCTTTGCAGATCATGATAGATTATACTTTGCATGGTGGATGTTTATATGGTACACATTATGCAAATGTGAGTGAACATACCTTATAAACACTTTCAGTACATGGTGAATGGTATGCAAATTGATGTTCAGGAGGCCATTACATAGAGTACTTGGTGAATGTTAAATAAGTTGACTTTATGAGGTCATTGCTCATAGTACTTAGTGAATATCTTGCAACATGACATTCAGGAGGCCATTACTCAAAAGCACCTAGTGAATGTCAAATGAGTTGACATTAGCGAATGTCGAAAGAGTTGGCATTCTAATATCAAATGAGTTGACTTTCAAATGTTAAATGAGTTGACATTTACCAAATGAGTTGGCATTCAATAAACTAGGATATCAAATAACTTGACATTTTAGAAACCATTTTTAACATTGAGGTAATATGTTGTTCATGTTCTTGTTTATCCCCCCTAGCTAAGAGGGAGTGTTGATGTTTGGTAGCTTCAGTCGGTTAAACCAATGAGACTATAGTATAAATATTCATATATGGGTTAGTGCAAGAAGTTGGGTCTCACTTTTGGCCAAAAAGTGCAAGTGTTTTTCCTGTTTTTGAAATATATTGTCAAATGATGCCAAAATTTGAGCCACTTAGAGATTAAATATAAAAGAAAACCAGAAATAAAAATTTTAGTTCCTAGAATCTTCTTTTTGAATATGTAATTTATTTTTATACCCATATGATAGATTATATTTTTGGTATGGATCTTTGAAAACCAATTTTTCAAAATGTTTGTTTTAGGACCATACCATGCTCGTGTACTGACACCATAATTTGACACAACTAAATGATTTTTTTTGAATCCTTTTAAATGAAGTTACTTGACACACCAAATATTGATGAGAATAATTTTCTTGAATTCTTTAGTGAATTTTTTTAATTAGTTTTTAATGGACGATTAAGCTAATTTCTAAAACTTCTCATGTATGGACAACATAATTTAATCAAAATTTGTTTTTTTTGGTTTTTCTTTTGAACCTCAAAAGAATCGTGTGAGGATTGACAACATGTAAATTAATTTTAAAAATATGAAAAATTAAAAATGTTATTAAATTTTAGTGAATGTCATTATTTAATGTTTAAGAGATACTTTTGATTAATAAATAATGGAAAAATAGAACATGAACTCATAACACTATAAAATTTACACTTTTGAAATCAGAACAATAAGACCTATAATGGGTTTTAATTTTATCAAAAAATTCAATGGGGACGACCGTATAAAAATCATAACAATCCCTGAAATTGTCAATTAAATGCCTTAGTCAAAAATTGGTTCATAAAGGCATAGGCTTGGTCCCACCAAGCCTATGCCATGCCTTTCCCCAAGGCAAAATTTGATGTGAATTCCCACCCATCGAAAATTCCTTCCCATGTCACTAGAATCAGGCGCCTAATTTGAATTTAGTTGTTAACAAAATTGAACACTCAATTTTTAAACAATTAGGTACCCGATTATTTAACAATTGGGTTCCCAATTTATAAATGGGTACCCAATTTTTATGTACCCCTTGGGCCCCAAAAGATGCTCCATAGAGTATCTTTCAATTATTGCAATGGTTGAATGACAGTTTCAAACTGCAACAACGAATATCTATCATAATTATTCTATTTTCTTGTCTTCTTCTACATTTCACAAGCTGTTGGTTCAAATTCAAAATTGGTGCAAACATGGGATCACAACACCAATGAGAGAGAAGAAAAAGAATTAGAGAGTTGAGCAATTTTTTAGAGGAGAAAGACATTAAGGATACCACGATGGACAAAGAGGCAGAAGAAGAGAACCCAATACAAGGAGATTAAGGTGCACATTCTAATCAATCATTCAATATAGGTGTGTCTCCAAACCCTTGAGTTTTTTCTCATGATGAAAATGTTAATTTTTTAGAAGCATGTTACGATTTAAACAATTTAGATTTTCTTCATTAGAATAAATTGCCTAACAATCATGCACACCAAACTCTAATGGAAATGTGTGCCCCAAAAAAAATACTAAGAAAAGACGAAAATGAGATTCAAATTCCAAATAACATTGAAAATGAAATGACAATTGGAAATAACAATGGTATGAATATAGACATGGAAACACGAAGTACTAAACAAACATCTCAAAATGATATTGAAGTGCGTGAACATAATTTTCATGTTTCTAACAATGTGCTAGATAATCTTCATGGATTGGTTTTGTGCAGACAAACTAGGACACATGCTAATAGATTATATAGACATTTTTTTATTATAAGAAATGTGGGTTTCAATGTTAATTGATGTTGCAACTAATTAAAATGTCTAAAACATTAAAAGTAATGAAAGGGTTAGGAATGTATGCAAAACCTAAGAATTAAAATGAGTCTTTAAAATAAGTTGTATCCACTATTGCTAGTGTCTTTGATGTTATCGAAAGGAGAAGTCACTCTAAAGATAAGAATGTAGCATGATGAGAAATAACAACTTTAGTTAACAAATCAACAACTAAAAAAATATTTATTAGTAACATAAGTGGATATCTTAATGTGAATCACGAAACTTTAGAAAGAGATGTAAAGAAAGGGTTAAATTTGAAAGTGATCCAATAAATATTTTGTGGACTTCTAGTGGTAGACTCCCGAGATGTGATATGAAACTTAGTAGTGAAGTCAAAAGTTTGGTTGAAAAAATTTGGCATGATAATATTATTGGATAAAATTATCTAATTGTGTGTTGTCTTTGATGTCACAAAAATGTCATATCAGTTAATAGATAGTGCTCACTTAGCTTACTTGGTCAAAAAGATAGTTTTCCTTGTCTACTGAGCATTCCTAAAGTTCACTCTACAAAGTTAGTGTCTACCCAGCTCACTCGGGCATTGAATGAAATTATGGTAGAATAAAATGTTAACCGAGTTCACATGGTTAAAAAAGGAAAGTTGGACAGAGTTAGTACTAATTGAGTTCACTCAATTACCAAATGATTTTTTCAATTTCATAATGTTAACCAAGCTTCTGTTGGTTAACATAGGAAATCATCTCGAAACTAGTGTTTACCGAGCAGGGTCGACTAATAAAGGATTTTGTTGTTTTGGCATGAGAAGCTTAATTATTTTAAATATTAGTTCTATCTGACTATGGTAATGATTAGTGGTCGTTCTAATTTTTATTGAGCCAACTTGTCAATCTGGATGATATAAATATAAGGTCAAGTTGTGATTTTCATGTAAGGGTACAAGTGTGTTGATTGAATTAAGAAGGAAAGAGTGAGAGCGAACTTGAAGGATAAGTAGATATCTTTGTGGAGTAGAAAAGTAATATTCGATTAGGAAGGATCAAATTTAAGTAGAATAGAGATTTGGTATCAGCAATTTAGTTCCATCGCAATCAGGTCATTTCATTGTTACTCTCTAACCATTGTAGCAGTGATCTAAAATCTATTAATAGAGTTGGTTTAACAACTAGTTGTAAATCTTCTAGCAAGGTGACAATTCCATTGAATTGTTTCAAGACCTCTCAGAAGGCCACTCCTAATAGGGTGATTAAATCCTCTAACAAGGTCACACCTAATAGTGTATTTTTTAACCTTTAACAGGGTTGGCTCCTAACAGGGCTCACTTCAAAAGAGTGAAAAATAGTAACTAGTTACATTGGTGGTTTTTCCCATATTAGGTTTTCATGTTAAATTTAGTGTCTTATGTGTTCATGTTATTTGTTTCATTCTTGCAAATAATTACTAATAACATCTTAAGATCTATTAAAGTAAATTACACTCTGCTTTTACCGAGTTACAATATTTTCTATGTGTTTACCAAGTAACAGCAGCAATTAATTTTCTCAGTCTAAATTTTATTGTTGACATCTAAGGGATCTAAGATTTATTTTAGTGGTAACTGATTCACCCCTCTCTTGGTTACTCCTATATTTCCAACAATTGGTATTAGAGAATTTGGTGTTTGTAGGAAAGGTTTCAAGGACCTGAGCTAAAGATCAGGATGTCTTACAAGAGAGAAATTCCAAAGCTAAACAGAGAAAACTTTTCAACATGGTAGGGACTCATGAGACTTCATCTAGCCACTATTGGTGATTTAGGCTTGAAATACCTTGATGAAGAATACAAAAATTCTACTGGTACATTCTCTATTGGAGATCTTGTTGAGAAAAAGAACCATAACATCATGATGATTGATATTGCATCTGCTCTCAACTATGATGAATTTGATGAGATCAAAGACTGCAAAACTGCTTTTGATATGTGGAACAAGCTAAAGGATATTTATGGAGGTGATGAAAATGTAAGGAGAGCCAAAGAAGAAAGTCTTAGAGGATAGTTTGATATGATGAGAATGCGAGAAGATGAAAATGTTGCCAAATATGTGGAAAGAATCAAAGCTAGTGTCAGTGCAATTAGAGCTTTTGGAGGAGAAATCAAGGAAGAAACAGTTGTAAGTAAAGTTCTCAGAGCCTTGCTTCCTATCTGTGCAATTAGAGTATCTACTATACAAGAAAAGAGGTGTGATCCAAATCACAAGTTAGGTTTGGATGCCTTAGTAGGAAGATTGATAGCTTTTGAGTTAGACAATTTTGACAATTATTTTTCAGCTTCTAATAATGTAGAGTCTACATTTGAAGCTAAAATTTCACTCAAAGAGAGGCAAAAAAATAAAGGACATTCAGTCAAAAAGTGAACAGGAAATAGAGGAAAGTTCTCACAGTGATTTTGAAGTTGTTGAAGCTTTACTTGCAAAGAAATATTCTAGAGGTAGAGAAAAATACAAAGGTAAAGTTCCTTTAATCTGCTTTTCTTGTGAAGAGATTGGTCATATTGTTGCCAGGTGCCCAAATAGAGAAAGAAAGGATGAGAAGAAGAGGCACAAGTACAAAGGAAAAAAGGATTTCAAAAATCACAAATCATACAAGGACAAAGGTAAGAAAACTTGCTTTATGGCTAAAGATTCTGATAATAGTGAAGATGAGATAGTATACATTGCTATAAAAGATGAATTTGATGAAGAAGAAGATAAGATGGAACTTATCTCTCATGTTAGTAAAAATGATACATAGATCATAGATAGTGGATATTCACATCAGATCATAGATAGTGGATGTTCACATCATATGACTGGAGATAGAACAAAGTTTGAACATTTTGAACACTATGATGGAGGTAGTGTAAGGTTTGGAAACAATGAACCTTGTTGTATAAAAGGGAAAGGTCGACTCTCATTAACCAATGAACTTGTATGTGACAATGCTTATTGGGTTGAATGACTAAAACATAATCTGCTAAGTGTGACATAGCTAATCAAAATTGGATTCAAGGTAGAATTCATGCATGGCAAGACAAGGCTGCTAGATGACAAAGGGAATCTAATTGGATCAGGAAAACAATCAAGAGGTAACCTATTTTATCTTAATCTTGGTGATTGCTCATGTTTTATTTCTCAAATGGAAGAAAGTTGGTTATGGCACAAAAGACTATGTCATGTGAACTTTGATAATATGGTCAAGATAAGAAAATTTAGAAAAGTAAGAGGTATCCCTAGTTTTAAGAAACTAGATGTTGGTTTATGCAAAAATTGTCAGATTGGCAAAATGGGAAAGACTAGTTTTAAAAGAAAAAACTATCAATCTAAAAATGTCTTTGAAATTACACATATTGACCTATGTGGACCCATTGGAATAGAAAGTTATTTTTGTTGATAACTATTCTAGAATGATGACTGTTATGTATCTTAGAGAAAAGTCTGAAGCATTTGAGAAATTTAAATGGTATTTGGCAAGAGTAGAAAAAGAAACTAAAAAAAGATTGAAATGCTTAAGATCAGATAGAGGTGGTAAATTCATCTCCAATGAATTCAATAACTTTTGCATTGAAAGAGGAATCAAAAGATATGTATTAGCCTCTGGTACTCTTGAGTAAATAGAATAGCTGAAAGAAGAAGCAGATCCATCATGTACAAGGACTATGATGATTGAAAAGAATATTAGTATCAAATACTAGAAGGAATCCATCAGCATTGCAATCCATACTTTGAACCGAGTTCAGGAGAAGGACTCACACAAAACTCCCTATGAATTATGGTATAGCTACAAACCCAATGTAAATTACCTAAAAGTATTTGGCAGTAAATGTTATATCTTGAAAGAATCTAGAAAAGGTAAATTTGATGTGAAAGGTGATGAAGGTATATTCTAAGGATATTCTTGCAGAAGTAAGGCATATAAATGTATGAATTTTTATACTCACAAAATCGTAGAAAGTGCATGTGAGAATTGATGAGTTTCCAGAAAAGATTGAAGAAGAAAGCAACAGGGAACCAGAAGATTACAAAAGATTTGTTTATTAAAAACCTAATACATTGCTAGGCACATCTAACAATAAGGAGACATCATCTCTCAAGTCTTCCATAGCTACTAAGTTGCAAGAAGTACAAACCAAGTCATAGGGACCTGAGTCACATTCTGAAGCTACTGAGCCCATTCCTATCGAGTTTGAATGACCCAAGCCAGAAGTTGAGATTCAAAATGAAGACAATGCAATTCATTCAAAAGGAAAAGAACCTGTATTGGCCAAGTACTTCAGAAGGCATCATGCACCTGATCAGATTATTGGAGATAAATTAGAAGGTACTATGACAAGAAGTAAGCTAAAAGGTACATGTTTACTTGCTGAATTTGAACCTAGAAGTGTTAAAGATGCATTGGAAAATGAAAGTTGGATTGAGGCTATGAATGAAGAAATAAAACAAATAAAGAGAAACAAAACTTGGACCCTTGGAACAAAATGGGTATTCAAAAATAAGCTGAATGAAGATGAACAAGTATCAACAAACAAAGCCAGATTAGTATGTAAAGGCTATTCTCAAGAAGAAGGAATTGATTATGGTGAGACTTTTGCTCCTATTGCAAGATTAGAAGGTGTTAGAACCCTACTTGCATATGCAACACACAAAGGATTCAAAGTATATCAGATGAATGTTAAATCTACATTTATCAATGGTATTCTTAATGAAGACGTCGACATTGAACAACCAAAAGGTTTTGTTGATCCAAACAAAAGGGACATGGTCTGCAAATTACACAAAGCATTGTATGGTTTAAAACAAGCTCCTAGAGCATGGTATGAAAGGTTCCATAACTACCTTACACAAATTGATTTTTAGAGAACAAATGATAACAATAGTTTGTATATCAAGGAAGGACTAGATAACAAGATTGTATTGGAAAAGATATTTGTGGATGATACTCTATTAATAGGGAATGATGATCTATGAAAAGAATTTTTAGAACAAATGACCAAAGAATTTGAAATGTCCATGTTTGGTGAGATAAAATTCTTTGTTGGATTATAGATATAGTAGAACAAGAATGGTATCTACATATCACAATCCAAGTATATCAAGGAGATACTCAAGAAGTTTGGAATGGAAGATTTAAAACTAGTTTGAACCCCCATGTGTACTGGACTAAAACTTACAAAAGATGATGACTCCAAAGAGGTAGATCAGACCTTATATAGATCAATGATTGGAAAATTACAGTACATAGTTCATACAAGGCCTAAAATTGCCTTAACAATTGGAATAGTGGCAAGATTCTCAGCAAAACCTAGAGAAAATCATATGATGGCAATCAGAAGAATCTTGAGACAATTGAAAGGCACTGAAGACTATGGTTTATGGTACAAACTTGGAGGAAACTTAGACCTAAAGGTATTCACTGATGTTGATTGGGCAGGAAATCTTGATGACAGAAAAAGCACAAGTGGTGGAGTATTCTTTCTTGGTAAAAGGTAGGTATCTTGGACAAGTAAGAAGAAAAATTGCACATCCCAATCCATAGCAGAAGCAGAATATGTAGCAGCAACAGTAAATTGTTCTAACATTGTTTGGTTTAAAAAATTGTTGGAAGGCATGAAGGTAGAGATCAAAGAGCCATTTGTCATGTTTTGTGATAACACTAGTGCAATTAACATATCAAAGAACCCAATGATGCATTCCAAAACTAAGCACATTGCTATAAAATATCATTTTGTCAGAGAATTGGTGCAAGACAAAGAAATCAGATTAGAATATGTTCATACAAAAGAACAAATTGTAGACATTTTCACTAAGCCATTACTTGTATTTTTGTATCTAAGAGGTAAGCTAGAGGTCATTCCCTTATCTGAAGCTCACTAAATGAAGTTTTAGTAATGCATCAATAGGAACCAAGTTGAAGATTAATTAGCTGATGCAGTATAGTCAAGAAAATAGTGCATATGAATCAGTACTCAAGGCACATTCATATTAATTTGATATGTGTTGTCTTTGGCATGTGTTGTTAAAGAGGGAAAATATTACTATCATATCTTTCTAAAAAAAAATTATATCTTTCTGAGGGAGAATTATACTATCATAGAAGTTATGCAATTCCTTCACAAAGGGAGATTACTACATAAAAGAGAAGTATATGGTATAAAATCTAAGAGGGAGAAACTTTCTATTAGAGAAAGTCTTGTTCTCAATTTTCATTGTGCTATGACATGTTGTGTTGCCATCAATGCCAAAGAGGGAGATTGTTGGATACAATTGTCTAATTTTGTGTTGTCTTTAATGTCACACAAATATCATAGCAGTTGACGGATAGTGCTTACCAAGCTCACTTGGTCAGAAACACAATTTTCATTATCTACTAAGCATTCCTGAAGTTCACTCTACAAAGTCAGTGTCTACTGAGCTCACTCAGGCATCAAAGGAAATTATGGTAGAAAATAATGTTAATCGAGTTCACATGGTTAACAAAGAAAAGTTGGACAGAGTTAGTGCTAACCGAGTTCACTCCGTTAACAAAGTATTTTTGCAAGTTCGTAGTGTTAACTGAGCTTCTATAAATTAACATAGGAAATCATCTCAGAACTAGTGTTTACCAAGCAGGGTCGGCTAATAAAGGATTTTGTTGTTTTGGCATGACAACCTTAATTATTTTAAGTATTAGTTCTAGCTGATTATGGTAATGAATAATGGTCATTCTAGTTTGTATTAAGATGACTTGATAATTTGGATGATATAAATATAAGGTCAAATTGTGATTTTTATGTAAGTGTACAAGTGTGTTGATTTAATTAAGAATGAAAGAGTGAGAGCAAACTTGAAGGATAAGTAGATATCCTTGTGGAGAAAAAAGGTAATATTCGATCAGGAAGGATCAAATTTGAGCATAATAGAGATCTAGATTTAGTAATTTAGTTGCATCACAATCAAGTCATTTCATTGTTACTCTCTAACCATTATAGTAGTGATCTAAAATCTCTTAATAGAGTTGATTTAACAGCCAGTTGTAAATCCTTTAACAAGGTGACAGTTCCATTGAATTGTTTTAAAACCTCTCACAAGGTCACTCCTAACAGGTTGATTAAATCCTCTAACAAGGTCACACCTAACAGTGTGTTTTGTAAGCTTTAACAGGGTTGGCTCCTAATAGGGCTCACTTCAGAAGAGTGAAAAATAGTAACTAGTTACATTGGTGGTTTTTTTCATATTGGGTTTCCAAGTTAAATCTAATGTCTCATGTGTTCATGTTATTTGTTTCATGCTTGGAAATAATTGCTAATAACATCTTAAGATCTATTAAAGTAAATCACACTCTACATTTACCAAGTTATAGCATTTTCTGTTTGATTACTGAGTAATAGCAGCAATCAATTTTCTCAGTCTAAATTTTATTATTGACATCTAAGTGATCTGGAATTAATGGTAACACTGATTCACACCCCCCCCCCCCCTTCCCTCCCCCCAATTACTCCTATATTTTCAACAAATACAAGAGTATCACCTAATTCAAGACATGTTCTTAAATTGAGAGTTGGCTCAAAAATATGTGATCCACATCCTAAAAACCTCTTGGACATTACTCAAACTAAATTGTTCAAAAAAATTGTAGATGGTAAGGTGTTAACTATATTGTCATCACCATCAAATAAATTGATTCTTTTAAAATATTTAACTATTATGTTTAACATATTCTATCCAATTAAACTATTAAACTATGAAAAATACAAACCACTACGTAGTAATTATGTTTGTCTTACAGTTTACTAAAATTTCTATTACTTGAATATTTTATATTCTGAGCATAATGGGCAACTCTTATAATCAGGGTAAACTTTAAGGAAGCTACCTCCAAAAAAGATATAAATATTGGCGAACTTTTCATTATTTTGAAAAAACAAAATTATTTCTATTAGTGAATCTCTCAATTTTTTATTCCAAATATGATAAATATTGGCAATTATTTTCGAATCATAACTTTTTTATATAAAATATTGACGAATCTCAATAATAATAGGAAGTTCATTAATCACCATGGAATATTACAAATCAAATTTGAACATTTTTTTACCTCATGGAATATTATGAGGATCATTACATATACTTTAAATCAATAGTGAAAATTAAATATTGGTGATATATTCTTAAAGCAACTAATAATTATGATAATTATTGATCAGTTCAATTTAATTTCTGCAATAATATATAATATTTAGGTGACTCAAATCTAATCATATATCAAATACTATGGTGAATATTTGAGTTTAGATTTTTCAATAAAATAAATTATTGAGCTATTTTAAATATTCTAAAACTAAATTTTATAAAACTATGGCAATTTAGGTTGTGTCAAATCTTAAATTATTAGCCAAACTACTAGCCAAAATTTTTTTAAAATAGCCAATTTGTGAATATTAGCCACTAAAATATACCTTGCTTATAATAATGCATTGCAATGTTAGGAGTCCTTCAAATTTTAAGATGTGGATAAAATATAGCGTTTGGAAAAACAAAATTTTCCATGAATGATAAATCATCAAAGAATCAAAGATATGCAAATTTTAGGATTACCACCTAGCTCTTGCCAAACATCATTTTAAGAAAACAAAAAAAGAAGTGTGATATATTTAAGTATTTAAAATATTAGATAATTTTTTAATCTATCTAAATTGAAAATTAGATTTTTTAATATAAAAGTATATCAAAAATATTCAAATATTAATAAAATATTTAAAATTTATAAATATTATAAATATTATTAAATATTTAAAAATTATAATACTTCAATAAAATTAAATAAATTATTAAAAATAATAAAATATCTCTAAACAAAAAATGAATTTAGATTCACTAAATAAATTTATAATATTTTATTTTTAAATAGCTAAAAAAAATATTTCTGACAATATTTAGATTGCTAGTAATCGTCTCCTCAAACAAATAATAGGTCATAAGAGAAACCTAAATAGTAGGATTTGTTTTTTACTAGAGCCTATGAGAAATAGAAATAAATAAATAGTTCCCAACTACAAACCTCTTATTGTTGTTCCACCTAGTTCCATGTCAATGATATTGAATTAAGATTTATGATATATTAAATTATTTCTAATATTCTATTTGTATATTTAGAATTTCTTCACAAAGAATAAAAATAAATTCTTCTTGTTCTAGCTAGATTCATAAATAGAAAAGATTATAGTAGTAGATTATATGGAGAAACTTTGTTTTTAAAAAACTCTTAAATAAAGAATCTCTTCTTATTCCAACTAGGCTTACAAAGAGAAAATATTAGTAGACCGTTGGAGAAATTGAAGAGTATAAATAATTTTTAAATAAAGTATTTCATCATGTTCCAATTAGTCTCACATCATTGGATATTGAACACTATATTTTATATTTCATTTGTATGGTAAAAATTTCAACTAGTTGCATGTTTAAGCATACAAATAGACCATAAAAGAAACCTTAACAAAAAGTTAGTTCCAAAATAAGAATCTCTTCTTGTTCAGCCTCACATCATTGAACATTGAACCCTAAGATTTATATTTCAATTGAACTTTTACTATTTCATTTACATAGAAAGAATCTCTTTTTGCTCCAAATAGTCTTACAAATAGAAAAGATTATAGTAGTAGACTACATGAAAAATCAAAGTAAATAATTAATTTCTAAATAAGAATTTCTTCTTGATTCAAATAGTTTGCATCATTTCATATTTGATTAAGTTCTACATTTCACATTTAACTAGGGCTCACATTTCACATTATTTATAGTAATCATTTAGATAATGTGAATTTTTTCTCCATACAACTATTCTCATATCAATTACTATTAAACCCAGTGCTTTCATCAAGAACATGTACAAGGGTACAACCTATAATTATATGAAGTTATTATCATACAATATCTATGATAAGGAACATCTTTGTATTTATTTATTTATTTATTCATGTAAGTATCTATCATTGGAATTTATATAAATTGAATAGAAATAGTCATTGTAATAGAAGATTATGAAAGGCTACACTAGCCAAAACAAGAGATGCATGTAGTAGGAGTCCCACCATTTTATGAGAGTTGTGTCATTGCAGTTATAAATCACCCCAAGTAAGAATGTTATTTCAATTTAGCTTTGCACATTTGTTTACATTTTCTATGGCTAAAAAATACCAATGATATGGTTCTATTTATTAGATATACCAAATATGAGAGAAATGTGAACTATTTTCAAAATGCCCACTAGAACATCTCCTAGCCCATTACCAAGATAGTTGTTTATTATCTATTATAGAAGATTGTCATGAATTCATTCTTCTCTTGCACAAAATAATTTTAAGAATCTAATGTCTTCAAAAGTGTGAATCTAAACTAACTTACTAAACTACAAAAATTGAAGTAAATAAATCCTATTTCCTTGAAAGGGAAAGAAAATAGAATGTATCTTGCAAATAAATGCATGTCCATCTTCTCCAAGAAGTTGAATTCACAAAGTTGGGAAGAAATAATATACTATGAATGATCTGCTTGAGTACCTTGGAGATACATTATCAAGTGAATGAGCAATATTCATCTTTAAGCATAAGCAATGTCCCTAAACTAAGTGGTAGGTTGTCTCATAGCAATATAATTTTTTCAAAATCTAATGATTGCATTATATACACAAAATGACAAGAAGTCTCGACTATAGAAAATAGCACTAAAAATGATCTATTCAATGGAATTCTTCAAGAGATTTGAATTATTAAAGCACTTTCAAATCACACTGTGACATTAGAGTAAATAGATCGGTGACCAAAACAAAAAATTTCCAAAAGTGATGGACAAAAGTAATAAAGACCTTTGTTAAATATTGTATTTGTAGCTACCTGCATCACATGCATATATAAGGTAGATTTATTTCACTAATTATGAACTATTTCAAAAGATGCTACATATATCTATATATCAAAAGTCCCAATCAAATATAGAGATTTTGAATGCTCTAATAGAAATGCATGCAAAATGGCTTGAAAATTAGAAATCAAGAAGAATATTTGTCATTCATGTATTTACATTAAATTGTATAGGTACATATATAGTTGTGTGCCAAATACATAAAGCTACAGGAAAGGAAATAGCTACAAGAAAAAAAGGAAAGAATCAATTTAGGAAAGAATAGTTTACGAAAGAATTAGTTCAATATTAGAAACAATCCAATATTGCAACACTCCCCCTCAAGTTGGTGCATAGATATCCCACATGCCCAACTTGCCCAAAAACTTTGAGAACACTTGACTTGAAACTACTTTGGTAAGAATATTGGCTAGTTGATCTTCTGATCGAACCTTAGGTAGCTCCACAATCTTCTCATCCAACTTCTCCTTAATAAAGAATCTATCTACCTCCACATGCTTTGTATGATCATGTTGAACCAAATTATGAGCAATATCACATGTTTCTTTATTGTCACAATATAGTTGAATTGGCTACCTAGGTAGATAGCTCAAATCTCTTAGGAGAAGTCTTAACCACAACACTTCACATACTCCAAGTGCCATACCTCTAAATTCTGCCTACGCACTTGATTATGCAAAAACGTTCTATTTTTTGCTTCTCCATGTAACAAGATTACCTCCTACAAAGGTGAAATAACCTAAAGTAGAATGCTTGTCATCTACTGCTCTAGCCCAGTTAGCATCAGTATATGTATCCACACTTTGATAATCCTCATTTTTAGTGAATAAAATTCCTTTTCCAGGAGAAGACTTCAGATGCCTCAAAATGCACATAACTACATTCATATGTTGCTCTCCAAAATTATGCATAAACTGGCTAATAATACTTAATGCATAGGCAAGGCCTAGCCTTGTGTGTGCTAAGTACATCAATCTTCCTACAAGTCTCTGGGATCTGCCTTTATTAATTAGTATCTGATTAGACTTAATACATAACTTCAACCCTTATTCCATGCGTGTATCAGCGGGTTGACATGTTGACATACTGATTTCCTGTAACAAGTCTAAGGCATACTTTCTTTGAGATAGAAAGATCCATTTATTAGATCGAGACACTTCGATCCTAAGGAAATATTTCAAGGGACCAAGGTCTTTCATTTCAAATTCTCTGAACAAGTAATCTTGTAGAGCCCTTCTTTCTTTAGGATCATTTCCTATAACTATCATGTCATCCACATACATAATAACTGCAGTGATCTTAGCCTACTAATTCTTTCTGAATAAAGTATGGTTTGAATTGCTCTGATGGTAACCAAAGGCTTTCATTGACTTTGTGAATCTTCTAAACCATCCCCTCGGAGATTGTTTCAACCCATATAGTGACTTCTTTAATCTACATACCTTCAGACTATTTATTTTTGGTATCATGTAGCTGGGTGGGAGTTCCATGTAGACTTCTTCAGACAACTCTCCATGTAGAAAGGCATTCTTCACATCAAACTATTGTAATGGCCAACCCAGGTTTGCAATTAGAGACAACAAGACTCATACTATATTAATTTTAGCTACAGGTGCAAATGTCTCTATATAATTGATCCCATAGGTTTAGGTGTACCCTTTTGCTACCAGTCTCACCTTAAAGTGTTGAATAGTGCCATCTTCTTTGTACTTAATAGTATAAACCCACCAACATCCAACCGGTTTCTTTCCTGGTGGATGGTCAACAAGTTCCCAAGTATTATTTTCCTATAATGATTTCATCTCCTCATTCATAGAAGCTTTCCACCTCGGATCAGCTAAGGCTTCCTACACATTGTTAGGAATAAATACAATAGATAATTGATTTACAAATGACTAATTTGATTATGATAAACAATGGTTAGACACATAATGACTCATAGGATATTTAACTTTACTAGAAAGTTTGAGTTCATATGTGGATTTAGGAATACCTCTAGTGAGATTCTGAGGTAGCTATTTTCTAGATGGTTCATGAACATCCTTGGTAAGTGATTGGTGTGGTGTGAGGGACTCGGATGGAGGTGGACCCTCAGCTTCAATTTTTGGATGTTCATCACTACTTTGATCCAAAGTTTCACCTACTTCTTAATTAACAGTTTTAGAGAGTTCCCCTTCTTTAGAGATGTTCAAGCTATCCACAACTTCAAGGATGTGAACATCCACATCTTTAGAGGTGTTATCCACATCTTTAGAGATGTCCAAGCTACCTACATCTTCAAAGATGTGAACATCCACATCTTCAGAGATGTGATCATCATAGTCTAGAGTCTAAATTTCCTTCTGGTGCTCCCCCTCAAGTTCAGGCTCAAAGGAAAAATACATCAAGTCTTCATGAAAAACTACATCCAATGTAATAAATATTCATTGGGTTGGAAGATGATAGCATTGGTACCCCTTTTGATAAGCAACATATCCTAGAAAGATACATTACAACACTCGAGGAGATAACTTGTTGTGCTGATGCTTATGGAGGTTTAAAAAAGCTACACAACCAAAGATGTGAGGAGGTAAATTTGAGATAGTTGGAGCAACAACTGCCTTAGTGAGAGCTTGGGATGGTGTCTGGAAATCAATAGTGCTAGAGGGTATCTAGTTGATCAAATATGTTGTAGAGGTAAGCTCTTCACCCCAATAGGCTAATGGCATATGCGCTTCTATTAGAGAAGCACGCACAACCTCCAAAAAGTGATGATTTTTCTCTCGACTATCCCATTCTATTGAGATGTATTAGAACAAGTAGTTCGATGAATAGTTCTATGTGCTTCCAAATACTACTAAAGTTTAGAGCTTAAATATTTCCCTCCATTGTCACTACGAAGAACTTGAACTTGTGCATTGTACTGAGTATAAATCATGTTATAAATTTTTTGAAATAACAAGTTCACATCACTTTTAGACTTCATTAAGCATACCCAAGTCATCCTAGTACAATCATCAATGAAAGCAAAAAACCAATGTAATCCACCCTAGGTAGTGACTTTGGACGGACCCCAAGCATCAGAATGAATGATCATAAATGGAATTGGACTTTTATTCAAAGTTAATTGAAAAGAAGAACGATGGCTTTTTGCAAGTTTACAAACTCCACACCAGAAGCTAGAAACATCAAATTTTGCAAATAAACTAGGAAATAATTTCTTCAGGTAACCAAAGGAAGCATGTCCTAGACATCAATGCCATAACTAGATTTCAGATTTCTACTTGTCCCCCTCAGAGCCATCCATTACAAGAGCTTGATGCAACTTGTCCAAACTCTTTAACACCAAGTCCAACTAATATAGCTTCCCTCACTTAACACCACAACCAATTTTTTTCCTTGTTTGGATGTCCTTAAGAACACAAAAATCAGGCCAAAAAATTACAACACAAAGTAGTGGTGACTTGTGAAACAAACAACAAATTGTAATCCAAAGAAAAAACCACTAAAACAGAATCTAGACTCAAAGTATCAGTGAGAGGTAAGGATCCTTCTCCAATAACTGGGGTTAGAGAGCCATTCGCAGTGGAAATAAATTTTTGTGAGGATGGTTAAAGGGATGAGACCTATCTAGAATCAAATGTCATATGATCCATAGCACCAGAATCAATTATTCATGCACTATTAGAAACAAGTGTAGACCTATTTAAAGACTTACCACCATTACCTACTATTGTTGATAATGCCAAGATTTGTCTAGCAACATTATCCTCTATCTTTGTTTCAACAAACAATGCACTAGATGTCTTCTTGGAATTCTTCTTCCATGAATCGCAGCTATGATCCCACCATTCTAGATACCCAACAAGTTCAAAATAGTGACTTTTGGTATGACTAGTTTGATTGCAATGGGTGCATTTCTAGGTGGATTTATCAGCACCATTAGTGATCTTAGGGAAGTTTTGAGGAGGCCCATTCTAATTAGATCAGTTTTGAGTCACCATCTAATCCAGCAAGAAAAATATGTACTGTTTGTCACTAAACTAATTTTTGGTAAGATTCAACATCATTCTCACTTTCCATGATCACTTTATCATGATGATCCAACTCACCAAAAATCTCGGTTAATTCTCCATAATACACAAAGAGTGTTCTACCATTTTGTTTGGCAGGGAAAGCCCTCTAATTCAAGAAAAGCATCTACAATTCATCTACTCCATCATACAAATCCTTAGAAAGAGCTTTACAAATATCTCGAGCGGTGGGTAAGCGAATGTATCGCTTCAAAATTTTTGGAGACATAGATATCAACAACCATCTTTTGACCTTTTGATTGTCTACATACCACTTCTCATATCCATCATCCTTCTCGATAGGTGGTTGTGAGTTACAATAATGAAAGAGAGTTTCTCCTTCTTAGCAATATGCATCTCCATGATTTGAGACCACAAATCATTGTTTTTTTCATCGAGTGTAATCCCTGCCTTGAACGATGAACCTTCGATTTGAATAATAATGGGAGCAGATTTTCTCTCAAATACTTTTGAATCTAAATCGACCATGGTTCAATGAAGGGATTCAAATGGTTCAAGCTTCAAATCTCTAATACAACCTTGAAAATCAAAAATCAAGAAGAATATTTTTCATTCATGTATTTACATAAAACTATATAGGTACATATATAGTTGTGTGACAAATACATAAAGCTAGAAGAAAGGAAATAGCTATAGGAAAAAAAGGAAAGAATCAATTCAATATTAGAAACAATCCAATATTGCAAAAAAATGTAGGATGGAAAGCAAGGAACACTAACTATTTCAGAAAATGTTTCAAAGAAATGGGAGATTGTGGATATAAAGGATTGTAAGTGTCGAGCTTAAAGCCAATTCCTCATTGATACAAAGAAAAAACATGGAGAACCATGACTAGTACTTTAAACTATTCAACCATGTCCCTTGTTGATCACGGGTTAATTTAGTAGATATGTGTGCAAGAAAGAAGTGTGGTGGTTGCTTGATAAAAGCCTTCAAAGGAACATCCATTAAAAATTATGGAATAATGGCTTTTCAAGTTGTGACAAATGGGAAGCACAGAAAAAGGTATTTAAATTGTTTATCAGAATGGCTCATTATATCATGATGATGTGGAAGTTTTCTAAATACAAATTACTAGCAAAGCTAAGGATATTTAAAGCAAACATAATTGGTGAGGTACAAAATTTGAACAGATAATCAGTGTTGAGCTTGACCATATACCTACAAATTGTGTTGGGTCTATGTTTATAAGTCTTAGAAACTTTCAAAGCAGATGAAAAGTGGAATCATTAAGGATGCACATCAACTATTTGATAGAATACCCAAGTATATAGAATGTGGTGGAAGTGTGTGTATGTCACTGAATATTAGGAAATATTTTGAAGAATATAAGAAAATGTAATTGATAGTGATAAAAAGGAGCCAATTCAGTAGAAAATCTATAGAAAATATTCACTTTGACAACATGATAGTATAGATAGATAGCATAAGATTAGAAAATACCTAGATTTGAAAATGTATACAATATATAATTGGGTGGATTATGAACATCACGGATGACCTACTAGTTCACATATGACATAAGTAGAAAAGACCATGGTTATTAGGATAGAAAGGACTATCTTTACACAGATAGACATCCACATATACCACAAAGTTATGATGTTTGAGTATTATGGAATAGAGTATTTTATCTATCCAACTATTAATAATTCTAATTCCAACCAAGAGAAACTCCTACTTCTTATGGATTTTTCATCTATGAAATCTTGTATTATTCTCAGTACAAGTTTGAAATAGTTGATGAATAAACCAATGAATCTATAAAGCACAATGCAAGAACAAAGCCTCTTTCAACATGCCATAAATGTAATTCTAGAAAATTAACTACCAAAGAAGTTATAAAATCACATATTCAATCATGCAATATAAAAATTTGCAAAATCCAGCTTAACAACTATACCTTGTATTGGTAATGGAAGAAACACTTTATTTTTTAGTGAATCTTGGGCTACTAGTGTCACATTCGAAGAGATGACTATTAACCAAAGACTTACAAAATTAGCTCTAATCTATTATAGGTATCAAAGTAAAAAAATAACTTGCTTGGAGGAATAGAAAGGTTCTATGGATTGACCTAGAAAACCTATGGTTGAGATAAAGGGAGGCAAAGGGAGTCAACGAGAATTGTTGGCATTAGAAGGGAGGAAGTGTGCACTTTAAAAAGTTGGCTTCCTAGAAAATTGTTGGCATTAGAAGGGAGGAAGTGTGCACTCTTAAAGGCTAGTTCCCTGGCCCTTCTCTATTAAACATTATGTAGGAAGAAAAATGGATTTGGAAACATAACAACAACGGTCTCTTCTTGGTCAAGTCTACATACTCTATGATACAACAGGTGAGAAGATTCTAATTTGTGGAAAGAAGTTTGGGTTGCTGCCCCAAAAATTAGCTGCTTCTGGTGGGCAGTTGCTCATGAGAAAATCTTAACTTTAGATAATCTCAACAAAAGAGGTTTCAAATTTGCTAACATATGTGTTTTATGTGAGAATGTCACTGGAACTATTGACCATTTATTTATTCAGTATTCCTTTACTAGAGATCTATGGAGCCTTGTGCTTTAGGAAACAAGAATTAATATAGTGACGATGAGATCGATCAATCTTCTTATACCATAATGCAGCAAAGATTATAAACTCCACCCTATCCTTAACAACCTATTGTCTCTTATTCCCCCCATTATTGCCTAGTCTATATGGAAGGAAAGAAACAATAGAATCTTCAAAGAAGAGAAAAAGAAAATCCCTCCTATTTTCTATATTAGTAAGAGAATTATCAGGGAGAGAAACAATAATTGTCTTCTTCCCTAAAGGATTGTTCTATCCTAGACTGATAAGAATAAAACAAAATTGGAATGTCACACAAAGCTTGGTCAATTTAAACTAGAACAATATTTGGAAAATAAAGTAGTATAAAAGGATTCCTCAAGAAAATTGGATAGTGCAACATGGATGGTTATTATAAAAGAAATTTGGGCATATCGGAAGTAGGTGGTATCATAAGAAACAATAATGGTCATACTCTCACAGGATATTCTACGAACGTTAGAGTTAACTCTAACAATTTTACTGAGGGAGTTGCTATGTGGTATGGAGTTAAACTCTTACAGGACTATGGAGCTGAAAATATAGAATTGGAAGGAGACTCAAAAGTTATAACTGATATCATTCCTAATAAAACTAAGTGCCCATGCTGCATTTAGAGTCTTATGGATGATTGTAAAAGACATCTCTAGTCCTTCCAAAATGTTATAATAAGACATACCTTAAGAGAAGAAAACAGAGCTACTGATTTTATGGCTAATTGGGGGCTTCTTTTTTAAAATTGGAGATAGGTTTCTGATATTGAATGTCATGAGGAGTTAAAGATTATAGTATTAAATGATCAAAGACACACCCAATTCTAGAAAGAGAATGAATGGAAAAGATTACTCTTTTTCCATAAATATCAATGTTAAGAAGGAAAAAAATATTTGGTGTCTTTAGTCAATTTCGTAATTTCTCAAAGAATTGGAATTTAGTTAGAAGGATGAATAAAGTGTTGAGTGAGAAATTTGGTAGAATTATTTTTTTCTAAATACCATGTTTTTAAAAAAAATTAATGCTAAATTTGGCGGAGATACCTTTTGCATTTTAATCATGAAACTTTTGTGGAAAAAATCTATAATAAGGAAGACTATGACACATGATATTGTAATAATTTTGAAATCTAAGGAGACCTCAATGAATCATTGAAAGTAAAACACCTATTTATGGAATGGAGAATGTAGCTTAATGTATCATAATGACCTCTATCATTTGAAAAGTTTGAAAGCTATCATTTTTTATGTCAAGGATTTCTCAATTAATGTGGTTAAAAGTTAAATTTTGTAACGCTTCTCATTTTTCTCTTTGCCTCTATATTATCATTAACTATTATTGCTTGGTTTTAGGAGTTGTGAGGAGGATAATTAAAATGTGGAAATACATTGAAAGTTAGGGTAGGTTTAATACTACTCCTTTTGAAGAAGCTTAGGTTTTCTAGAAGGCTTATATTATGGGGGATCCTTTAAAATGGGTCAAGCCAAGAAGCTACAAGAATTTGTTGCAGAATGAGGAAATATGGAACTAATTTGTGAAGGTAGGGTTGAGCAATTGCATTGTAGTGATGAAAAGTTAGAACTCCATGCTTTCTACTAAGTTTCCAAATTCTTGGTACAACGGTGAGGTGCCACAGGTAGTGTTAAGTTTGTTGTGACTCCCCAACTAATTAGCAAGGTGATGAGATTGAGATGCAAAGGGGATAAGGTGGAGAGGAAAGGGATAGGAGATTATAGAAAATTCAAGAAATTTTTTTTTTAAGGTATTGAATAGCCAGTCAAAATTAAGTCTAGTAATGGGTACGATCATACTTCTCTCCCTTGCCCTTTGCAATTGTTTCCCTTTGGGTTATGCATTATTTTACTTTAGAAAGATGGTTTACCACTTATCATGGCTACCAATTCCTGCTCCCAAACATGTTAAGACATGGTGAAAAGATAAACATTGCTTTCATTTTATTTTTCGTCTTTAGCCAATAGTATTAAAAATGGGGATAATCAGCTCATTCACCATGATTTGATTTGCATCCTCTATCACCATGTGTTTTCCCATCATCTAGGTTTAGGTAAGTGTCTTATTGGTAAAGAGAGCTCTCTAGAAACCCCTAGAAACTCTATGGTTATTTAAGAAATTAAGTTAGATAATGAACTAGAAACCCATCTTCTTGAGCTTTGAGAATTAGTTAATCCCAAGCAAGAATCTAAAAATCCTAAGGGTAAAACCAAAACACTTGAAGAATCGTTTATGTTGGAAACCCCAACTAAATGGAAAATGTCACCAAATTGAACCTTGTTGGTACCCCTATGAAAAGTAAAATCCTTAGAGAAGTTATTGAGGTGGATAAATAGGATTCTGAGGATTCTGATAGGGAAGCTCTGGCGACAAGAATTTGAAACCTCGACAGTACCATATTGAGGCTAGTTTTGGTGAAAGGAGGTCAAAGAGATTGAGTTTGGAAAAGGGCAAGAATTACAAGGAAGAAAGTAGAGAGGAAACCCAAGATAAAAATGAAGAGGACACCTATGATACTAAGGTCAAAGAAACACCTAAGAAAGATGAGAATGGTACTGCTGAGCAAGAATTCAAAGCCAATGCTAATAGAAAAGACTCAAATGAGGTCAAGAAGGATTCCTAAGGAAGCTCATATTGAGGTTGTCTTAGGGCCTGATGTTAAGATCCCCAATGTTGATAACCCTGTTGAGGAACAAATTAAAACCTTAGAGATTATTTCTACTAATGAGGAAGCAAAGGTTGAAAAGATAAACAAATGACCTAGAAGACCAAATTAAGGCCCTTAATGAAAAAGTGGTGTCTTTGAACAACACATTTCATAATGCACTCAATTGCATTGAAATGGGTGTGGTCATCTCCACTTTATGCAAGGTCCAAAAAGAGACGATTGGGAAGGCTATCTGTTACTAGACATAGAAAACTTTAAAAAGTTGGAATGTAGAAGAATAATGTTCAAGTAGAAATGAAAAGTGCAAAGGATGTTCACAATTGGGCTGAAGATCTTAGGTACATAATCGAGGAATAGGAGAATATAACTTGAAGGCCTAGCTTTCTAGGCCTTGGGCTTCCTTTTCTCTTTTTCTTTTAATGTTTTGTTTGTTCTCTTTAGCTTTGGTGTGGTTTATTGTGCTCTTTCTTATAATTTTGGGACATAGTTTTAATATTGTTAAGTCTAAACTAAATTATGTTAGTACGTAGTACTCTAAGACTCAGTTATTTTTTGTTATTATCAACAAAATTTTGGCTCATTAGTTAGACTCTAGAATTAGTAGTTATAACTCTACTTTTTTATTAAGTTTTGTTTGGTGGTGAATATCTAACAGTTGGTGTTAGTGATGGTCTTTTATGTGGCTTGGTTGCAATGGCCCAATGCATAAATGTTCTCTAGTTCCACAAGTTCAGGATCGTCTTCCCACCTCCTTTAATAAAAAACAACTATAAATAAAAATGATTTTTTAATTGAATGATTTTTTGAAGATCTTTTAAAGGAATTTGAGAGAAAATGTCTCCCATGTTGAGATACATCTTGTAGGCTTGTAAAATATTATTACATCTTGAGATACTATCAAAGTTGTTAAGATTAAACATAATCTTTAAAGGATTTGATGAACACAATACAATGGTTGAAGTTTAAAATATGGAAAAAATTTGACACGTCAATGATGACCAATATTTCTTATACTTATTGTTATTATTATTTATTTAAAAAATAGTTTAATTGTTAGTTAGGTTGGTCTAATTGATTTATTTATGAATCTTATTGAAAACACTAAATGTTGGCAAATAATTTTTTTTTTTTTTTTTTGTTTATAATTGGTTGCAAAAAATATTTGAAAATCAAAATGAAAAAAATAGTATTTAAAACATAAAAAATAAAATAAGATAATTGCAACGGCTAATAAATATATACTATTCATAGAAAGTGAAGTGAAAACACAAGTCTCCACTGCATAGGTGGAACTAACAATAAGTGTGTCAAGGTTTTATTTTCATCTATTAAATAAAACAAAATTTGAAGAGAGTATAAGTGTCATGTATTTGAAAAAAATATGAATTGTAAATAATAAATTGTATTAGAAATTGGAGTAATGTATATTTAATTGTATTTGAGTATATATATATTATATAACACTGGTTAATTGTGAGCCTCTTATCTGAAAGGTCTTGGGTTTAACTCTACACAAGATTAATAAATAATAATAATTAGTCACATGATAAACTGGAAGAGGAGGACATGAGAATTCATCTTCATAATGCAACCATAGTGCTCCAGCTCCTCGCAAATTAATAGATGGCATGGGTACTGAATTTTGTCTTCTCAGCCCAGCAATCTCTGTCCCAGATCGAGGCGGTGTGCCTGATTGAGAGAAGAAAGCGTAATATAGTTGTATAGAGTTAAGCAGGACAAAGCATTATATATTTTTGTATATGTTTCTTAACGTGCTCGAATCATTCTTATTATTTTTATTATTAAGATGATGATATTGGTATTGAAAAAAGTTAGGAGCGGTTGCGACTAATCACCCCACCATTAAGATCCATATAAACATAAGCTCGGAGTTTCATGTCAGCATAGAGTACCCATCCACCATTGAAGATAACTTCAAATTGATTGAGACAGCAAAACCCTAAGAAATGGAGCACTCATCGTACAAACTCATGGTCAGCAACGAGAACGAGAAGCCCAAATGGAAAACAATAGTCTTAGATCTGGAGAACACCCTTGTTTATTCAAGCTCCACAGTCATCCCCCAATATGACTACACAATCTCCGTGAGAGGCCATCAGGAGCACTCAGCCCCAAGTACAATCACATACTACGTACAGAAGAGGCCCGCAATAGACCTTCTGATGGCAGAACTGGCAAGAAACAACTATGAGATAATAATATTCACCTCAGCCACCAAAGAATACGCAGACGCCATTCTCGACAAGCTACAAATCGACATTATTCACAAAGCCAACATAGACATCCACCTCTACAGAGACTACTGCCTCCTCTCTAATAAAGACGGCTACGTCAAAGACATCACAGTCCTCAAAGGAGATCTCAAAAATGTCATAATTGTGGACGATAATCCGGCGAGCTATAAACTTCACCCGGAAAACGCCTTCCCCGTGAAACCATTTTCCGGGGACTTGAACGATCGAGAGCTGTGCCGGGTAAGAGACCTCTCCATCATCGCGGCGCTGTCCTGCGATGTGAGAGAGACCATCAAAATATACCTCGCCATAGGTGTGTTGGAATAACATTAATAATTCTTTTTGCTTGCACAATGTTTTGCATTTAGTTTTTGAGTTGTCGTTATTTCCTTCATCCTTAATAATTAGGATTTCATTGTATGTCTCGAATTAATAGACTAACTTATATTTATATCTTGTAATATCTCGAATTAATTTATATGTATTCAAATATATATATTTCTTGTAGGTGATTGTCACAATTTGGAGTATGAGTTTTTACGTGCACGTCAACGTGAATTACATGCAATAGTACCGCAAAAGAAGATTATTGTTCTAGAGCTGATGAACACTTTGGTGAAGAGAAGCAAGGAGTTTATGAAGCATGATTTCACTATTCCGGTTCATATCTCTGGAGAGCTTTGCTCGACTTAAGTAAAGAAGAGGCCTGGTTTGGACAATCTTTTGGCTAAGCTGGAGCAAAACTATGAGATTGTTCTCTATACTCGTTATACTCAGGAACAGGCAAATCGTATTCTTGATAAACTAGACATTGGTTTTCATCTCAACTGCAGACTTTACAAAGACTCTTGCCAAGATTATTGGCTGTGTAAGGATATTGGTGTTCTGAATAAGGATTTAAACATGGAATATGCGAGTGTGAAGAATGTTGTGATTGTGGACTGTGATGCTTCTGCTTTCAAACATCATCCTTATAATGGGTTTCTGGTAACTCCATTGGAGGAGGATGATAGTTTGGATACTGAGCTATTTAAGCTGAAGGGGTTCTGTCAGAGAAGCCATTGCTAACTTCAAAAGGAACGACAAGAGGCGTATGTCCTATTTTCGATAGGGTTGAGCTTGAATGTGTGTTTGTCAACTCTAGGTTTTCATTAGGGCCGTGTTTCCCTTTGTTATTAGTTATTACGAGGCTTGCAATTAGCTTATCTATATTGCCATTAGACCATCCATCGCAAAACCTGCAAAATAATCTATCTGTTTGTGACTTTAATGAAAGGAAGAAGGAAGCACAGATCTCCGGTTTACTGATTGAAAAATATTTTTATATTAATATATTTTATAAAGCTTTGATATTTTCCACATAAACAAATTGAATAATATTAATTCCGAGCTATTTAACAATTAACTTATTGTTTTAAAATTATATATATGTATATTTATTTATTTAAATTTAGCATTTTAATAAATTTAATAGTACTTTAAATTTATACTTATTTGGTATTCAATATCAAATAATTTAAATAACACCTTAACGAATTAGAGTATATTTATAGAAAGAAAATAAGTAATATCAAAATAATAATTTATATTTATTGAAATTTATAAATATTATTTGAAATTGTTCATTTAAATATTAGCTTCAAGTGTAAATTAACCGTGTTTGATTATTATAATTTGAAATATGTATGACTAATAGGTTTCATTCTAGAAAATTATGACAAACAATTGAATGATATTTGTTTTGATCTAGGTAAAAAGTTTTTGATAAATGAAAATGGTCTAGAATTTCTAGTCACTTGGAACCTATTTACCTCTGAATGTATTTAATAAGTGGTATTGATAAATACCTCAGATATTATTAAAATAGATTAGGTCAAGATTGAAGGGCCATTATGGGACAAGATTATAAGCACATAGTCGAGGATGTATGGATGGTATTGCATATTATCATTAATGAGAGAAGATTAGAAGTAAATAGTGCTATATTATACAAGAAATAATAGTTATAAATTAATTGTGACATTCTAGGTATCATATCCTTACAATTCAACATAATTTATTCATTTTTGTCTCTCTTTACTCTCCTATAGTTTTTTTAATCTCTTCTTTCTCCCCTTTGCTTACATATTATCTCATATAGCTATTCAAGGAGGATAGGATTCATGAAATTATACCTACTTCCAACAAGTACATATTTCCTAGCCTCATTAGATGAGAATCAATAAGGATTCATCAATGATGAATACATGTCTCTTTCAAGCGAAATACTTCTATAATGTCAGATCTATGAGATCTATGGGATGAAGCTTAGTTAGCCTACAAAAGTGGTTCCCATTTTTTATCCATAAAGTAAAATTTGCACTTAATTATTTGTTTTCATTCTTTACACCTTCAAAGAAATTGGAGGCTTCATTCAAAGTTTCCCAAGGAGTTTTTTTTGAAGATGCTTATGTGAATGTTTGAATGAACCCCCTAAGTGGATTATTTCATGAATTATGGTAACGAGGGTTACTTTTACCAAAAAATAAAAAAGACCCAGCTAAGATACATCTAGAGGAAATGAAAAGTTACCTATGATCAAAGGTAATGATAAGAAGTAATTACTACCCATGTATATAAGAAGATCCAATGAAAATATGTCAATTTCTTAATACTTAAAAGGGAAAGGAAGAGGGGAAATGATGAAAAATAAGATTATTGTGTTTATGCTAAGGATAATAAAAACACACACACACACACACACACACACACACACACACACACACACACACATAATATTCTTAATACTTAAAAGGGAAAAGAAGAGGGGAAATGATGAAAAATAATATTATTGTATTTATATTAGGGATAATAAACACAATACACACAAATAAATGCAATGATCTTATTTATCATCCTTGGTAAATAAATTCAATAATGCCTAATATCCCTAATAAATGTAATAAAAATGTTTAATATCCCTAGTAAATGTAATAAAAATGTTTAATATCCCTAATAAATGTTAAAAAAATGTTTACTATCCCTAATAAATGAAATGATCTTATTTATTATCCTTGGTAAAGTATGAAATATTATATAATTTTTTTATTAAGGTAATTGTTGCCTTTGTAAGATCCTCTAGCTCGGTAAACATTGATGATAGCTATAACTTTTGGATAGAAATAGGCTATCTAACTATCTGCATCACATTTTGATCTAATTTTTTTTCTTATCTCTCCATCAACTTTCCATGTGTGTCAATATTTGGTGCATTCACCTTCTCCACAAGTAATGCTAAATGATCTAGCATTGGTGCTTTTTCATCCAAAGTTACATATCTAGCACAATTTGCAAGAGAATATCCTTAAAATCTATCACCACTTGTTTTTATTTAATTCCTTTCATAGTTTATCTTGTTTATCTTTCCTTGTACATAATTCACTATATTCCTTCCAAGCATTAGGATCTAACTTGTAGGGTCATAATAAGGAATTACAATTACCTCATCCAGAGTTACACCATATCTTTATGTCTTATTTCTTCTTGACTTTATCCTTATAAGTTTTTGATCTTTTCTCAAGAATAATTTTGGTGGAATAGGAGCCTTATGCTCCTAATTTGTCTTTGTTGACACATTCTTCTTTTTGTTCTCTAAATTGTTCTTCTACTTCTCGTGGGATTCTTTCTGAGTGTTATTTTTGGGTGGCACTTGAGGTTTTGCCTTAGTTGTCTTACCTTTTTCTTGCTTCTTGAATCCCTCATGTTGAGGTCTTTGAGCATTTGGCCTTTTACTTGTTCCAATAGAAGAAGTATCTTCAATATTTGCATTGGTATATCCTTCATTTTGTATTGTTCCATCATTTCCTTTTGTAGGTCACTTCATCCCTTTATTTTCTTCTTCTTTTATTGCTAAGTATTAGTGTTTTCTACATCCATAGGAATGTTAGTGGTTAAATAATTGAGAGAATCATTTACATTTATATTTACAATTAGTGTTTTAGTGGGTTTTGTAGGAGCTTGATACTCTTGGACTAGTTTAATAATAGGTGCATAGCCAAGTATATACATAGTGGTTGACTCAGGAGATAGGTGATCATTGGGATTTTTCTTGGTAGTAGCCATAACATATTGATCATCACTTACTTCTTCATCTAGGTATTTTACTGTTAAGTCTTCAATTAACACATTTTCTTCTATACCTTTTACTAGTGTTGGTATATCATCAATAAAATTTTGTATACATGTATTTTCATACTCATCTTTTTATTATCCAATTCAAATTTTGATGTCAGCTCAATGTTTGACACATGAATTGTCTCATCAGTGTACTTTATGTTTAAAATTGTCTTTCACATCTTGATGTCATCTTCATAATTTTCATGAAGTCTTCTAGTTAACACCCTTAATGCTCTTTGCTTATGCATAAAGCTGCCCTAATATTTTTTCATTATCTCATTCATTTTCGGTACTAATAGGTCTAGTATAGTGACTACAAGAGTACTCTCTCTCATTGTTCTCTCAATTTTCACCACATATCTTCATTTTTGCAATAATTTTTTTATAGAAATCTTTAGCAATCATGTTGGAAAATTCAATAGGTACATACTTGGATTTATACATCATATCAATAATATCTTCTTCAAGCTTAAGTTTATCTACATCACTTAATGTGTGATACTTAAAATGTCCAAGTACAACCAAACCTCTAGTTGCTCTTATTGAATCCATAATCTCATTAACTGTTTTGGGCTTCTTACTTTCTTACCCCTCTAAATTGGCTTATGTCATCTAACTCAATTTTATCACTATCTTCCACAACAATTAGCTTTCTTATCCTCTTTGTCTATTTGTGAGTGAATGATTGACTATCCTTTCTCTTTTAATAGGTTTTAGGTTGAGATTATACAGGTTTGGTAATTTTTACAACTCCTTTCTTGACATATGGGGTGGAAAGGGTAGTAGCTCTAGTCCTTGAACAAGTAGCTTTAAAACTATAAGGTGTGGCAATTTGTTTACTTTTTTTCTTTCTTAGCCTTTGGTTGTTCAATCTGAACTTCTTCTTCTTCTTCTTTAGCTTCATCACCCCTTTCTCCATCATTTCTCTTCGTTGCAACTTTAACCAACTATCCTATATCCTCTTCTCCGCTGAAATTATTTTTAAGTGTATCAATCATTTTCTTTGATTTTCTAGTGAACGTGGGTCCAACAATTTCCATCTTAATTCTTATTACACAATAAAGTTAAAATGAGGGTTCACCTTAAACCCATGTGGTTACATGTTTTTGAAAACTTGTCTCACAATGTTAAGAAAATATATTTTATATACCTTTTACGTTTATCATATTTAAACAAATTGAACAATATTAATTTAGAGTTTTTTTAAATTTAATAACTAAGATATAATTCTAAAATTAAAAATATATATGTATATATACATAAATTTATTATGATATTTATTATATAAATAATACATTTATATTTAAATTTAGTAGCTTAATATCTATATGGGTGGTTATACTCTTTTAAATTAAATTATATGTGAAGTTTATTAACATTATAAGTTGTAAAACAAAAAAATTCTAAATGTAGATGACTAAAAAATATAAAATAAATAAAATTTTATTTAAACATTGTAGTAACAAATCTTTTACTTCACATTAAAAATTATTAAAAGAATGTACTAGTAAAATACTAAAACAAGTATATAAAAATAGACTTGAATTTAAATGTTTGTACTATATATATACTTTAGGAATATTTTAAAATAATTAAAATATGATAATAAAAATATAAATAAGTAAAAATAATAATGATTTAAATAAATTTAAATTTATACATATATTTTTGTGTTATCATTGAATTAAAATTTAATTTTATTTGTAAATTAATATTATTTTCTTATATATTATTATTCTAATTTAAAATATATATGATTAATAGATTTAATTCTAAAAAATTATGAAAAATAATTAGTTTTTTATTTTTTCATTTAAATCAAAGTTTATTTTGTACATAAAAATGGTCTAAAAACTTATAGTCACTTAGAACCTTTTTTTTTAATATATAGAATAAGTGATCTTGATAGCTGATTTACAAATTATGAAAATAGATAGATTGATGTGTGGAGAATCTTGCAAATTATCAATGATGAGAGAATATTAAAAGTATATAGGAATGCATTATTAGTCAAAAAAATATTATAACTTGTTTTTTTGAAATTATTGGATGTGTTATTTTTAAGATGGTGTCACTTTCTTTTTTATTATGCTAGGTACAATATCCTCATGGTTTAAGGTAATTTATTCACTTTTGTCTCTTGTTAATATTACATGGTTTTATTTTTTCTTTATTCTCCCTATACTACATAGTATCTCATATAGTCATTAAAGAAGGATAAGGAGCACATGATATTATACCTAGTTTTAATAGATACTTATTTCGTAACCTAGTTAGATAACAAGAGTTGAACCCCAAGTTGGAGTCCCTACCTTGAATAGGAGCAAGGTGTTATCATTTTTCTAGCATGGCACAGAGTAGTAATTGACATTAGAGGAATTGTTTCCAAGATTACAAAAAGGAAAGAAATGTGATGAATTAGGACAAGAAAACCAATCCAAAAAGGACACATATGGGGTTTTGTTTTAGCTCAATGTGGTGCTGTAATAAATAGAGGTGCATCAGTGTATCATATTTTCTAAGAATCTATTAAATAGGGTGTGCATGGTATGTACCATTTAGTATGATGAGAGACTATATTCCACTAATGCTTCAATCTTACTTTCTATTTACTATTAGTGTGTTGTAACATTATTTCATAAGTGTATACCATTTATTTGTTACCCTCAAATGTAAATTGTAGCTAAGAAAATATAATGCATGGTAGCGGTAACTTCCTTGCCTAATCTGTTAAATCATTAGTCTCTTCCTTTTTGTTTCCTAAACATATAGTTTTGGCAGTGCCTTTTCACTCTATAACCTTATTTTCTACTCCCACGCTTTAAAACAATAATGCAGGTAAAATCCCATTGAAAGGGAAGGATTGATGTGGTTGTTCAAATAATTAAAAATAATTTATAAAGTTGGTTGTTATTTGATGCAGATTCTCATTAAACAAAGTCATCATGCACCTAGCATGGTAGAGCACTCACTTAGCATATACATTTTCTTTTATTATGTGTCTAAGTACGACCCAATCACCTCTTTGATCTAAGAAGCATGAATCACCAAACATCATGAGAGGAAATCACCACAAGACATTCTCACTACAAATTCACAAAAGCTACAAGAGTTTTGTTCTATAACAAATATCAATAGAAAAATAAATATGACTATTTAGATTTTTGAGAAAAGAAATTCATTGATCATTACAAATTTAACAATTCATAGGGAAAGGCATTTAATTGAAAATATTGCTAAAAATTTAGAGAATTTTTTTTTTTTTTTGGTTAAAGGTAAATCTCAAATTTAAGTTTCTTCATAATAATAATAAATCATATAATAGTAAATAAACTTTAATGAAAAGTAATCTAAATAGTCAAATCTACAAATATGTTTGTAGAAATATCATTTTTCAAATTTAGTGTCATTCGACATAGAATTTTTTATTTCTTCTTATTTATTTAAAATTGAGATTTACCTTTAACCAAATATACAATGATATTATTTGGTTACATGCATTAGAGAAATGAAAAACCAAATGAAAAAATTGGTACTCAAGAAAATGAGTACCATCATTTTTAAATTACACAACTTCCTAGTGTTTTGTTTTTTTATCAGTAAATGGCCGAAGCCTTGTATTATATTGAATAAAATAAATTTAATTTATAGAATTCTCTATTCAAGCGGGCACTGGCAGAAAGAACGGAGCAAGGAAACCTCCAGTCTTGCCTGGGACCAAAGTCCTATATTATATAGTTTAAAAGGGGCATACCCTAGTTAATATGAAGCTTTATATAGGTACATACAAAATTCGATGAAGTGAGTAATAACATATATACATCCTTTGAAAAGGGACATAAAACTAGAGAGAGGCCAGTTTTTGAACATAATTTAGCAAGGATCCTGCCATGAAGAATTAATCAATCTGACATCTACATGACAAAATACAACTATCGTCCAATATGGGATTAGTACCAATTCAATGTGGTCATAAAAATGGGAGCAAAGAGACCAATCAACATACTGAGAGATTATTCATACAATAAGAATCCTAAATTGTACCACTAGAGTTAATTAGAAGATTTTATAATATGCTTTATGTGAATCTTTATTTAGAATCTCATCCTATTACCTAATCATTTTACATTTTATTCTTAGAGTGGATTAGATATTTAGGGTTCTTATCTAGTTCAAATGAAAAGATTCATCAAAATTATATTAACTAAATTTAATAATTTTAGATGTTCATTGATTCTTCTTATTTTTATCGTATACTTGTGAGTTTGAGAGGAGAATAATTAAACAATCTCTCCCCAATTACCAAAGAGATTGCAAACCTAAGAACATCATCTACTAGGTTAAGGATCCTATTTCACCTCTCCTATTTGACAGCCCCTCTGAACACCATTGTCCTCACTTCTAGAGTGTGAAAGAGGGAAATAGAAGACTCCATGCTCATAGAGAAACAATAGGGTTTTATAAGAAAGAAGAGTCATAAAAATATTTAGTATTCCAAGCCTTAAATAACAAATGGCAACTCACAGTTGTTAGGCATTGATTGATTCCTACTCATATGTGTGTGGAATTATTGAGATACTAAAAGAGACTATACTTAATGTTTCATGATTGTTTCTCAGATGTCTAATAAATGTAAGTAGATTTTCTTGCTACAAATGTCTATTTAATAAAGGTGCATCATATTTCTACTAAATTTTCCTTTGCTCTAATCTTAGTATTCTACTTAACTTAATTCTATTCTACTAAATATATAAAGTCTTCTCCCTCCACTCCTTTATTTGCCAATTTATCAGCTTCTAAATTCCCTTCACGATAAATATTTTGTATTCTAGTCTCCTCAAATTGATCTATAAGATTAAGTACACTTTCTAGTTTAACATTTAATATCCAATTCGGTGTTTGTCACTTTCTAATTGCATTTCGGATAATTTATAAATAACCTTCAATAATTAACTATTAAATATTATTTTTTATTCTTAGTTTTAATCCTTCTTTTAATGCTTCCAATTTAGCTATATTATTAGTTACATTACCTAATGGTTTAGTTCATTTCAATATCCAATCTTCATTTTTTGATCTAACTATACAACCCAATCCCGCTTTCCCAGAATTCCCTCTAGAAGATCCATCAAAGTTTAATTTATTCCATCCTATCGAAGTTGCTACCCATTTACATTCTTTCTTGGCTATATTATCCTTTTTAGGATTAACTAAGGGAGGATTAATCAAATGAAGCCATTTTTTCCTCATATTCTCATCCCATGTTGAGAATGTACCTTGTGCCTTTGGTGTGTTCCTGAGATGGCAATTCATAACTTCTATGATGGCTGCCTCAATTTTATTGAAAAAAGTTATCTTTGCAAAAAGAGGGGTAAAAATTTATTAAGACAGAAAGGAATACAACAAGGAGAGCTCAACAAGGAGCTCGATCCTGAGCAACAAGATCATCAAATTCTTGCACCATCTCAAAGGACAGTTGCCCCATATCCCTAATATTCCAACCCAGATCTTGACTAGAAGCCCATTTGGCTAAACAATCAGCAGGTCTATTCCATTCTCGCAAAATATACTTGAACCTAATGAACTGAAAAGAAGAAGAGAAGAAAAGAATCTGCTTAACAACAGTGGCCAGCTGCCAACTAACATCCTCAAGCTCTTGTGAAGAAAGCATGTTCACCACCACCTGGGAATCAGACTCACAAATAATCTTACTCCATCCCCACAAGCAACACTGTTCCATAGCATATAAAATAACCTGAGCTTCCATGAGATTGTTAGTATAATCACCGTTATGAATTGAGAAGAAAAATTTAACATTCCCAGAACTACAATGAGCCACTCCGCCAATACCAACCGGACCAAGATTCCCACGACAAGAACCATCAGTGTTAATTTTCAGAACTCCATAGGGAGGAGGAGTCCAGTGCCCATCCCGGTTAACCCGAACCTTCCTCTGATGATGAAGCTGCCTGGACATAGAAGGAAACCTATGAGCCGCAACCCCATCCTGCAGATGAAAATTGAGGCGATTACAGATAGCAAGATCAATAGGATCCATACCCCCATCAAGCTCACACTTCACAAGAATAGTTTCCTGGAGAGAATGTGATATTTTCCACCAAAGATGCAAAACACCAAGCTGAACATCTTGGAATATGTGACGATTCCTCTCTAACCAGATATGCCAAAGCATGAAAGATGGGCCAGCAATCCAAGCAGCATGGAGAGAAGAAGACTTGGAGGGAGCACTACCCAAGTGAGCCCAGAACTCAGGCAAAGAGGAAGCATGCCGACAAGAGCAACCCCAAGTGCTCCACCAAAGGTGCCATATCTGAGTAGAATAGGAGCAATGGAAGAACAGATGGGAGATAGACTCCTCTCCATTACCACACAAAACACAATAAGAGGGGCCCTGAAATCCACGTTTACAAAGATTATCCCAGGTAAGACAACAGTTGTGAGCCACTAGCCACATGAAAAAATTGCACTTGGACCAAGAAACTTTATTCCAGACTTGCTTCCACCAAGGGACCTCAGCATCCCCAAATAATTGTCTAGTTATCTCCTAATACCCAGCAGAGACATGATTTTTACCAGACAAGGTACCGCCCCAAGCCGATACATCTAGACCAAGCAAAGAGGAACACTCTCTAGAGGCCAGAATTTGAGAAAGCTCCTAACAATCCATGTCTATACCTCCAAGAGGCCAACCAGAGGAATGCTTCCATCTATAACCAACAACAGGTCCCAATTGATAAGGAGTCTTGTAATGAGCCACTTTATCCCATCCAACAGCAAGAAAAGAGTCACAAAGAGGCTGAAGATGAGGGTATATGGATAAAATGGAAGGGAATCCATCCCAAGCATCAAACCAAAAAAAATCCTAAGAACCTCCTTTACATATCCAGAAGAGACCCCTCTTCACCAACATCGCACCTGTCTTCAAAGTATGCCAAACCATTGAGCCATGACCTTCAAGAGGAAGTGCAGAAACAGAGCAAGGATCAGCACCATGAAAATATTTATGAGTGATAATACAAGTTCAAAGTTGATGCTGTCCAGAGCACCATCGCCAATAAAGTTTAGCAGCCAAAGCTTGTCTACTCAATAGAGCAGAACAAAGACCAAGACCACCCTCCTTTTTAGGCCTACAAACAGTTGCCCAATTAACCAAGCTCCATTTAGTACTACGCAAATTACCACTCCAAAGGAATTGTCGAGAAAGAGAATCAAACTCCTTGAGAAAGTAAATAGGTGCAACATGAACCATGCTTCTATAAGTAGGAAGAGCTTGGATAACAGCTTGAAGAAGAGTAACCCAGGCAGCAGTAGAAAGCCATCTATGAGTCCAATTATTTACCTTATCCTGAAGCTTGGTAATCAAATTTTGCCAGAAGAGACATGGCTGCCTGGAAACAGCAATAGGAATGCCAAGATAAGTCAAAGGATGTGAACCTATCTGAAACCATAGGATACCAACAATCCTGTGCTGAATAGAATCAGGAGTCTTAAAAAAGTAAATGAAAGATTTGTGCTCATTAACTTTCTGGCCTGAAGCTGCCAAATAAACATCCAAAGCATGTCGAAAGGCTTTAGCTTCCTTGATCCTAGCAAGACCGGCAAGAGCGGAATCATCAACAAATTGAAGATGGGAAAGAGAAGGTAAGCCATTACCCCACCGCCAGCCTTGAATAGAATTCTGGGGCACCTGATGCTTAATGAATCTGCCCAAGCCTTCAGCCATGATGATGAATAGATATGGGGAGAGAGGGTTACCCTGGCGGAGGCCTCTAGAAGCACCAAATAGTTGTGAAGGTTGACCATAAATAAGAATAGAAAAAGAGGTAGAAGTAACACAACTCATAATCCAACTCACCCAATCAGAGCTAAATCCAAAAGAAAGAAGAATACTCCTTAGGAAGCTCCATTTAACTCTATCGTAGGCCTTAGCCATATCCATCTTAACAAACATGGCTCTCTCCCTTGAAGTAGCCATAGAGTGAATAGCCTCAGTAGCAATAACCACCCCATCCAAAATTTGTCTTCCAGCAACAAAACCACCTTGTTCTTCTGAGATAATAATGGGAAGCCACCTTTTCAGTCTCTCAGCAATCAGCTTAGTAATAACTTTTTAGACCACATTACATAAGGCAATTGGTCTAAAAAACTCCAATTGATTAGCACCCTCTCTCTTAGGAATAAGAGTCAAGAATGTAGAGTTCAAAGCTCGAAGAATCTGCTTGCTAGCATAGGATTCTTTAACCACCTCCAACAAATCATGATTAATGATGTCCCAAAATTCCTGAAACAATTCAACTGGAAAACCATCAGGACTAGGAGCCTTCCCCTTAGGCATGCCAAAGACCACCGCCTCCAACTCTTCCAAAGAGATAGGACACATGAGATAATCATTCATTTCTTGTGTGATAAGGGAAGGAATACAGGACAAAATAATATTTTCTTCATTATCAGAAGGAGGAAAGTCCTCAGAGAAGAGGGTAGACAAGTACGAAATAGCCTCCTGGAACAAAGCTGGCAAGGAATTCAGTTGGATACCTTGAGAATTAACCAAAGAAGAGATAGTGCTCTGATTCTGGCGAGATTGCACTATTTTATGGAAAAAGGCAGTGTTTCGATCACCTTCCTGGAGCCAATCAACTCGAGCCTTTTGCTTCCAAAAAAATTCCTCTCGAAGTTCCCATTCTTCTAGAGCTCTAGAAGCAAGGGATTCAGCTTGGCCAAGATTCTCTGAGAAACCTCGATCTCTAATCTCCCTTGTGATGACATCAAGATTTTCTTGAGCAAGCCTCTTCATAAAGTGAAGATTCCCAAAGCATTCCCTATTCCATATCTTGAGCTGCCTTTTAACATATTGAAGCCTTTTAGGAAAAAAAAAAAAAAAGAGTTATCTTGCTAAGTTCTAAATTTTGAAATATTTGTCTATTTCTTTCCTTCCATATCTCCTGCATAATGATTACAGGTGTAATATTCCATAATTTCTCATAGACACTTATCCTATTCTTAATTGGCCAACCCTTAAGAAATCCCTCAATATCCTGAGGTAAAGGGGAAGTCCAATTGAATTTATTCTTAACCCAATACCAATAGTCTTGTGCAAAGGGGCACTTAAACAAAATATGCTCCATATCTTTAGATTCATTTTTGCATAGACTGCATCTGTATGGTCCTTCAAATCCCATTTTAGAGAATCTATCAGCTGTAAGAATCCGATTCTAAATTGCCACCCAAAGAAAGATACCAACCTTAGGTAGGCATTTTGAATCCTAGCATAGATCCAAGGGCATAGCAATATTTTCCCATCTTTGTGAGTTAATTATAAGATCATATCCTAGCTTAACTTTGTATATTCCACCATTAGATGCTCCCTAGATGAGTTTATCTGCTCGATTATTGTGATATATAATCCAATATTTTTTTTTTAAAGCTTTGATTTCTTCCTTCATACTACTTCCTAGAAGAATGGTATCATCAGCAAACTACTAATGGGTAATGTTTGGAACATTCTTAGTGACATCAATGCCTTTAATTAATACTACACCTTGTGCCTTTTGAATAGCTCTACCAAATGCTTCTGCCTTAATTATAAAAAGAAAAGGTGACATGGGGTCTCCTTGTCAGATACCCCTTGAAATCTTGAAGAAGCCTTTAGGAGTACCATTAATAAGTAGTGAGATTTTTGGAGTAGATATACAGTTAAAAATTATATTTATCTATTGTTTGCAAAATCCAAACTTTTCTAGGCATTTACATAAAAACCTCCAATCTACTATGTCATATGCTTTTTGTATTTCTAACGTAAACATACAGGCTTCTTCTTTTTTAACTGTTGAATGTATAGTTTCCTTAATGATGGATATTCCATCCAGAATTGATCTACCAGGTACAAACCCAATTTGTTCTTCTAAGATATTTTTTCGAAGCAAAATTTTGATCCTATTTGCTATTGCTTTAGAATAAAATTTATATATTGTATTACATGATGCAATGGGGCAAAAATCTATTGGTGACTTTGCTGCAGCTTTTTTTGGTATTAAAGCTAAAAAGGTATGACTAATTTCAATTAAGATTGATCCCCCATTTCTAGCTACTTCTATTGCTTTCCATAATTCTTCTGCTAAGATTTCCCAACATTTTTGGAAGAAAAAAGATTGGAAACAATTAGACCCTAGAGATTTATCTAGGCTAAGCTTAAAAAGAGCTAATTTGATTTGTTCTTTTGTAAAAGGTTTATTGAGCTCCTTGTTGTCAAATTTTGTGATAACTTTAGTTATATTATTTAGCATAATTTTTTGTTTAGTCAAATTGGATGAGTCATAATTGTTTAATAGATTCTCATAATATGTGATGAAAGTTTGAGTAATTTCTATTGGATTATCAATAGTACTACCATTATTACCTTTAATTTAAGTAATAGTTTTAAAAGCTCTATTGTGTATTATACTATTGTGAAAGAATTTTGTGTTTTTGTCTCCTTGTGCTAGCCATTTTTCCCTCAACTTTTGTCTCCTAAAGACTTCTTGTTTTGCTAAAATGTCTTCTTATATGATTAATAGTTCTTTTTATTCAATGTACTTTTCATTGTCTGTGCCATTTTTAATGATTTCATTATTTAATTTTTTAAGATCTTCTTCATTATTCAGTTTGTCTTGGAATATATTATTGAAATGTGTTTTATTCCATTTTTGTATGTTTTCTTTGAGCATTTTAAGTTTTGATACAAAACAATACATCTTTGATCCTATAAACTTGCCTTCATCCCACCATTGTTTAATATTCTCCATGAATGTTTTATCTAAGAACCACATCTTTTCACATTTTAAAGGATTCCTATTAGATTTTATAGGTTCTATTAATTCAATTTTAATGGGATAATTATCTGATCCTGCATTAGGTTGAATTGAGGTAGTGATTGTGAAATCCACTTCTGCTAGTTCTTCTTTCAAAAAGAATATGTCCAATATTTTTGTGATATAACTAAAGTCACAAAAGGAGATATAAATGATGATACACATAGAGGAGATTAATAAATAAATAATTGAGTATTCTAAGTGAAAAATAGTCAAAATAACTATTAAATATCAAAAAAATGTTCCTTTATTGTTGGAAATCTTGTTAACTAAATATACTCAAAGTAAAATTTAAAAAATAAATAAATGAATTCTATACATCTATTTACTTATTTTCTATAGCAAAAAAATTAGTTGCAGTTGTTATGCTAGAAAAGGCACACAAAAGTTCAACTAGTCATGATGAGTGGAGTCACATTGGTTGATGTTTTGGAGTGCACACAAATTGTGAATATTTGATTTTATAAAAAAGAAAAACCCCATAGTATAATAGATGTATAATAGATGTGTTATAAAACATGAGTATGCATTATTTTTCTGATGTAATAAAAAAAAAAAGACTTGTAAAAATAAAGGATAGAAAATAAAACCCTTGTGAAAGCTAAAAGTATAACATGACAAAAAAGAAGGCTTTCCACCTATTATAATAAAATTAGATTCTAGTAAATTCACCATGTTGAAGCTCTTTTCCTTGGCGTTGAGACAGTAGCTCACGACTAGGTCACACATCATGGCTCTTCCTTTGGCTTTTGTAAGCCAGAAAAAAAAAAAAAAAAAAAAAATTATGACAAGTCTAGAACTCCACTTAATGAAGAATTTTACTAAAAATTATATCACTTTTTATAGGAAAAATTTCCAATTCTTTGCAATCTTATTTGATAGTCTACAAGATAAGGTTGTTTTCAAGGCAATTCAAGGTTTCACAATCAAAGTGTAGTGATAATTATGAAATGTTTGATTAAATGGAGATAGACATCGGATTGGAGTGAGGAGTCGTGATGAATATTTGAGAGATCATGGGAAAATTAAAGGAAAAATGTTAGAATCAAATATTAGAGCTAAAGGAAAATATGGTATTTAGTATAGTTTGCGCAATCCACTCAAGGAAAGTTTGAATTAATATGTTTCACACATTTTTTGTTGTAAATCATAAAGGAATAAGGAGTGTTAATTTTGGTGAAGATGAATAAAAATCAAAAGAGGATATGCAAAGAAATTTTTTGATGTGAGTGTTGCTAGAGAATTTCAAATAGTACAGCTGCTAAGTACAAAGTTGTATGCTACTCTCCTGAGATGGATGGAAAAAATAAGGTTTGCAAGTTGCCTAATTACTTGTTTGAAGTTAAAAATTTAATTGCAAATTTTCCAGTGAGTTGTTGGGTGAAAAGTGAATCAATTTAAAACTCAATATCTTTCCAATATTTTACAAACACGTGTCAGTCTACCTGCTAAAGAAGTTATTTTTTACAAACAATTTTGAGTCTCCTCACTAAAGGAGTTTTTTATCTGCATGCAAAGTGGGATTGATAAAATCTAATCCTACTCCATTACTAGTATGAGCTCCAACCCCATCAACAATTCCAAAATTGTTCTTTATTAAATTGGGATTTTTCCACTTGTCATGCATGCATGTGAAATGTGGACACATTGACAAGGTACATGTTAGCGTAAATTGTTCTATATTAAATTGGATTTTTCCCACTTGTCATAGATGCATGTGCAATGTGAACATGTTGACAAGGCACACGTCATTGTCTATTACCAACAGCTTTCATAGCTCTCAAAGCTCAATTCTTTGGAGAATTGTTTTAGCAAGAAAAAGAAAAGATCCTTAGGAAAAATAAGTTGAGCCAATCAAAAAATAAGAATTTTCGAGGGGAATTTCAATAGGAAGTGGTTATGAAACTATAGGATATACCACATATTAGAATATTTTCACCATTATCGAGTCTTGAACTATTGTAGATAGACATCCCAAAACTTTAGTCTCTTGCCTTAACGATAGGGACTAATAATTTATACATACACATTATTGATAAATTGATGTTTCTTTTAATGGAATCACTTATATGATTGGATGTATGGGAATACATGAGAGATGTTTCTATAGGATTACTAATCATTATAAAACAGACAATTGAGTCATTAGTTACATAATGAGATACTGTAAAGATAGATAAAGGAAAGACAAGATAGGACTTAAAAAATTAATGACATGTATATTTAATAGATTGAGATCCATAAATGTTAGCTAGATGCTCATGGTAAAAATCAATTTTAAGTAATATTAGTCGGTATATATGGCTATGTAGTAGGTGCATGATAATTATGTAGATATTTCACTATACAATAATTAATATTAATATTGCATATAAAAGGTCTATGTAAGATGAATTATAAAGTATGTGTGTAATAGATCATTATTTGTCTAAATGGGTAAAGTTTTTGAAAAAGGAGGAAGGGAGAGGGTCCTGAACCATAGTTGCAAATATAGCAAGGCAAACCAATAGCCAATACAACCAAATAGCTAGCCAAAAGACCAGAACCATCAAAGAGATCACTCCCACAAAATAATCAAAAATAGAAACCAACTACCAAAGAAACTAAAACATTTCTTGAGAGAATTGTAACTAATCAGAGATAGCATGAAACTAAAAGTTTACTAAACAACATGCAACAAAAGAAATCAAGCCAAAATATAGGATTCGATATAAACTATATACATATAACAGTGTTGTAACAGTAACGAGTCTTAAAGATACTTAAGTACTTAACTTCAAAAAATGTAAAGGTCTTAAAGATATGTAAGTTTAAAGTAATATAAATCATATTAAGCTTTAGACTAATATAATTTTTATACCTCTACAAGAGGTGATCAAGAAACTAAAATAGGAAAGAAAACTAAGCTTTTTTAATATATTCCATTTTTTGGTAGGTTGGGCAAGCTCCCCATGCCAATCTATGACATCTCTAGACTCTTGTTCATGATCCTTCTCATTTCTATTGGAGTTCACATCCTTGATCTTTTTGTTGATATGAGATTGTTTTGAAGTGAAGAACTTGTAATAGAACAACCATTATTTTGTCATTGATGTCAAACCTGCTACTTGTTGATAAGACAACTTCCTAGTTGATTTGAGTATTATCATTTGTTTGATTGATGGAGAGGTTTTGATCAAATAAGGTAATAAGAGCGCCTAGAGGAAAGGCTGAGTTATGGTATGAAAAAGAAGTACAAAGATCAATTAAGATAGTGATGATATAGTGTATTGTTTATCTACTTAAGGCTACAAAGGTTGGATATATTGATTAAGTTTAGAAGAACAAATAAGAAGAATTGAGTTTTCCAAGCTTGACCGAGTTGATAGTAGGTGCCGAGAAAAGTTATTGAAAGTCGAGCAGAAAATTAGTTGGAGCCAAGTAAAGTGAAGATTCAGTAAATGCCGAGTAAACTTAGTGTAATCCAAGTAAAGTTTAGTTAATTTCGAGCACTAGTAAACTTTAGTGTTTTTCAAGTTATCTAGATGAAAATGAGTGGAAGAATAGTATGGAAGTTGAGTAATAGCATATTGATTCTCAGTGCTAGTATTCATGGTAAACTGTAGATTTGATGAATCTAAGATGACTATTTTGTTTTCTTGAATTGTGTGAAGTGTATGGAAGATAATTATGATGAATTGGTGGCATATAATTCAAGGTAAACCATTTTGAGATGAATTCAAAGAGGATTGAAGAAGAAGGTTCTAGAGGAACCAAATGAAAAAGTGGGTAGATTCATTGAATCCTACCTAATCCTACCTAACCCTAAAATGGACAATTGAGGTGAAATGACAAAAGATCTTAAATTTCTATTTATAGTGAGAGTTGGTCAGAAGGAAGGTTGTCATGTGTGAGAACCTAAGGAAGACAAGGAGACTAAGGTATTTGCTTCATTAAATGGTTGAACAGAAGAGACTGCTATTGGAAAGAAAAGCAAGAAGGCTTAAGAGTATGAATGCTTGAAGGGTAAAGAAGCTATTAGAGTTGAAGTGTGTGAAAGCCAAGCAGAATGGAGGACTAAAATAGAGATCTATAATCTACAAGTGAGTTTTAATTTGTTATCAAATCAATCCTTATTGTTACTTTCTAATCATTGTATCGGTGTAGGGAAAATCCTTTCGATTAAGGTTGACCTAACAGTCATTTGTAAATTCTTTAACTAGGTGAAATTCCAAGTGAATGATCTAAAGTCCTCTAACAAGGCTCACTCCTAATAGGGTGATTGAAATTCTTTAACCAGATCACATTTAACAGTGTGTATTGTAACCTTTAACAAGGTTGGCCTTTCACAGGGCATCATTGTTAGAGTAAATAATTAATTTACTAATTGTTTATTCTATTTACTTAAGCTTACTTAGGTTAATGCATTTCATTTATTAGTTGTAGTCTAGGAGTTTTTTATAAGTTGTTGACAATATGGGAGTTTGTTCTCTCCTAAGTCATACTTATCCTCTCACATTGTTCGAGAACTTTCCACCTAATGTGGACGTATGCTTAGTTGTCACACTTATCTCCTAGCATCTTCTAGCTTGTTCTAAGAGATTTCTTGAGGCTTTTATAAGTGGTCTCTCCCTCATTTTATTTTCACATCACATTCTTGCATATTGTAAATACATATTTTATTGTGTTTGCATACTTGTTGTCTCTCATGTCCATTTAGGGTTTTTCCCTAGCTCTTCGCTCTTCTCTCCTTGGCTTCCCTTTGACAAGTTTTCGCATGTAGGTGATCTTAGGCATCTTCGGAGTTGGATTTCATCAACTCCAACAATCACTTCAGAAGAGTGAGAATTAGTAGCATGTTACTAGTGGTTTTTCCAAAATTGGGTTTTCGCGTAAAATCCATGTGTCAAATGTGTTATTGAATCTATTATGTTTCATGTTTACATTTCTGCAAAGATGTTTTGACCTAGGATAGTAACCTATAAAGTTTAAGCATTGTATGATCTAATGGACACATGCATATAAGATTTTATTGATATGGTTTCACTAAGCTATGAAAAGTTTTATTTGTACATTTGGACCTTGGATAATTGATTCAACCCCCCCCCCCAGTTATTCTAAAAAATTCCAACAATTCTATAGTCTACTCTTACTAGTGACCACCCCCAAAACCATTATTTCTATTATTTGCCTCTCTGTACTACAAATAGATTCAACAAAAACCCCCAACTCTAGTTTAGTGATAGTATATTTGTACATTTCAATAGAAAAAGTACAAAGGTATGTCACCTTTAAGGTTGGCTTATTAGAATAGTTGAATTTGATCATTTCTATCTAAAAATTATTTTTTTTCAAGCATATGATCTAGGTAAATTCATTCTAGCTAAGTTATATATAGTCTCACACTTTGTTAGAAGTTGTAATCTTTCCTTGGTATATTTACAAACCAAGGTTAGACCTCCTTTCTTTTGTTATAATATATTAGGATATAAGCCAAGGTATCCTAATATATTTCTTTTTTGTCATTTTTCCACTACATCTTATTTTGTCATCTAGTGGAATATGTGAGGACAAATATTTATTGTAATTTGTAATTTAGATTATTCCTCCTTAAGAGGAATCTCACACTTGGCCTCACACACTTATGAATGGTGGCATTCGTAGACATGGGAGTTACATTCTAACTCCTCTCTCTCATCTCTATTTAAGAGATGACCCTCTTCTCTCTTTTCTAATGAGGTTTCTTCCTCTTCTTAATTATTGTATGAGAAATTGCTCTCTTGCTCTCTCTTTCTTTCCTCTTAGGATTTTCATGCCTCATTCATAATATCACAAGGGGTTTTATTTGCTTTCCCCTTTCCAAATATCATGTCTCATGGTGTTGGATCTTGAAGCTTTCTCTCTCCTATCTTATGGTAATATCTTTTCATGCATTAACTCACTTAGATTCTTTCTTGGTTTTGCTTATTTACATATTTCTTTTTCCATTTCTAACATGGTATCAGAGCTCTTTAATCTTTGTTTTTGAGTGTTTGCATGAAGGTACAATTTGAAGGAGACTCTTGAGAGAAGAAGTTTGTGTGGTTGTTTTCTCATTCTAATATCTTGTGTGTGTAGGTTTTATTTTTTTTAAACTAACCCTCTTTGGAAGGCTTGCCGCCAAAGGGTTTTCCTATCTTTTTCAAATTCATATCTTAGTCTACTCATATTTTAAAATATTTTAAATCCATTTCATTTTTTGAATTTAATTTTTTTTTAATATAATCTATACCTCACTTGAATTTCAAATATATCTATTGTAAAAAAAATTGATATTTCCTTAATATATGAGATTCTAATTTTTCTTGATATCTTTGTTTTCCATAGTGGAAACTTCCCTCTCGACTTGATTTGTAGAGATAGTTTTGCAAAAAAAAAAAAATTGTCTTCCGTTTTTTTTTCTTGTAAGCAAAGGATCAATTTACAACACAGTAACACTGAAATAATAGCACAACTTTTCAAGGCCATGCCTAAGAATCATGCCTAAGCTAAAGTGGAAAAAGGCTACATTAATTTTACACAATTTAGAGCACCACAACAGTTGGATAATGCATCCATGTCTTAGGTCAAATGTTCTCTTAGGTCATGGGCATCAAAAACACCAACCACTGGCAATGCTCTTGCCGACTTCATTGGGGCTATTTTCTTCCATGACCCATTGAAAGGACTGTAAGCTAAGACAACTTTATGAGTCTTAAACTTGGTTTTGTCCATTCCATTGGAGGCCGAACATCCACCAATAACATAGATGGAAGTGCCTGCACAAGCAACTGAAAACGTGAACCTACCGCTGCCATTAATCCTTTTTTTGGAATCTGTCAGCTACAGTAGCAATCGAAATCTTCTTCCTCTAGCTGACTGTGGACCCCTGTCCAGAGTGGCAGGTCATTGCCGTCCCATCTTGGGGCTATTCACATGATTGAGGGCTTGGCTAGATCGAGGTCAAGATCCGATGATTTCCAGTTCAAGTGTGGTAACATCATTCCTAACTCTTTTACTCTGATCGTCATTCCGTCCGGGGCTAAGAATCGGCTTCAGCATTAAACTCATGGTTGTCCTCAACGAAAAACACATGAATAGCTCGCTTCCGATGCAGTGCCTGTCCGACGCCGTTGAATCCCTAAAAACCCTAGTTTTTTTTTCGCAGGTCCAAGCAAAAGAAAACCAAAAGGAGATTAGATTCTTCCGAGCTTCATGACAGCACAATGAACAGGTGTCGATTGTGTGTTCCATAGCGGAAGTCTTTATTATTCAAGGAAAATATCTCTGCTTACCTATATTCCAGGAATACGAGATACACCTATAGGCTCCATTAATTGAATCAATTAAGGATTTTAATTAAATGGGTTGTTTACGAGTGAGTTGGAAATGAAACCAGTTGCACATGGATGGGTGGGTAATGTTTTGCAAGATTCTTTCTTTTTTTTAGCTCTTGACAGAGGCATCATTTATTTTTTATCATTGCCTTTTGTCAACCTATTTTTGACATTTTATCATTAATTTTCAGTTAGCTCAAACACAAGTGCAATATTTTATTTTAAATCTCTCTTACTCGGTTTTAAGTTTAAAAAAAAGGGAAAAATTTAAGGAGGATTTTTCTTTTTGAGAAGTTTTCTTAGAATTAAATATTAAAACTAATCAAAGTTTTATTTTTATTTTTAACATAAAAAGTTAAGATTTTTTAAATATTCTCATTTATAATAATCTAGGAGGATTCTTGTCTTTATTGGTGGGCCCATCCTTTCTATCTTCTCACTTGTGTTCACCTTGCATGGAGATTTTAATTGATATCTAATAATTTATGCTTATTGCTCTTCCAAATACTCCTTATTTATCTCAAATTATTTAAGTTTATGAGTATCTTACACTATTGCCTTCATTATTTAATTATTTGAGTTAATTGATCTATCTGCACATGGTTGCAGTTTTATGCTTCTATAGCATCATTCCATGCCCATGTTGGCACTTTATGGTTTTATACCATTAATTTATATGATTTTTTTTGTAAGTTGCATTAGGAGCCAATTTATCAAGGTTAACTATGGTGGATCCGACAGTTTTAAACTGACTCGTAGTTGCCTTATCTGGCCCATGGAGTATCCCTCCAACCTATAATTGGTGTGCACTTACTTCAATGGAGTTTCCCTCCATTTGTTCCATTTTGTTCCTCAATGCGAGGATGATATTTTATGGGGATTTCCCATTTCAATCTCTTTATCTCCTTGGTGTATGCTCATAGTTTTGATTTAGTCATGGTATTACTTCGTACACTTTGCTCATTTTTGAGTGTATAGGTGACGAGGCTGCCATACCTTGGAGTACTCCTATATTGGAGACTTTATTTGAGAAATTTCTTTTGACCGATGTTGATCTTTTTCCTTGTGGCAATGATGTTACTTGTCCATGATGGATTTCTTATTTGAAGGCAATATGTTGTTACTCCTCATAAACCCTTCCTTTGGTCCACTTCAGCTATAATTATTGGAAAAACTATAACTTGAATTATTTGGTGCTTGAGGCACATGTTCTACTTATTTATTTTTGTCTCTCTTATATTTCTTTGATAAATATACAATGAGATAATGTTCTACATTCTTTATTGCCTAGATCATGGGTCATGTAGGTGATAGAGTCATGAACCATTCACCTATAGTGGGATGACTCATTAATGGACTGTCTATATCCATGTGATTGATGCAATGTTGATGCAGGTTTCATTAGTTGGCCTTGTCTGTGGTCATTTGTGCATTAGTATGTTCCTTTCATGAGAGATTTATTGCATAAATATTGGTCATTTTGACCCATATTATGATCATTTTGAGCTTATGACTTATTTTAGATATCATGTTAACTCCATTGCACGTTGGTGAACACATTCATTTTTTCTCATCTCTCTTAGTTCCTCCTTGATTAAATTATTATAACTTCATTTTTTTTACTAACTTGTCCATTCAATGTAATTCTACTTGTGGATAGTTGTCTTGTTTTTTGTTCTCTATTTTTTTTCTGGTGATCCATCAAGGAACCTTCTCAATTTTTCACATATGAAGACGTGTCTATGCTTCCACTTGATCACAATCAAAGGACTCATGTACTTCTCTTGGATATGCAAATGTACCATATGGCTTGAAGACAATCAAATTACTTCATATTGAAGATTAAGTTGCAGATTTTTTTAAATTATGGGTTTAATACCCTTGATATAATCACCCCAAGTAAAGATTAAAGGGGGTGTTAGAAGTTGTAATCTTTCCTTGGTATATTTATAAACCAAGGTTAGAGCTCTTTTCTTTTGTTATAATATATTAGGATATAAGCCAAGGTATCCTAATATATTTCTTTTTTGTCCTTTTTTCACTACATCTTATTTTGTCATCTAGTGGAATATGTGAGGACAAATATTTATTGTAATTTGTAATTTAGATTATTCCTCCTTAAGAGGAATCTCACACTTGGCCTCACACACTTATGAATGGTGGCATTCATAGACATGGGAGTTAAATTCTAACTCCTCTCTCTCATCTCTATTTAAGAGATGACCCTCTACTCTCTTTTCTAATGAGGTTTCTTCCTCTTCTTAATTATTGTATGAGAAATTCCTCTCTTGCTCTCTCTTTCTTTCTTCTTAGGCTTTTCATGCCTCATTCATAATATAACAAGGGGTTTTCTTTGCTTTCCCCTTTCCAAATATCTTGTCTCATGGTGTTGGATCTTGAAGCTTTCTCTCTCCTATCTTATGGTAATATCTTTTCATGCATTAACTCACTTAGATTCTTTCCTGGTTTTGCTTATTTACATATTTCTTTTTCCATTTCTAACACACTTTTCCAATTGGAAATGTCTATTGAATACATGTTTTATACTAGTTTGTGTCCAAGTAGTAAAGAAGTAAATTTCTTTAAGAAAATTGACATTTCAATAAATCTTACTCTTTTTAATGATTTTTTTTAATAGCATATAAGCACCATTCTATAGAGTTCAAAGTTAAGAATATTCTCATATAAGGTTTATAGTATTTTACTTAGATATAGTATGTTGTAATTAAAAAATGCTACACGTACATATTTTAAAACTCGAGAAGATGTTGCTTTTGAGAAAGAAAAAAATAGTAAATCTTATCAAAAATAAATAAAAGAATATGACTTTCTATGAATAGAGGAGAGAGTCCTCTTCTAAATTGCATAATTTTTCTTTTGGTTTGAATATATTTGTTTTGAAAAATGTGGTGGGAGATGAAAACTATTGATTTTAGGTGAGTTGCAATTTGAATTATTATAAAAGAGAAATATATGTCAAAAGATATTGTTTATTTTTCATTGATCTAGCTATATATGTCATCTATAACATAATCTAGGATCAAAGGGAAAAAGGTTTTTCTCCATATAGTTTTGTGGTGGGAACTAGACCACTCATTTTCAACATTTTTCAGCATCTAAAAAATAACCCTTAAAAATTAGGATAATATATGAATTATTGTTCCAAATAATTATTAAAAATAATAATCCTAAACTTTACCCATTTGTACACATTTTATTAATTTGTTTGATTTTCAAATTCTAAATAATAATATTAGTTTAATGTCATTTAAGCTAAATAGTTATACTTTTTTTAGTCTTTTCCTTTATAAAATGGTGACATGGGTTTGTGTTAAATCCAAGGATTCCATTTTTATTTGGAGAGCATCAACTCTAGTTGAAAGATTACTTTCAAGCTCCATAACCCTATTGAGGAGGGAATCCCTTTCCATGTTTTTGTCCCACTCTTCTACATTATGACCTTTGTCATCTTCATTTTTTTCATTATCTTGAATAGGATCAGTTTGGTTCTTAATAATTGCCTCCTATTCAACTATTTACATGTCCTCATCTTTCCCATCATAGCTGACACTATCTTCCTCCTTATGGTATGATCCTTTGTGTCCTCATCGTCAGTCTCCTTTGCTACTTCAGCCTCTGCCTCAAGGAATTTTTATTCCTCCAAACCCATAGAGGTGTCCTTATCACCTTTCTATTGATTTTGTGCTTTTATCCTTTAGATTATTTGTATCTTCTTTCCATTGAAGTAGCCTCTTATTGTCCTATTTTTCCAAAAGTAATTTTTTCTTTACTCTCTTCATCCCCCATGTCATTTTTGTCAACATCAATGATGTCTTTATCAGTCCTCCTCTTTTAAGGGGTGGTGCCTTGGCTTATTTGGGAAAAATTCTTCCCTTTTGAAGGGATTTTGAGCAGAAGATCTTCTTCAAGGGGATTTTTAGGGTTACTAGATGGTAGAGACTAGTCAGCACTGGATTTTTTCCAGTCCTAGGGTTAGGTTTTTCTTTGCTAGGGCTCGCAATAGGGGACAATTTTATTTCCTTAATTCTTATAGATGAGCTGGTCCCAACTCACTTGTTCCCATGGATCAAGGTCCTACTAAAAGTTGGGTGATGAGAAAACACATGTTGGTCTAAAATAAAAATTAATCCCTAATGAAGAGGAGTGTTATCTCCATTTTCTATGCTACCCTTCAAGGAGGGAACCTGAAAGAAAAGAACATGTGTTTTCTCTTCATGGCATAGGAAGTTAAATAAACATAAGTGATAAGCATGGTAAGGGTCAAACCTATCTTTGCAAATAAAATATTTCATAATGTAAAGGAAGATAATAGCAAAAGGAGGAGGGAAAGAAAGTATGTCATACCCATTTGTCACATTTATGCATTTTGCCTTCTCATTATTGCCAAAGAATTTTGTCATATAGTTGTTGTACTTGCCCTAGTTTTTCCTTTTGACTTGATGATCTTCACATCTCAAACCATTGGCCTCCACAATTAGCTCTAGCATAACTGTAAACTCAAGGCTATCAATAGTCACCATGCCCTTATGCCAAGAGTTGGAAAACCTTGAAGAAAGTTCTTCATTGAAGCCCCCCATGGCCTCAGTGAAACTGGTTAGCTCCACATTCTAAAAATATTTCAATATCTATTGATTTTGTTTCAATTCCCTATTGTCCCTTTGTTCAACTTTTTACAATGGCCCTCCCATAATTTTAACTTTACCCAACTCCTAGAGCACTTCCTAAATAGCTTGATTATCTTCCACAATAATGGCATTTTGAGAAACTCCAGAACTTTGTATACTTTCCATAGATGGATTTATTTTTCTACATATAGAGAATGGAAAAATTTTGAGAATGGTGAAGTCTCTCAATTATTTTAGCCTAAAAAACTCATGATTGAAATAATGTTGTAATAAAGCCTTTTTTGTTAATTAAAGTTCCTCAATTTTAGTAGATCTAGTATGACTCTCACTAGCATTTTTGGCACATTTGGAAAGTAATGAATAACCGGAAATGTTTCATAATTCTTCATACTTTTTTCCTTCCTTATATCTATGAAATCCTCCTCATATCTTCTCATTAAAAGAAAAGCTAGAGAAAGCTTTAATGATGTCATTAAATTCGAAGTTTTGAATGTTGATATTGGCGACCAAAATAACTTTAGGTATTATAGTACAATTAAAATTGCTTCTCCTCTTTCTAGTAATAACTTTCTCAAATTTAGATCATTTATGTTCCCTATCAATATTTGAAACTTTAGTCATAGTGATGTCCTTTTGAATTTTAAAGTTACTTTGAGCCAAAAGAAATAATATTTTAGTGATATTTAGAATGAAGTAATAAGAACTCACTTCTTTGATTGGCACCTTAAACATTTCCATTTTTATCATTAATTATAATAATTTTGAGTTGTTTTTGGAAATTAACTATAGTAATCAGTCTTCTTTCTAGGCAACCCAAACCTTAGTTACCAAGAAAGTCTATAGTATTATTCCCTTCTCTTTGAGTACATTTGATCTTGACTTCAATAAATATAGATAACCTACATTTGTAGTCTTCCATCAGACTGAGAATTCTCCAAAGACTTTTAGCTCTATTAGAGAGGATATCAACTATGAATTTTGGGTCATCTTCCAAAATGAATTTTTTATTCCTTAGCTCCCAAAGGGACTTGATACCCTATCACATTGCCAACCCTTCAACATAGATATTAGAATTGATGCCAATATCTTTTGCAAAACCTTGAAACATTTCTCCTGTTGAGATCTAATTGAAAATATCATTGTTGAAAGAGATTATTGAAAGAAGGAGATTGTTGAAGAAGACTATGTGTTTCAATCATTGTTTTGTCATGATGTCAAACCTTCTTTTTTCTGGTAAGACAACTACTTATAAGATTCAAGTACTATTACTTAGTTGATTGATGAAGAGGATTTGATCAATAAGATGTAACAAAAGAACCTAGAGGAAAGGTTGAGCTATGATTATGTAATGAAGTACAAGGATCAGTTAAGATGGTGATGACATTATGTATTGATAATCTACTTAAGGTTACAAATGTTGGCTACACTAAGAAATTTTAGAAGAACAAGTTACACAAAGTTTTTCTACCAACATTGATTGCATGGATAGTAGGTGTCGAGCAAAGGTAGTGCAAGCCAAGTAGAAAGTTAGTTGGAGCCGAGTGAAAGAAAATTCTAGTGGATGTCGAGCATTAGTAAACTTTAGTTGATGTTGAATGATTTTATAAGTTGATGCCGAGTAACACAGTATGTGTCAAGCATCAACAGGTTGATAATGTTGAGTTACTGCATTATTGTAAAGATCAAAGATTCACTAAATCTAAGAAAACAAATTTGTTTTCTTGAATTTTGTGAACAAGGTGGAAGGTAAGGATGATGAGCTGGTGGCATAGAATTTGAGGTAAACCATTTTTAGGAAAATTCAAATTGGATTCTAGGAGAAGTTTCTAGAAGAGATATGAGATATCCTACTGAATCCATATGAACCCTAATTTGGACAATGGAGAATGAGCAAAAAAATCTGAATTTCTTATTTATAGGAATGTTTGGTCATGAAGCAAAGTTGTGATGTGTGAAAACCTAAGGAAGAGAAGGAGGTAAGGGTTTTTCTTCATCAATTAACATAAAAGAAGAGTCTTCAATGGCGTGTTAAGAAAGAAGGCTTAAGGAGATGAATGTGTGAAGGGTGAACAAGCTATCAGAATTGAGGACTAAATAGAGATCTGTAATCTACAAGAGAAGTTGTAAGTTCAAAGCTCTACTATTACTCTCTAGCAATTGTATCAGTCTAGGGTAAATCCTTTGGATTAAGGTTGACCTAATAGTCATTTATAAATTCTGTAACTAGGTGGCATTCGAAGTGAATAGCCTAATGTCCTCTAACAAGGCCCACTTCTAATAGGGTGATTGAAATCCTTTAAAAGGGTCACATTTAATAGTGTGTATTGTAACCTTTAATAGGGTATCACTTTAGAAGAGTGAAAAATAGTAGCATGTTACTAGTGGTTTTTCCCAAATTAGGTTTCCACATAAATCATTGTGTCAAGTGTGTTGATGAATCTGCTATTTTTTATGCTTTACATTTTTGCAAGTTGATTTGACAGTAACCTACAAGCTTTTAAGTGAATGCATAATCTTATGGATGCATGCATGAGTATAAATGCTTTATGGGTTCACTAAGTTGTGAAAAGTTTTATTTATACATCTAGACCTTGGATAACTGGTTCACCCCCCACCCCCAAGTTATTCTAAAGTATTCCAAAATTCTCCTATGTTATTCCTAACCAAACCTCCTATATTGGTTATGTCTAGGTTACCTTTTGAGAATCCATCCACATTACATTTCCACCAATTTAGGTATTGATTTCCTTCATATATTCAACCAAATTAGATTAGCGAGGTTCCGATTGATATGCCAATTTTGTTTAATTTTGGTTTCACAAAGGGAGGGGAAATTAGTGCATTTGGGGAAAGAAGCAGCATTGACACTATCTCTAACCAAACTCTTAAACCATGTGAAAAAATCAATAGAAAATTTACTCTCCTCCCTAAATTTTCTATTATTCCTTTCTTTCCACAGTTTCCAAGCAATCATAGTGAGGATTTAAAGCCAAATATTTGGCATAGTAGGATGTGAAAAAGGAGAGTAGGACGAAGTGAAAAACAAATCCCTAATGAATTTAGGCATAACCCATTTGGATTGAAGAGATTGAAACAAAACACTCTATAGGTCAAAGGAAAAGGAGAAGTTCAAAAAAGGTGGTCTATATTTTCTTCTTCATTTTCACATAAAATGGATCTATTGGGTAGGTATAACCCCCATTAGAGAGGTTGTCAAGGGTGAGAATTTTTTCATGGATCACAACCCACTAGAAGTTGTTGATTTTAGGGAGATATTAGGAATCTAGTTAAGATTCCACTTAGGGTCCCTTTCCTCATGTAAAATTTGGGAGTGGTAGGTCAAATTTTAATAGAGGAGCCATTACCAGAATATCTCAAAATGCATATATCTTCAAAGGTGGAAATGAAGAGCTGGGGACTCAAAAGTAGGATAGTCAATTCATCAACTTCCAATTTACTAACATTAGATACTATCCTCATTTCCTCATGTCACTCCCAAAGATTTATTAGTTCCATCCAACTAGTTCTTCCCTCTTCCTAGATCAAATAGTCTCCAACTTTCTCTCCTAAAGTTCTTTTTAAATAGTCTCGCATCGGGCTATTAATAAAGACATCCTTTAACTATCTATATTTTTCCACATCTCTGACCAAAAAATGGAATTGGTACCATTACCTATGATTTTTCTACTTCCCTTTCTTAGGATATTTTTAGTTTTGTTTGTATCTTTCTAGAGGAAGGAAAAAATAGTAACATTGTTTTTCTCCAAGATAGAACCAAGTAGGGGATTAGGGCATGTACATGGCCTACAATATTTTATCCCATTATTTGTTTCTCATTAGTAAACTAGCAATGTATCTTAGAAATGAGGGCTCTATTCATTTCCTTGAGTTATTATTATGACACCACCTTGAGATAGGGGTTTACAAACCATTTCCCATTTACCCAAAGACATTTTTCTTTTGTCCTCAGTACCAATACACAAAAAAAAAAAAATTGTATTTATTTCAAGGATTTAGAAACTTTGATTGGCAAAACTTCCATAGACATAAAGTAAGCGGGGATGCTTTGGAGGAAGACCTTAAGGAGTTGAAGTTTTCTCCCTTGATTGAGTAGTTTTCCTTTTCGAATAGAAAGTTTTTTTCTAGAATCTCTCAACAATATTGTTCCAAAAGGGTAAGGAAGGATTATTAGGACCAAAATGGAGACCAAGGTAGATGCCTAGAGTAGAGGATATGTGACAATTTAGGATACTCGATATCTCAGCTTGCAAAACAATATTGGTATTAAAAGAAATAGCTTGTAACTTTTTTTAAGATTAATTTTCTATCCTGAAACAGTAGCATAATCATTTAGAAGAGTCTTCCACCTTTTAGTTTCCCTCTTCTAGGCTACCCCAAACATGACAGTGTCATCCACAAATTGTTGGTAAGTAGAGGAGAGAAGGGTAGGAACATCTTTAATATATTTGAGAGCTTGTCCATCATTGAGTGTGGAAAGACTCCTACCAAAAACCTCAACCAAAAATAAAAAGGTAGGTAGATAAGGGGTCCCCTTGTCTTAAGCCTATACCCACAGAAAAGAACCCAATAGGAGCCTCATTGACCAAAACAACATGCTTTTTGGTTTTTGTTAGAAATATTAATCTTTCCTTGGATGTATTTAATTTTGGATATTTCAAGGATCCATACATGTATCTTGTCCTCTTGTACACATGTGGGGGACATGTCATTTACTTTTCCTCTAGTCCACATGTGAGGACAACTCATTATATAATTCATTTTATAAAGGAAATTAGTTTGTCCTCCTTAAGATGATCTTGACACTCTACACACACTTATTATGAATGTGGCATTCATATAAATTGGGGGGCAACTCCTTTCTTGTCTCCATAAAAGAGATGTTTTTCATTCTTCTTTACACATCACATTGATGTTATTGTAATGAGCCATTTTGCTCTCTCTCTCTCTCTCTCTCTCTCTCTCTCTCTCTCTCTCTCTCTCTCTCTCGGATTTTTCCTTCATTTGTAATAATCAAAATGGGTTTTCTTTGCTTTCCCCATTTAAATCCTCTATCTCCTTATTGCTCCACTTTAGTGTATGCTCTTGGAAGTTGTTTATTTCATGGTAACATTTCTTATCACTCAACTAACTTGGATTGATTTCATTTTCATTTCTCTCATTTTCTTTTCTTACATGGCATCAAAGCTTGGTTACTAATCCTTTTTTTGAGTTTTAGTGTTGAAGATTGTCATTCATTGGAGCTCGCCTTATTTGGAGACATTTTTTTTAGAGAATACATTTTTTGTGGCTTTAGCTCATTCTAACTCTTTGTGTGTGCAAATTTTATTGTTTTATCTATTACTTTATACCTAACCCCCTTTGGAAGGCTTTCTACTAGAGGTTTATCTTCTTTCATTTTTTTTCCCTATTTTTTTCGAAGGCTAGCCACAAAAACAAGAGGAACTTAGATCTATTATGGTAGGTGTTTTGTCATAAAATATCTTCTTGTTATTATACTAACAATTGCTATTGCAGGTTTCAAAATATTACTCTATTACTAACCTCTAACCTTACAGATTACCAGTTCATATCTATAAAATATCTTTATCAAATTTTCTTATCTACTTTCGAAAGAGTTAATATGCTTATACTATTTAGAGTATAATTCAAATCTTCAAAAGTCTAGCTTTGTGTGTTCGTTAAAAATAAGAATAGAGACTTGACCTTAAAGGTTTGTAATAGACTAATATCAACTCTTTGTAAGTATGTAACATATCTCTATTAAAAAAAAATTACTTTCTTGACCAAAATCAATTTTAATTCAAACTTTAAAATAATATATGTTGTATCCTTTATTTCTTCTTTGTGCCTTTGTTCGAGGATTTTGTTTTTGTTTGAGCTTTTCTTACTCTATTAGACCACTCTTTGTAATATCCTAATCCTAGAGCTTGAAAATAAATATAATTATTATCAATTGACTAAATGATTGAATATTACAATTATTAATTAAATAAATTATTATTATCAAGATATAAAATATCATTTATAAAAATTAAAAATAAAAATAAACAAGAATAATGCATAGCTATAAGTAGCCTATTTAATGATTATCAATCCGCCATTGATATATAAAATCTATTTATTATACATAATCATTTATAAGTTTGTAAATGAATTATATAGTAATCCAAAATTACTTGGACAAGGTTGGTCCATTCAACAAATAATGTCCTAGGGGTCACGACCCATTTACTTAGGTATACATATCCCTTCATCGGTGGGGGGAATAGATATAAATGGTCATACCCATGCATATGAAACACACCAAATATAGTCAAAGCATATTTACCTTCTCCTTGAAAATATAATCCATAGATTTGTCAATGTGTCCTGCATGGATTCCACGATGGAAGAAAAAGACTAGTTTATGTTATATGGACTAATCTGGCATAAATAAAAAGAATATTAATATCAACATGAATGGAAAACTATGGATAATTAAATCATACAAAAGATCACTATTGGTCAACACTATGCCATAAAGTCCACGCATATCTGAGCCCATGCATAACTATGCTAGCAATATATTATGTGAAACTATTCACATACTAGGTGGGCCAGTGGATTCCATGACATAACAAGCAAAGCCTTGATCAAACATAGTATAAACATTGGGCATCAACGATATGATAAGGAACATAACCCAAGGAATTCCTTCGATTTGACCCTAAACATACCCATGCTGACATACCTTATGAGTATGATGATGTAAGCCAATGAAGATATAAAGATCTTTATCATATACATTATAATTGAGTAGATACTAGATATATGAATATATCATTTTAGGGTTAATGTTCAATATCAATCTCATTAATGATTTTTAAGGTATTTCTTAACATCATTATAAATGACTATTAAATATATTCTTATATGATATTATAAGAATAACACTTTTATCTTTCAATCATAAATACAAAGAAATAAATATCATTTGATAAACTAATGCTTATTATGAACATTACAACTTGATATAACGAGATCAAGCATAATGGACCCGATCAAGAGCTATTACACTATTCTCCCATTCTCGGCTCTACTTCAACATATTTTTGTTTGATACCTCTATTTACTCTATCATTCTTGAGATCTTTTCTCTCTCCATCTCTTTGTGTTCCATTATCTTCTATTTGAAAGATGTTTATGGCATATATTTTGTTGTGCATTCTCTAGTTGTTGTGCATTCTCCTATCGTGTACTCCTCTTGTCATTGTGAATTCTCTTTCCTACACATCCCAATCTTCATATGTTAATTCATAAACTTTGTATGTTCTATCTTAGGTGTTCATATGTTAATTCATATCCACTTTTCTAGTTTTTCTTTGTAATGTCCATTATCTTCCTTAATAGTGGTCATTCTTCCATCATAATAATCTCTTGATTAATTTTTCCTTTCTTCTTGCACTAACTATAATTAGATTCCATTCTTTGCATTACTTTAATCACTCCATTATTTCGTCCAATCTAATTTTAGTTTTTCAAACCTCCTCCACTTTTATATTCTCCTTTTGACGTTATCCTGCTTGGTTCTCTTCTTTTCCTATTAACATTTATGAGATCATATTCTTTTTATATAACTTGACTTTCTTTAAGCCAAGGTCATTTATTTCATAATTAGCCAAGGTTTTTTAGAAACATAGATTCATTTTATAAAACTTTTAAATATTAATATTTATAAAGGCAAGTTTTTTTATTTTTCAACATTTTAAACTTATTTTAATTTGTTTTTCATAATTTGAAAATAAAGCCTTCTTTTTTACAAATTATAATAAAATCTTTAATTTTGTTTAATAATAATAATTCAATACAAATTTGACAGTCATTGTAAAAGGAAAAATGCTTATATGAGATCAAATATATTTAAATAGAATTAATTTTATAATTTCTTTATCAAATTTTGAATTTTTTTAAAGCTTTAATTGATTATAGAATTTTTTTACTTATATACATTTATGTAATGGGAGTTTTTCTATTCAATTATATTAATCTTTAATTGTTCTTTTAATTAAAGGGAGATTAGCTTGTTTCTTTGATCATGTCAATTTTAATTCTAGAAATTAAACTTAATAGTTCTAATTATCATTCATGGAAACCACATATTTCCTTTATTTTCCATTTTAAACACATGTTAGATGTTACAACCGATGCTTTTGTTGAGCCTGTTGCAACCACCACCCAAGGTTAAAAAGATGCTTGGAAAACTAAAAGCAAAGAAGTTTTAGGTTTGATTGGCATTTCAATTATTCCTGATTCATATGTTTTAATTGTAAATTGTTCTAAATCTCATGAAGCATGGACAATTTTGTAAACTACTTATGATAGTGTGGATGAATCCCACAAAATACAATTGCAGGATCAACTTGAAGATCTCATATATACGGACTTCAAATCTATGGATGAGTTTATTTTAAAATTTAATGCTCTTAACAGTCATTTGATTGATTTAAGTGTTCAATTAGCTAATATTCTAAAGCAAGAGCATCCTTGATTCCACTGCTATCCTCCATGTTTTCAGTTTTCTTATTTTTTGTCAAATTGAAATGTCTTGCATTGTTGAGTTCTCAATGGTTGTCAAGCATTTAGTGGATGCCAAGTTTCGTGGTTAATGTCAAGTTCTCAGTTGCTACCGAGTGTCTTTGGTTGTCAAGTGTTCTTTGGTTGCCGAGTCATCCTATGGATTTCGAGTTCATGTAGTTGCCGAGTTTGTTTGGATGTTTGCATGTCAAGTGTTAGTATTTTGTGTAATCTTTGTTTTTTGAGTTATTTTTGTATGGTTTCCTATTGAGGCCAACCTTTGCATTTAATTTATTGTTAGATATTTGCTATGAGCCAACTTGTGGCTTAGCCTAGGATTTAATATGAGATTTTACTTAGTTGTATTTGCAATAGGTCAACTTGTCGTCATGCATGTATTTAAGAGACTTTGGTTAGAGTCTTAAGGGGTAACTTAGAGAGAGAGAGAGAGAGAGAGAGAGAGAGAGAGAGAGAGAGAGAGAGAGAGAGAGAGAGAGAGAGAGAGGAAGAAGAAGAAGCAAAATGTGAAGTTTGATCATCAAAGATTGTAAATAAATTGATATGTGGTTGTAACCTAGATTGCCTGATAGATGGGCATGTAATTGATCTTTGGATGAATATATGAATGAAGGCTTTTATTTCTTCTGTCTCCCATGTTGTTTGTATTCATCATTATTTTCACTTTGTTGACTCTATGTAGGTGGTGTGAATAGTTGGATGAGCCTTTGGCCCTAGTTGTTCATCCCTCCATATGTTAGGTGGTATCAGAGCAGAGGCTTGTCCTTGTGGAGATTGGATTGTGTAGAATCCTAAGTGAATTTTTTTGTGGGGTAGAAGATCTGAGGATTTGACCTACAACTTGCAGAGGGTTACAATCTTGTAGGAACCTAATTTAAAAATGATTCAAGGTAGAGGAAATATTGATAATGTAATATTGGCCACATTGAGATAAATTGTAGCCAGATTAGATATTGTAGAGATCACTCAAAGGAGAGGAGCACATCTTGATGATGTAAATAATGATGAAGTAGTAGCACCAAACCCTAATCTAAAACCTGAAGAAGATCAAGATGAGGCAAGGTTGTTGAGAGAATTGTCTAGGGAAAATTCAAAGCATGTTGTAGAAGTTGTTCCCTATGATGGAAAATTGGATACCAATGTTGTGTTAGATTGGATCTATGAAAAGGGAAGCTCTTTGACTATGTAAACACTCCTGATAATAGGATAGTGAAGATTGTAGTTACAAGATTGAAAGGACATGCCTCACTGTGGTGGGAGCATTTGCAAACTGATAAAAAAAGGAGAGGAAAGGAAAAGATCAAGACTTGGACAAAGATGGTGAACAAGGCGAAGAAAAAATTCCTTTCTATTGATTACCAAGTTAGCTTGTTGAGAAAGATGCAAATTTTGAGACAAACAGACATAACTGTGAAGGAGTATACTGAGGAATTCTATAGATTGGACATCAGATCTGGACATGTGGATGATAATGTTGAGAAAATTGCAATGTAGATAAATGGATTGAGATCTCGGATTCAAGATGAGATAAGTTTTGTGAAATTGGAAAGTGTGGAGGAAGCATATCAATATGCTTTGAAAGTTGAGGAGATCTTGACAAAGCAGCATGAGCAAAGACAAAGAGGTAGAGGTGGTAAATTTTAGATAGGCTAAGTTAGATCTTATGGAGAAGGTGGCAGATCTAATAGTTTTGTACAAGATAAAGGAAATCTGAATGGCATAATGATGATAAAGGCAAGACTAAATGGAAAGGTGGTCATTCTTACCGAGAAGGTACTGGTTCTTACTGAGGAAGAGGTAATTCTTATTCTAGAGGTAGTTTTCATGGTAATTGTTTTAGATGTGGTAAAGAAGGGCATAGATCCTTTGAATGTAGATCCTCTGAAGTGGACAAGGTAATATAAATTTTGTGATTCAAGGAGGTAGCGAGGGTTCACCAAGTGCACCTGAGGCTAGAGAAAATATAATGGTGAGAAGAACCTTATGTAATAATGGAAGTGATGAGGAACTTGTCCTTAGGAGAAGTCTTTTCAAAACTAGATGTAAGTTGGTTGGAAAATGTTGTAAGGTAATCATTGACAGTGAAATTCCTAAAAAGTTGGCATCAGAAGAGCTGGTTACAAAGTTGCAGTTCCAGAGGCTGAAGCATCCTAAACCCTATCATGTGTCATGGATCAAGGATGAGCATAAGATATTGGTAAGTGAGCAATGTATTGTGAAGTTCAAGATTGGACATTATTTTGATGAAGTTTTGTGCGATATTATGCCTATGGATTATTGTCATATTTTGTTGGGTAGACCTTGGCAATATGATAGATATGCTATACATGATGGAAGATTAAATCAATATACCCTTTAGGTGAATGGGAAAAAGAAAATATTGTTGCCTTTGATTGAAAGTCCAAATGAGGTTAATTGTACTACTGTGAGAATTTGCATGGTTAATGGGAAACAATTTATAAATGAAATGAAGAAGAACCAAGTATGTTTTGCTATAATTCCTAGAAAGCCAAGTTGTGCCAGTAGCAACCAAGTGACAAAAAACAATGGTGGCCAAGTAGCAAAAACTGACAGAAGTCGAGTACCAGTAGAAATTGAAAATTTGCTAAATGAATACAAGGATATTGTTGTAGAAGATATACCTGATGGTTTATCTAAAATGAGAAGTATAAGTCATTGTATGGATCTGATTCCTAGAGCTAGTTTTTTGAACAAAGCACCATATAGATTGACACCTATAGAGAATGAAGAACTTAACAAAAAAGTGCATGAGTTTTTGTAGAAAGGTTTGATCAAAGAAAGCTTGAGTCTATGTGTTGTACCTATTGTATTAGCACCTAAGAAGAATGGAGAATGGAGAACGTGTACTGATTCTAGAGCTACTAACAAGATCACAGTGAAATATAGGTTTCCTATGTTGAGGATGGATGATATAATGGATTGTTTGAGTGGAGCAAAGTATTTTACCAAGATTGATTTGAAGAGTGGCTATATCATATCAGAAGTAGAGAAGGTGATGAGTGGAAGACTGCTTCCAAGACAAAAGATGGTTTGTATGAATGGTTGGTTATGTCTTTTGGTTTGACTAATACACCTAGTACTTTCATGAGATTAATGAATGAAGGCCTAAAAAGATTCTTTGGTAAGTTTGTGATTTTTTATTTCGGTGATATTCTGATATTTAGTAAGACTAAGGAAAAACATATTGAGCATGTTAGACAAGTATTGTAGAGATTGAAAGAGGAGAAGTTGATGATTAATCTAAAGAAGTGTTATTTTATGCAAGAAGAGATTGTATATTTAAGATTTGTGATTTTAGTTGATGGTTTGAAGATGGATCCTGAGAAGGTTAAAGAAATTTTGGAATGGCCTATACCTCAGAATGCGGGTGAGGTAAGATCGTTTCATGGTTTGGATAATTTTTACCGAAAGTTTATAAGGAATTTTAGTTCTATTTGTAATGATATGACTGAGACAATGAGAGGAAATAAAAAGGAATTCAAGTGGGTGCATGGAGCTGATAATTGGATGCAAGGAGATGGAGCTAGTGTGGAGGCTCCATCTGAGGATAATGCTCATCAAACTAGACGTCTCGCTGAAACAAGACATCTCTAGAATCAAGATCAAACATGTATGCCTTCACATACTCATAATAGCCAACAAAGATGAGTGGTTGGCTCTTCCTCTCCATGGCTTTCCATCGAGCATCTGGAATAAATGCCCTAGCCTCACTACAAAAAATACGAAATGTAGAAACAATGAGCTTGACATGAGTCTAAGCCTAATCAGAAGTCAAATATCTCAATGCCTTGTGAGGCATCCAATTTTCAATATAGTTGGCACAATTACTAGCCTTAGCCCAAAATGAAGAACTCATAGCTCGAGAGTGTATCATACAATTGGCCATCTCTCGTAATGTCCTATTCTTTCTTTCTGCAATCCCATTTTGCTAAGGGATATGGGGAACTCTGAACTGATGTTGTAAGCCATGCTCAGTTCAAAAATCTTTGAAAGACTAATTCACATATTCCCTGCCATTGTCAGTGCGTATACGCCTGACAAAAAATTGGACTGCTTCTCCATAAATGTCTTAAAGATTTGGAATGAATCAAAGACATCAGACATGTACTTCAAAAAGTACATCCATGTGTGTCTCAAGAAGTCATCTATGAAGCTAAGAACATATCGAGAAACTAAAAAGAATGGAGTGGGGAATGACATAAGATCATTATGTATCAACTCCAATGGTGCCTTAGCATGTGTGGATCTACCTGCTAGAAATGGATCTCTATGATGTTTTCCAAGTGCACAACCTTGACAAACACCATCACTACAAGAGATCTGAGGTAGCCTAATCACTAGCTCTTGTGTACTCATCTATTGTAGATATCTACAGTTGACATGCCCAAAACACTCATGCCAAAGCTTGCTCATAGTGTTTGCATGAGCAATAAGTGAAACACATGTAGAATTAGAGCTCTCAAAGCCATCAAATTGATATAAGTGAGATTGAAGATCAACACTCCCAGTAGCAATAGCGAAGTTAGGATCATGGAGGTCTTGAATAACCACATCATGTGGTGAGAACTTGACTGTCTTACCAAAGCCAGAATGATGAATCTAAAAGACAGAGAGGAGGTTCGTAGAAATGGCCGAAACCAAGAAAACATTTTTTAGTGAAGCACCCTCTAAAGAGATAGTTCTTGAATTTGAAACTAAAAGCTGTAAAGAGTCACCATCTGCATATTGTGTAGTAACACTTTGAGCAAGGGAGGTAACCAAATCAGGTGAGTGTGTCATATGGTGGGAAGCACCTGAATCAAGAATCTAAGTAGTTGTAGAAGACAATTCTTATACAGAAAGAGCATGTCCTTTCCCTGAAGGAGGAGGTGGTGGCTTCGGAGAAGCAATACTATGTTTTTGCATGGCCTTCTCTAAAGCCTCAAGACATTTCCAACACTTGGAAACTGGATGTCCTTCCTTGCCACAAAAACTACAAGGATCACCTAAATACTTCTTAGTCTTAGAGGAAGAACCACCTAACTTAGAAGATTTACCCTTCATAGTGGGTTTCCAAGCATCTAATTTAGGACTAGGCTTGGAGGAACTCTCACTGCCTGTTGAATCTATCTTGGGCTTTGGCTTCTGCTTTGGCTTCCCTGTAGATGTCTAAGCAACTAATGGTTGTGTCCTTGAACCTATGATAGTATCCAACTGTGTAAGCATTGACTGCTCTCTAGTTAATCGATCACAAAAAACCTCAAAAGTTGTCATGGTAAATCTAGGACCCAAAGCATCCATAGTGGAATGGAAGATAGAAAAGAAAATTTGAAAGTTTCATTGAAGCTTTGATAGAATCAAATAGATGCACTCCTTATCCATTTTTTCTTTTCCGCATCCCTATAACAAAGTTCTCTACTATTTGAACCTCATGAGAAAGTCCTCGATAGAGGGGAAAAACATATGGTACAAGTGAAGTAAGCTATGCCTCAATCTGAAGTTTTTTGAACTCGTTGATGGTACCAAACAAGTCCTTGAACTTGTCCCACATTTCTTGAGGAGTGGAACACTCATAAGATGAAATGTAAGCTATCTAAAACACTTAAAGGAATCAGACTCATGGCTTCATCCATCTTATTCATGTGCTATAAAGTTTGATATTGACTTTCAAATATTGGTTGTACTATATCTAAACAAGACAAGAAACCCTTTGAAAGGAGAAAACGTTGCATAGTAGATTTTCATGTGTGATAGCTATGTGGGTTTAGAAGTATTAGACAAGAAGAGGTCTCGACCAATGTTTTGAAGTTTTATGATATACTGATATTGTAACAGAAAATAATGGAAAAACACCCCCCATAATGCAAAAAACTGAATCCCAACTTGCAGAAGGAAAGTGTATACAAGAATAGAGAAAAAAGAACTCAGTTGAGTATCACTAGTACTTGGTAATAAATACTGGTGAAATGACAGAGCATTTGGGAAGTGCTTGGGAAGAGCTTTCAAATGCTTCTTTTGGATTGAAAAATGGAACAAAAATGAGCAAGTTACGTCCCCTGAAAGATAGAAGACATCATCTGACTTTGAGTGAAAAAATAGGAACTAAACTAGAAAAAACTCCAAAAAATACCTTCACCATCATGTTTGTCTCTAAATCAGCTTTTCAATGCTTCTTTTGGATCCAAAAAATGCCTCTGTATGCTCAAGTTAGAGAAAAAAACCAAAAGGGCTTTTGTAGCAAAGAAAAAAATTCAAACAACCTCAAAAATTGAAAAAGGGCTAAAAATTAAGGCTCCACACCCCCCCATATTACTGCAGACTAGGTGGGGGAGGTAGAGGTGGCCTTGTGGCGATGCACAGTTGGAGGAGATGCAGGGGGTGGCAGGCTAGGCCATGATGACAAGATCCTGCGAAGGCGTTGTGTAGTTACGGCGACTGCATGTGGTGAAGCCGATCGCCAGGTTATGATAACCTCAGCGGTGTTTGTCACTGTTTTTCAAATTTTGTTAAAAAATGCAAGTGGATAAAGGGAAATCTTAAGAAGGGAGTAAAGGTATTTTAATAAATGAAATTACATTAATGCTTTACTCTTAACATTAATATGATTTACAATAATGAGATTGTAATATCAACTATAATAGAAAAATCAACAATATATATCTACATATCAATCCTACTATTTGGCTAAGAAGAATAGAGAATTACCAAGGAGGGGCTTGTATAAATGCAATCTAATGGATCTTATCCCAATAGAGTTTAAGGGTTAGCATTCTGTAAATTTTTGTGTAATGGACATACAAACTTTGAAAATCCATGGAGGGTGTTTAGGCAACTTGGATAATGTCTAAATCCTAATAATTATAACATTTGATAGTTGAAATGACTATTATGAATTGATACCATTGAAATGACTATTATGAATATTACAGTTGATTTAAAGGTATCAATCATGACCGACCCGGAAAGGGGACATTATATAGTTTTGTTAATATTTTATTATATGTTAATTTTATGTATATTATATTATATATAAATTTGATATTTATAAATTATAACATTGATTTTCTTTTATAATTTCATCATCATATTTTATAAAATTTACAAATATTATTGTAAATTAAAATATGTATATTAGGCTTAATGTTTTATATGTTTTTGTATGACTGAACGCAAAACAAACCCAACCCCAAGAAAGCATTTTGTTTGAATGTGCAAACCCAACCCTTGAACCGAAACCTGAGCCCGAACCAGGGTGGGCAGCTTAGAATGAAAGTATTGTTCCATTCTAGTACATGTTGGTTTCTCATGTATACATTTGAAACTTTTAAGATTGATCCTTTTGGGGGGAATATGAGTATAATTGGTATGACAGAGAACTAAAGTGAATATTTACATGTCCATGTTTTCTGAAAGTATTGTTCCATTCTAGTACATGTTGGTTTCTCATGTATACATTTGAAACTTTTAAGATTGATCCTTTTGGGGGAATATGAGTATAATTGGTATGACAGAGAACTAAAGTGAATATTTACATGTCCATGTTTTCTTCTTTGTTTGATATTCTTAGATTCTCATAGCCTAACTTGATTTGCAAATAATATGCATTATCACATATGGTGGTTTGATAAATTGATCCACAGGAAATCAGAAATTTGCACCGATGTTGATACTGTCCAAGCTTGTAATATATGATTTTTGTATTAATGCACACAAAATAATCATTAAAATTTTCTGTTCTGGTATCTGCTATACAGCTTCTTTTGTAGCTTACAATTTGTAAAGGAAGAGCCTAATGATTTCATCCAGACACTGTATTAAATGTCCCCTTTCTGGCATAAAATTTTTCCTTTATAATTAATTTTATCAAACAGTCCCAAATGTTTTTCTTTTGTGACCACTCTCCCTCTCTCTATATATATATCAGTACAACTTTCTCTTTTTGTAACTTTCCAAATTGCTCCTGATGGAAAGCTAGCTACACGGCTATAATATCTGGTTGGTTTTGCTTTGTTTTATCGAGGTAATATTCTGATTGAAATTAAATACAGGAAACTGAAAAAGTGTGCAGAGACATTGAAGAGCTTGAGGAAGAAAGAGAACAAAAAAAACAAGCATTGGAGTCTGAGAAGCTTGAAGTTAATCGGGTGGAAGAAGAACTGAAGAAGAAAGATGGCGAGGTTCAACATTATAGGAAACAGCAAGATGAAGCAGAAAGATGTCATAAATTGAAGGTAATTTTCAGAATACAGATTCCCTTATTACATATTACCTTCTTTCAAGGAAGGTAAAGTTGATTATATACACATTAACAGGGACTCGAGAGCATTTAATCGAGAAATAGAAATCAAAGTCAAAGAAACCTCGGTTCTTCTTGGGTATACCTTATTCACGTGACTGTAATATTAAGTTATAATGTGTATATCTCATTGCGTAGATATTTTTCCAAAAAGAAAGAAAAATGTCAGATAGAAATTACATTTGGTTGATAACATTGTTAATGCAGATGGAGGAAAACAGAAGAAAGTTTGATAAGCTTATGAAAGAGAAATATCTTCGTTATCAACAGCGAGAGACAGAAATTAGAGCTAAGCTGTATGCAAATAAAATGCATTTTGAGAAGGAAACTGAAGAATATATGAAGACTGAAAATGAACTGGAAGAAGGAATTGAGAAAGAAAAGAACGAGCAAAAGTATGCATTTCCAAACTCCTGGAAAGAAAAACAATCATTTGTTGTTTTATATGATTTCATGAGACTTTTCCATTTTTTTCAGGCAAAAGCTAGCTGAGATTAGGCAAAAAATAATTTTGAGAGAACAGAGACTTGAAAAAGACTTGCAAGCTAAAATGGAAAAGAAGTATGCTCAGCTTGAGAAAAAATTACACGAAAAGAAAGTAGAGCTGCAAGCAAAGCACCATAAACAAGTCTTGGAGGTAAGTTTTGTAACTAATGCTGTCAGATCTAGGAATTTCGATAAAATTTAATTCTGTTAGTGACTAATTTCTATTTCCAATTTGTCATATGATGTCAGATCAAAGAAAAGGTTCAGAAGGAAAAACAACAATTTCTACAGAGAACGCTTGAAGAGAAAAATGAGCTCGAGAAAGAACTCGAAAATGCCAGACAGGAAACAAATAAATTGTCTAGCATATCAGCAGTGTTGCCGGAGGTAGAATTTGCACTGATCGAAATTTGAAACTTTTCTGGAATGTTGGGTTTCTTCTTAAAAGTTGCATTTAGTAGTATTATTTAGTGAAATTTGTCAAATTAAATAAATCATGTGGTTTGCTGTTGATTCTTTCAGGCTGAAGATTGTGCTATATGTCATACAAAGTTTGGTCCTAAAGTGTTGCGAGCATTATACGAGGACTGTGGCCACAAGGATGTGTGTTTGACGTGTGCTCAAAAACAGAAGATCAAAAAGAAGTGTCCTATTTGTTAAAGGCCGCAGGTGAAGAGTTATTTTGTAGTGCCTTACAAGATTTTTTGTTAGATGCTTTCAAATAAAACCTATATCATGCACTCAGCAAAAATTTCATTGCTGCTTCTCGGCATTACTAAAGCTTCTGTCTGGTGCGAATTTAAATAAAACACTGACTGGCTTTTCTCATATATGTCAATGGTCTGATTGCTTTCAAATCATACTTCTTCAATACCATGGAATTTGAAAATCTGTGCTGAATAATTTTCTAGGATTTTAAAGATGGCAACATAGAAGTAACTACTTTTGGCACCAATTGCAAAACAAAATTGAAAACAGAAGTTCATTGCATGCCCAGGTGTTGGGACGTGCATGGATTAAACCTTCTACAACATGATTCCATTGTCTTATGTCTCATGTGTATGTTATTTTATCTTTGTCTTTTTCCATTCAAGAGAATAGGTTTGTACTAGGAAGGTACATTTATGACTTCTTTAATTACCACGAGGCTAAAATTTTAGTTCCCTTCCCTTAGCTAACTTAACCTTTAATTTTGAATACCTTTCCTCATATCAGGAACAACCACATACAATGCGAGAATTCCAGTACATTTGAAATAATAATATTATCACCGTCTAAAGAATACCACGATAGATACTAAATATCTTTTTCAAATTGACAGAGCTGCCTTTAGCTATTGATAATGTTATCCATTAGAAGAAAATTAGCGGTGTGGTATTGACCATATTCTAGTCTTAGACGAGCATTGCATTATTGTAAGCAAAAGAGAACCCATACTTTTTGGTTTCTTCTTATTGAGTGTCATTTCAAACCAATTTGCAAAGAAGGTTATATAAGTGAAACCAACCACAATCAAAGTATAATTAGAAGTATATAAACTAGTAATGTCAATTATAATTCACGAGTTAACTCACTATACCTACAATTTAAATATATGATATAGTTTGAAAGTGGAATTTCATGGGTGTAATGTCATTTCATTATGGATGAGGAAGTCGGATTTGTTGTCTAGAAAATAGCTTTTGGGACTCTTAAGTGTTATATAATTATTACAAGTAAAATTCTTTATGATAATTATGTTGATATGTCTAATTCTACTTATTTATCTTTATAAGTAAAACAAAGTTTAAATGGCAATGCTAGATAGCAATTACTATCTTTAATTTTATTTCTAAAATTTGATACATATAAATATATTTCACATAGATTTTTAAAAATATGGGTGTAATACCCCTCAAAAAAATGAAATTTAATATTAAATCATGATAATTAGAATAAGCACCCAATCAATATATTTGTGAAATAAAAACAATATATATAACTAAATGAATTAAATAGGAAATTGAAATAAAAATAGTCATATAAATATTTAAATAAATGATTAAAACATATCTATTATTTCTAGTAGTATCTACGTACGCTATTAACTAATTAAAAAAAAACTATATACCATTTTATAAAAATGCAAAGTTATATTACTTTAATAATAAAATAATAAACATGACACTTAATTGGTTGGTCAAATCGACGTGTCTCTTATACATCACGTTAGTCCCTTATGTCATTTGGAGTTTGGGGTACAAATGGGGGGTGAATAACTAAAAAGAGAAGGTATCAGGTATTAAAAGATATAATAATGGGAGGATAAGGGGTACAAATGGGGGGTGAATATTTAAAAAGAGAAGGCATTGGGTATTAAAAGATACATTTATGGGAGGATAAGACAAGCTTAGAAATAAAATAAAGGACATAAGAATTCAAAATAATAAAGTAGATAAAGTGCAGCAATATATATGAGATAAAAAGATAGCTTGAGTGCAAAAACAGCCCATTAATATAAGAGGCTAAGAAAATAAAATACATACCATAAACTCAAGTAATTAAAAATAAGTCAAGATCATTAAATGGGTAAGCAAGAAAGAGGGTTATGTAATAAAGTAATAAGGACATTTCAAGTGAATATTAAATGGTAAATAAGGTAAAGAGAAATAATAGTTGATAAAACATAGTATATCATAAGTTGCCAACTTATTAGAACACACTTACAGTATTAATACATATTGTTTTGCATATGAAATAAGTATGTGTCAAAGATATATTATTCAAGTTTGATATATTTTCTTGTATAAAAAAGTATATTTTAAATCATTCATATGATCTTCTCCAAACTCCAAAATGAAATCATTCAATGAACTCATTTCAATTGGAGTTACATAAACATTGACTTGAAATTACCAAGCAATCTAATCGGGGACATTACAGTGGTATCAAAGCATAATCTTGCCATCTTATTGGGTAAACATGATCATAAGAATTTCAATCAATAAAAAATCAAATTATTGAATATGGGTGATAATTTAGCATGGAGACATGATTACATAAATGATGAATATGAGTTCATGAATAAAGTATTTTATTGTCAAGAAGGGAGAGGAGTAAATCCACATGAGTTAGGTAGATTCCAAAATAGGTAAGGACATGGGTTCCAATGCCTTGGGGAAATATTCCATGATGGGTGAGGAAATGGTTTCAAATGACTTGAGGAAAGAGTCTAAGATGGGTAAGAACATGATTCCAAAATCCTTGAGGAAAGAGTCCAAGATGGGTACGAACATGCAGTCCCAATACCTTGAGGAAGCCTATTCGTAGATGAGTATCTAGCACCCCACAACATTGAAATTTTCATACCCTAAAGAGGTCATATAAGAAAAACAAAAGGACTTGAGTCTATTTCAATTCAATGAACACTAATGATTACAAAGAGATCATTAAATGAATCATTATAACTAAAAAAAAAGATGTTGAAACTTGGAAGATTAGTCAAATAAATTATGTTTATAATCAATTAGGCAAATCACAAACCTTGACATTATGAATCAATAAATCAAGATACAATTCATTGTTATGATCATCTACTCATTGAACAAGAACTGATTAATTAACCAATCATCAATCTTTCTTTTACCATTCTAATTAACATACAACAAATCAAAGGTGACTCACTCATAACATCTAACTAATATTAAGATCAAATTTGAACTTAAATAAATCTATTGACAAATCAAAAATCATAATTGCTTGAGGACAAGCAATTTTGGGAGGGAGGACTCTAATAACCCTCTAAATAATGAAATTTAATATTAAATCATGATAATTAGAATAAGCACCCAATCAATATATTTGTGAAATAGAAACAATATCTATAACTAAATGCATTAAATAGGAAATTGAAATAAAAATATTCATAATAAATATTTAAATAAATGATTAAAATATATCTATTATATCTAGTAGCATATATGTATGCTATTAACTAATTTTGCAAAACTATATACCATTCTATAAGAATGTAAAATTATATTACTTTAATAATAAAATAATAAACATGACACCTAATCGGTCATACTTTTGAATTAGATGGAGAGTAATTAGGTCAGATTGACGTGGCTCTTATACATCACGTTAGTCTCTTCTATCATTCAGGGTATAAATGGGGGGTGAATATTTAAAAAGAGAAGGCACTGGGTATTAAAAGATACATTTATGGGAGGACAAGACAAGCTTAGAAATAAGATAAAGGACATAAGAACTCAAAATAATAAAGTAGATAAAGTGCAACAATATATATGAGATAAAAAGATGGATTGAGTGCAAAAATAACCCATTAATATAAGAGGCTAAGAACATAAAATACATAGCATATTCTAAAGGTAAGGAACTCAAAATAATTCAAAATAAGTCAAGACTATTAAATTGATAAATAAGAAAGAGGGTTATGTAATAAAGTAATAAGGACATATCAAGTGAATATTAAATCATAATTAAGGTAAAGAGAAATGATAGTGGATAAACAATAGTATATCATAAGTTGCCAACTTATTAGAAGACACCTATAGTTCTAATACTTTTTTTTTGGCATATGAAATAAGTATGCGTCAAAGATATATTATTGAAGTTTGATATATTTTCTTGTATAAAAATGTATATTTTAAATCATTCATATGATCTTCTCAAAACCCCAAAATGAGAATTTAAAGAAACTGAAGAGTAAGTTCCAAAAGGGACATTATAGTATCAAGGAACTCATTTCAATTGGAGTTACATAAACATTGTCCTAAAATTACCAAGCAATCTGACTGGGGACATTACAATGGGTATGATTTCCAATAAGATTAAGCTTTTCACTTTGGTGTATTGAGGACTTTATACTTTGTTGAGATTTGATGAATGGTTTTTTTGGTGCAATTCATCTCTAGAATGATCCAAAAAGACTTGTAAGTAGCTACATTTGCAAGGGATAGTTTGAAGTCCAAGGACGGTTAAGACAATAAAAAGCTTTCATGGCATGATTTACAAAGGTCAATTGTGATATCCAATGCAAGGCCCATTTCATTTATATGTGCATCTCTTTTAGCCTTTTTAGTCCCCTTTGTCTTTTTTTTTTGTCGCAATGTTTAAAAGCCTCACGATGTTTGCCTCTAAAGATTTTTGAATTTTTTACATGTTTGAATAAAAGAATTTCAAGATGCAATCTAGTGAAATGAATATTAACAATTGTGAAGACTCACGATCACTCTCCAAAGACATTGATAAGGTGATTGCAAGTGTGTTGTAACTACTATACGAAGTGAATATTGTTAAGATTGTTCAATATTTGCAATGTGTAACTACATAAAAAAAAGTGCAACATCTTGCAAAAATCATCCCATACAATTAAAACTAAAAGACTCGTAACACCTTGTTTATTTAAAGAAATCTCTAAAGAAGACATGTATATAGGAGATGGGGACGCATCACAAGTTTCAAGAACTAAAGTGGATGAAAGCATACATAGTTCAACAAGTTCTTTTGAGAATGTATTCCAATTCAGGTGCATGAGTGTATATGCCAATCAAAGGTATTATAATCTAATTGAAAGTGAAATATGAAAATGCAATTAATCAACACACTTGATCAATAATCCCAACAATAGTTTCTTAACTCCAAAAGTCTAAATTGAGAAACTCTATACTAGGTGTGGACTCAACAAATTTCTCCACTTGATTGCACAATTTGATGGATACAAAGAAGAGTGGTTAATGATGAATACAATACATAATTGAAGGTTGTATTTCAAATATTTAATGGATCCTTTCCCATAAATACTCATATATGTGTTTTTACCCACTAGGAGGTGTTGCAAGGGACAAGGCTCAAATGAATAGAACATGCCTTGGGATAAATCCATATGTTGTTATGATCCTAAACCAAGAAGCAATTTTTGTTATATGGAGATTAATTAGACTTGGGAGTTAATTTCCCCCCAGTTCATTTGATGAGGTTTCCTCCCATATTTTACTATGGAGGCATGCTCTAGGGGTCAAGGGGCAACATTCCTTGTGAGAACAACCTAGGCTGGGTCAAAGGGTAGTGCCCTTTGTAGGGTCTTGGGTTTAGTGACCCTAGGTGCATTCCTTGTCATGATATAGGGCGAGGTTTAGTGGTAGTTCCCTTGAAGCCAAAAATGAATTTACTATTTTAAAAGGTGCTAAGAGTTATATTTTTCTATTGGTTGGCTTATTCTAGCCCTAATTTTTTAAGTGGCAAAAAACTTGTATAAAATGGTGTAGGGTTAAGGATTTATTATGTATGATGAGATTATAGCTTCTTGCATCAGTATTGAGCTGTAAGAGATTATAGATTGTAATCACTAGATAATAAGAATATTGGACTCATTGTTTGGTAGGCATAGCCTAGTAATTGGGTGAACCATTTAAATCTCTATGTCTTGTGTTCTCTTTTATGCGATTTATTATTTTTTGATATTGGTTATGTTTTGCATGTAATTATCACTTCTGTCTCATTAATCCTAACAAGTGATATTAGATTAAGGTTGCTTTTAGTTATACTCAGCAAGAAGGACTCACGATTGAACGAGAGTCTCACAATTAAGTGGGAGTGATGATAGATGAGGGTAAGCTGAAGGTAGATAAGTTTAATGGGCATAACTTCCAATTATAGAAAATGCAAATGAAGGACTATCTTTATTAGAAGGATTTCTGACAACCATTGCAAGGAAAATAAGAGAAACCGATAGCTGTGACACATGAGCACTAGGATATTTTGGACAGAAAAACACTTGGATGTATTCATTTATGCCTGACACAATCGGTGGCATTTAATATTACTAAAGCAAAGATGACTGAAGACTTGATTCAAACCCTAACAAAGTTGTATGAAAAGCCTCTCATTTCAAATAAGGTATTTCTCATGAAGTCTTTATTTAATATGAAGATGACAGAAGATGGATATGTTACTGATCATTTAAATGAGTTTAATATGGTTACTAGTCAATTATCCTCTATAAATTTCAATTTTGATGAAGAAATTAGGGCTCTCTTGATTTTTTGTTCTTTTCCTAAAATTTGGAATGACTGTGAGTAATTATGTTTTTTGTGATAATACCCTAAAATTTGATGATGTTATTGGCATGATCTTGAGTGATGAAATTCATAGGAAAAACTTAAGTGGATCTACACCAGGAAGTGTCTTGAACACACAAAGAAAAGTTAGAATGAACAAGAGAGGGAATAATTCTAGAAATCATGGGAAATCAAGAGGAAAATCAAAGGGAAAAAGGTCTCAATCTAGGGGACTAAGAAAATGTTGGTGGTGTGGGAATCTAGGGCATGAGAAGAAAGATTGTTGGACTTGAAAGAGCAATGAAGCAGACAAACAAGAAGGGAACAAGGAGACAATATATGATGAGTAACAAATCTAAAGAGGATGTTTTGTTTCTTTTTGTAAAAGATGTTGAAGATTCATAGGTTTTAGATTCAGGGGCTTCATTTCATGCTACTCCACATAGAGATTATTTTCTTGATTATGTTAAGGGAATTTTGGGTTAGTTTATTTGGGAGATAATACACTCTGTTAGATTGTTGGAAAGGGGAAAATTAAGATTTAAGTCACGGATTGGGAATCATTGGCTACTACAAGAGGTAAGACATGTTCCAAGGTTCAGTTGGAATTTAATTTTAGTAGGGCAACTAGGTGACAAGGGTTGTACAATTACTTTTAATGAGAAAAATTGGAAGGTTTCAAAAGGTTCCTTAGTAGTATAAAAAATTGTGAAACTAGGCACCTTATATCTTTGTACAAATCATATTGTTCCTTCTACTTTAATTGTTTTAGAGAAAAATGAATGTTCAAGAATAATTGTTGTAGTTGAGAAGGGGAACAAATAATAGCTGCAATTGAGAAGGGAGAACAAAAAATAGCTATAGATTCTGAAACAATATTATGACACCATAGACTTGGGCACATGAGTGGGAAAGGTACAAAATGATTTCATTTACAGAAAGTTTTACTACGTCAAAAATGTGTCAATATGGATTTATCTAAAAGTTGTGTATATGGAAAACAAATGAAAGTTAGTTTTGTCAAGAGTGGGAAGGAAAAAAATAAGAAATTAGATCTTGTGCATAAAGATGTATGGGAACTAGCTTAGGTATCTTCCCTAGGTGGCTCTCATTGTTATCTTACATTTATTTATGATGCAACTAGAAACATATGGGTTTATTTCCTTAGACATAAATTTGATGTATTAATAAATTTTAAGAAATGGAAATGCTTGGTTGAAAATGAGATTGGTAAAAGATTAAAATATCTCACACTTGATAATGGTGGTGAGAATTGTAGCAATGAATTTAAAGATTATTGTTCCACTAGTGATATTCATAGGTAGAAAACTATTCCAAGGACTATACAAGAAAATGGAGTGGTTGAACTCATGAACATGACAACCATGGATCGTCCAAGAAGTATGAGGTTGCATGTTGGGCCACCCTTAAACATATAGGAAAAGGTTGTCAATGTCATTTTCTACTTGATTAATAGAGGACTCTCTACTCCTTTGGGCTATGGTATTCCAAAGGAAGCATGAACTAACAAGAAGGCAAGTTGTTCTCTTCTCAAAACCTTCGGTTGTGAAGCATTTGCACATATAGATTCTAAAAAATGAACCAAGTTGAAAGCTAAATCTAAGAAATGTATATTTCTTGGATATGACATTGATGAGTTTGGTTATAGGCCTTGGGATTTTGAAAATCATATAATTGTAAGAAACATGGATGTCATATTCAATGAGAAAGTGTTGTACAAAGATCTGTGGCAGCAACATTAGAAGAAAGAAAATGATAATGTACGACTGGATGATACTCTAAAAGATGATGGTCTAGTAGTTCCTTATGCTCCTCAACAACAACAAAAGATACCATATACATTAGTAAATTTTAGACATTCAATATGATCCACTTCCTTTGAATCAATATGATTAAAATCCTAGGAAGTTAATTGAAGCTAATCCTCTAGTTTCTCCCTCTGACATGAAAGCATGCATAATCTCAATCATGGAAGCTATCTTTCTTACCATCTAAGCTTAGAATATAAATCTCTTCTCACTCTACTCCCTCTCATTAGGAGAGCCCTATTGTCTTGAATATCCTTTTTAATCCTTGATGCTTCATCTCTTTCATAATTTTAATCAAGTTCCTTTATATGCACTAGAATTAATATTAACTTCAATGATTGCAAGTGTATAAAATGATGACCAAAATCTTATATTTAAAAGCTTGCAGTTGACAACGTCACCTCTTCAAAATTAATTTGGCATGAGTCTTAACACTCAATTTTGACTAGATGTATAAATTTGCAACTTCAAATCTCGACATCCATCTCTTATGAGTTGAATCACATGGAACGATCAAGAGAACCATATCAATATCTTTTAGCTAGCATGGCACCAACTGATAACTAATCATTTCTTCATCCCCTTGTAATGTTCCATATCCAACTAGCTTGAAATATTTGGACGATGTTCTCAAATTTCTACTAAAAGAGACTTCTTCCTCAAATTTTTTTGCAATATATGCTATTTTTCTTTGATTTTATGCAAGAAAATTATCAAAAATAGGCTTATATAACACTAGGAATTAGTGGTGATGGTCTAGCTATAGTGATTCCTTCTGAGGATCTAGCTACAACAAGTGGTGTAGCTACCAATATCTTGGTTTGCCCATTGGCTTTCATTTTCTTGGTAGTACCCTTGGCTTCATTATACTCCTATCTAGTCATCCTAGATTCCTTAGAGTATCTTATATTTTCTTCTCCACATTCTTTTCAACTTGCTTACTATGAAGTCCCATATGAACTTCTCTCATCTTTTTGCCCTCATAAGTTCCCCATCGAGGAGATTCTGTATTCTACTTAGATTCAAGGTTAATCTTTGCATAAATTTCTATGAGTTCTTTACTCATCTCATAACTTATGTGTTCTATAAGTTTCTCTCTAGGCTCTACATCCTCTATACAATTTGTATAGGTTTCTACCATAATTTTTTTTTTGTCTTTATACTTCTTTACTATAACAGGTGGAATTCTAAATCTTTGCTTCATTTTCTATTGAATTTTTCTCATCATTCTTCCAGTGTATTCATCTCTTATTCCTTTAGCTCCATGTCTATAGCACTGAGTGATTAGCTTCATGGTGCATTGATCAATATCCCAACCACTATTTTTCATTCTAGGAAACTGTCTAGTTGCTTGGAAAAACAAGTAGGTCCATAAAGATTCAAACCTAAAGAATCCTTTCTTAGATTTATTTAGTTTTTCTATGTTGTCCAACAACTGTAGTCTGACTATTTCACATATTTTCATGTTTTTCCTCTCAACAACCATCAAATATGCTGCACCTAAAAATCTTTCTAGCACAATGTTTATATTTGAAACATGCTTAAGCTTATAACCAATTATCTTGCTCAAAACTCTAACTCTAGTATCCTTGACTAGGCAAAGTCTCATATTTCTACCATCAAAAGTGGTCTTTGGATTAACTTCAACCAACTTCTTAACATTCTTTTCATTAAGAGGGTTATGAACCTCATTTCTTAGTTCTGTGACCTTGTGAACTAGGTCATTGTTAATCATGAAATGCATATCACCTACCCAAAACATTCCTTCATGAACTCTACTCAAAATAATCCTACTCCATTCATGGTTATTAAATTCCATGTAGAACATATACTTGATTAGATTCACCTCACTCATATGCATGAACTCAAGTTTCAATGATAAATCTCCATTACAAATTGTGTTTAAATATTTATGAATCTCTTCATCTCCAATACTCTTAAATTTATAGTTAATGTAGCTTATAACATCTTCTATACTAAAAAACACTTTCTAACTCACTGATTGATAAAATCCACTTGAAACTTGTTGGTTGCCCCTCTTGACAGCTTTTTGAACTCACTGATTGATAAAATCCACTTGAAACCTACTCGTTGGAAAGGTTCTCTCCATAGTCAGGCTAGTAAGGTTATTGTTTTGAAGTCTATCCTACAAAGTGTTCCACTTTATTCTTTTAGTGTTTTCAAAATTCAAGAAAGTTTTCTCTTGCTATTGAGAAAATTCAGAAGAACTTCTTATGGATTGGAACATAGATTAAAAAAAGACTCCCTCTAATTGCTTGGGGAATGTTTGTATGCCCCGGGGGAAGGGAGAGCTTGGCTTGCAAAGGATTTCTTCTATGAATGAATTCTTATTGGCTAAATTATTATGGAGATGGCACAAGGAAGAGGGGGAATGGAAGAATATTTGGGTTGATAAATATAAAGGGACCACTTTTATTTTCATCATTTCCTTAATAGTGACTTAGAACAAGGGGGTTCTCTGATATGGAAGAATGCTCAGAAATTCAAATATATTTTAAGGAAAGGGATTAAATGGAAGGTGGAAAATTGTAGAAAAAATCTTTTTTGGGAAGACATTTGGATCTTGGACCACCCTCTTTGTGATGATCCAAGGTGGAATAGTTATATGGAGCAATGCAAGAATTAGTTCGGTACTTTTGTGGGTGATTATTGGAAGGATGATATGCGGGTGGATCTTCATAGTGTGGACTATAACTTGGGTGAGCTTGGCAAGTGTTTGAATGCATTCTTTTTAAATCATGAAGAGGATGTTCTAATATGGAAAAGTGACCCCAGTGGTATGTACTCTATTGCCTCTACCTATGCTAATTCTTTCAATGATGATGATAAACCCTGATGGGCTAAGGCTTGGGTGAAAGGCATGTCACCCAAAGTTAATATCTTCTTTTGGATTCTTCTACAGAATAAAATTTTGACTCTTGATAATCTTAAGAAGAGAGTTTTCATAATTTTTAATCGATGTGTTCTTTGCAAGAATGATGGGGAATTAGTGGATCATATCATGTCGCATTGTCCCTTTACCAAGAAGCTTTGGGATAAAGTTTGTAGCTTACTGAAAGTGGATTGGATTTTCCATGCTACTATCCAGTTGTTCTTTACTAGTTGGATGGCTCCTTCTAAGAATGCTTTGATTGTCAAATTTTGGGACTTCATTCCTCCTTATCTGTGTTGGGGAATTTGGAAGGAGCACAACAATAGGATCTTAGGAGGTGTAGAATCCAATCCTAATCAAGTGTTCTATAAAATTAAAGTCCTTATGATTGAAAATATTAAAATTATTGGTTCTGGACAACAACCTTGTAATGAGTGGAAAGAATGGGTGCTTAATAGCTGGAACATAAGGAGTTTGGGAATGAATATTAAGGATCTTAATCCAAGGGATAATGCTAGATGGGACTATCCTCCGACGGATTAGTTTATGATAAACTTTGACAGGGCTACGAAAGGGAACCCAGGCAAAGCAAGATGTGGAGTTGTTATTAGAAATTCTAATGGTGACTATGTGGGATGTATGACTATTCCAATAGGGGATCAAACTAATCATGCTACAAAAGCCTCTTCTACTCTTCATGGTATTCTCTATGCTAGAAGTATCATTTGAGGAACATATGGATGGAAGGTGATTCCCTCAACATTATTAATTGTTTAAATAAAATTATTGAACCATCATGGACTATTGGCAATATTATGTTCAAGGCTATTAACATTATAAATTCTTTTCAAACATGCATTATAACTCATAATTTTAGAGAAGCCAATCATACTACTGATTGGGCTACAAATGTGGCTTGTTTCAATGATAATAAAATCATTTGGGATTTTTAGGAGTCCTTTCCTCCAGATGACTGCCAACTTATCGAGTATGATACATGGAGATCTAAGAAAAAATATTTTAATTATGATGATGTCAGTGGTTTGTAATTATGAGGTGAACTCTTTCAGAGTGTGGTGGGTTATGTTTTTTAGAAAGTAGAGCATTTCGCATGGATTTTGGGTAGTTTTTTCCATTTCTCTTTTCGTTTGTGGTGTGGCATTTAGTTGTAAAGCGATTTGGGGATTTTAGAGAATAAAAACTAGCCAATTTGGTGAAGTGAATATGGGAGGAAAAAGGAAAAGGGTAGAGCCAGCAAGCTATTTAGAGTGGAGGAACAAGATGGAGGTTTGGGATATTTTAAGGCAAGGCAATTTCATAGGGTACATGGAAAGGCTTAGAGATAACAATCTAGCTATTATGCACCAATTCATCAAATCTTTGAGAAGGATGGCTTTGTGATGGTGGGTAACCAACGAATGGATGTTACCAAAGAAGTAATTGTAGAGCCACAGGGTTGGACATGGACAAGATTAATTTTTATCCAGAGAGGAAGCTCTTGGATAGGGCCATCAATGATTTTGTGGAGACAGAGTAGGAGAAAAGTCGATTGGTAAAAATAGGTAATTTTTATTTCAACCCAGCCTCTGTTCCTCGACTATGGCAATTTGTGCTTTTTGTGATAATGGAATACCTAACTTTAGACATGAGATTCACTAAGTTTTATGGGTACAATTTCATGTTGGCAAATCACTTTTGGCATGATGTTAGGATCATTTTTCCATTTTATTTATTGCAATCTCTTAGTATTTCCACTCAGGCTATTCAAAAAGACCCAAATGGTGAGCATGTTTTCCATGAGGGTCTTATGGTCCTAATAATGAATGTGTTAAAGTCTAAGAAGATTGTGAAACTGATGGGTAGTTTGAAAGGGGTAGACTAGAATATGGATGGGAGTCTCCTAGATAAGGGTTATGATTCTGATACCCAAGATGAAGTTGAAGGGGGTTTGGGTAGTTTGAAAAAGGGCTCTAGTTGCAGTTCTAAAAAGAAGAAAACGATTGTTGTGTATGGTGATTTTGATCAGGAGAGTGACTTCATGGAGGAATTACTGAGAGATTACTATAATAAGAGGAGTGGAGGTAAAGGAAATGGTAGTAAGGGCTTCCAAGATGATCAAGTGTCACCTACTTTTGATGATGAGCCTCTGGCTCACTGGCTAGAAAGGAAAATAAAATATTTAAGGTGGTAGCAGGAAAGGTTACAGACTAGAAAGAATGGTGACTCAGATAATGAGGATGTTGGAGAACAGGGGCACCTTCTAGATTTGGATGGTAATATTGAAGGTGGGCTTGAGTCATCCAAGGGTCTTTATGGTAACCTTGGTTCAATTTTGAAGGATATTGACTTTGTTAAGCAACAAATGCAGTTGTTGGGCAAGGAAATGGAGCAAGTCACCAGAACTACCAGAGGTGAGCACACATTGGGCCAACATATCGACAAACTTTCAGAGGTTATTGGGAATGCAGAAGAAGTTAAAAACCTCATGCACAAGATACCACTCCTCGACACCAAAGAAAGGGTGATGGATAAAGAGACTAGTGGAATTCAGGGGAAGGTGTCAAAAATGGATACTAAACTGAGCAATTTGGAAAAATTGTTCAAATAGATGGCAGACAATGTGGGTAACCTGTTGAAGAAGAATGAAATTGACAAAGGCTAGGACTCCCCCTGGTGGCAAAGACTCAGGGACCAAGAAAATGAACCTAAGCTCATTCTAAGAAGAATGAGGATGTCAGTAAGAAGGATGAGGTGAAGTTCGGTGCTGATAATATGCATATTTTGGCAGATGAGGCTGTTGACCTGATAAAGACTTCTTAGGTAGTTGGTTGTTGTTCTTTTACTATTCTTTTGCTTTCTTTTCCAGCTCTATCTTGGGTGACCTCATGGTTTTTCTTTTTGGAGGTTTGTTTCATGTTGTCCTATGCTACTTTTCTCTGATGTTTACATCTCTTGTTTATCTCCAAACTTTTGTTATTTTGTAAAGGTTTTGGGTCCTTTAAAACCTATTTTTACTTAATCAAATCATCTTCTACATGTAACACATTGGACAAGATTTGTGAAAATGATCCCAAAGGATCATCAACTAAGGATACAAATGGATGCCTTTTGAATTTGTACCTTGACCTCTCACTAACATTTCATATTGTAGGAATCTCCATTATGCTAATATTGAATGCTTGAAAATTTGATTGAAAATTTGTAAAATACCTGGTTTTGCTATGTTTGGCTTCCTGGACTTCACACTTGCAAATACTCTTAATTTGCCTTTAATTCACTGCCAATTTTCTCTCAAAGGCTCTATAACTCCTTACATGATCAAATGGTACACTTCCTCAATTTCACATTCCTTAAATATCTTCAAAATTAACTTCACATTAAATGTGTATCTTCTTCATCCATAAAAATTGTTTATGATTACCAGTAAGATTGATTTCTTTCATAAAACTTCCTATGATTATGAAAATGTATGTGCACTTAACCATAGCCTCCTCACTATGTATTCTACATCTTGCTAATTTTATAAATTTTAATTCAAACTCTAACTTTAGTTCTAACAACTGATACTCTGTCTTTATGGGAAATACTTAATTCAAATAGGATGAATCACATACAATAGCCAACTTCAGTCTTACATCATGTGCATCAAAAAATTCTTCTTCCAATACTATATGTGAGCTTGATAACTCATTTTCTTTGACAAATACTTCCTTGAGTTCTTGTGCATGTTCTTTTATTTCATCCTTCTAACTGTTGTTACTACTATCATTTCTTTTGACATTCCCGTTGTTATTGCTTTTAAAGTTTTGATTTCTATTAAAGTTCCTCATGTCCACTCTACAAAATCTTTTATGTGTCCAAAGTTATTGCATAACTAACATATAGGTGTACTTCTTCTTTGATTGGGTTCATGCTGATTTCTTGGTGCTTTGCAATTCTTGGCTATATGTTCAAAGTTGTTACACTTATAACATATAATATGGTTCCTCATTCCATTAGGTCTTTCTCAATCATTAGATCTTATTTTTCTAGATCTTCTTTCACTAGATCTTCTTCTTTCATTACTACCTGCAGGGTTAGTACCTCTAAAAATTCTACTATTCCTATTCTCAGTATCAAATTTAGGTTTCCTATAGTCAACTTCTTTATGACCAATACCATGACAATTATAACAATATTTTTTAAAACATTCTTAAATGGCTTGTGCAATCTCTCTTCATGTGTCCAACTTCATTACATGTAAAACATCTTCCTTTGAATTTATATCTCACTTCTTTAGGTGGTTCAACTTGCTCTGTTTGCTTAGGCTCAACACATTCTTTAGATTGACTAGCTTATCTTCTTTAGGTACTTCTTCTTCATTATGATTATTCATAGAAGTTTTAGGGGTTTCACCAAATGGATCTTATTAATTTCTTGTTTTAGTTTTCTTAGCTGAAATATCAAGAAAATATCCAAGTCCTATCTTATCATTAGTAGGTCTCTATATTGACATTTACTCATCAAGTTTCTCACTACTAGTTTACAACTTCTCAAGTTGTTGCTTAGTTTGTGTCAATTCTCCTTTCACAATGATATTGTATTTTTCAAGTTCTGCATGCTGCAACTTAGTAGTTTCAAGTTTAGATGTGACTTTCTCAAGATTGGTTCTAAGGTCTACCATCTCAAATTTCAGATCATACTCTATCATGCTATCATCATCCTTTAGGCTCAACTTTAGATTTGTAATATCTAATTCATGCTTTAGAATTTTATTTTATTTCTTTAATCTCAAGATCTCATCATTATCTTTGATAGGTTGTGCTGACTCTTTCTTGGATCTAAGATGATCTATATTATCTTTCAACTATCTAATATATACCTTAGCATCTTCATATCTATCATTTAGAATATCAATCTTCTCAAGAGCTTCTTCAAGATTCTTCTATAACTCTTCCATATCCATAGAGATCTTACTCAAGCTGTTAGGCCTCCGCTAAGTAACTATGCTTTGATACTAATTGTTAGAAATAGGGAATATTGAGGGGGGGGGGGGGGGGGGGGGGGTGTGCGAATTAGTATTCTATTTTTTTTTTGCAACAACATGATATTGTTACTTAATTAAAACCATGCATAAGAAAGTAAACCAATAATGCTAAATAGTAAAGATAACCATACACAATGAGAACTTAGAACACCATATTTTGTTAACTAGGGAAATCTTGGCCAAGGGAAAACCCTGGTGGGGATGGTACCCACAAAATGATACACTAAACAAAAGTATCCAAATAAGGATATTGAACCTATTAGGAGTCTTTTATTAAGTATAGTGTCTTGGTCCTTTTTAGAAGAATAGACCCTATTAAAATCCTAAACCATTTTAGGAGTTGCTTCAACTTTTTTAGGAGTTGGTGATACAAATACAATGTATGCATGATGAGCCCACTTCCCAAACATGCAATATATAATTTATCTTATTTACAAAAATAGAGATACGTACAATATTTTCTCACTGCTATACTTCATAGTTCCTCCGATCATACATCAAAATTTTCATCATACAAGGCTCCATATAGGAAAAAAAATCTTCACATAAGTTTTGATATGATCTACAACCACACACAACTTTGCAAGTTATGATCTTTACTTATACATTTACGTTTTAGCAAAAATCTATCATGTTGGCTTTGATGCTTCCACATTCTTGGCTAATTATAAAATTGGCATCTACTAAATTAGGTTAACATCTATGATGTCATCCCAACATAGTTAAGTAATTATTTTGTGACCAAAATAATTCAAGCCATAATACTCAATCTTCTATTGTGATTTGTTCTGCCTTGCTAATATTGGTACTAGTACATCCTCTATAACTATTGTTGTACTATTTGTACACATCTACACACTAGCACATGTCATCATGACACTGTCAACTATCTATCCTCAACTGCGCATGTGTCAACTCTAACTCTGTCATCTATACTCACAAAATCTATCTCCGTGCTGATGCAAACTATCTAACACAGAGACAATTTTTTGTCTCTAATCTCACAATGAAATACCAAAATATATGTTACCATAATGAAAATACAAAATCATGTAAATACTCAATTGACTTAACCATATTGCCAACAATCCAAATAAGACTATAATCTTTCATATCATGTTCTAAGGGCTTGTTCCAGTCCATACAATAATTTGTTCAACTTGCATCCCATGCTCTTATTTTTATGTTCAACAAATCCTTCATGTTATTCAATATAGACTTCCTCTCCAAGTATTCTATTTAAAAATACACAGTTGACATCCATTTGATATACTTTGAACTTCTTGTACATAACACATGCCAATAGTGTACTTAATCCTTCCAATCTTGCCATAGGTGTAAAAGATTCACCATAGTCAATTCCTTCTTCTTATGCATAAGCCTCACAAACCAATATTTCCTTGTTCCTTACTACATTTTTATTTAGCTTGTTTCATAAAATTGACTTGGTTCTATCACATTTTATAAGTAGGTCTCGGTACTAGTGTCTAGGTATTATTCTTCTCAATTTTATCAGTCTCGTCATTCATAGCATTAACCCAACATTTATTATCCAATGAAAATTTTATTATTCTTGTTTCAAAATCAACTATTAAACATCTACCTTCTCTGAAATTTTATCTTGTTTTCATGCCTACACTTCTACCTCCAATTATCTATTTAGGTTAATGGTTGTTCCTCACATATTTGGCCAATACATGTTTAGTTCGTTGATTATCACCATTTCCTTCACTCCGTAAACATTCAACTTCTTATTTAGGTTGTACTGTCTAGTGCTTGGGTATAACAATCTGTGACTCAAGTGTCCTTATTTGGTTCTTGGTAACTATGCTGTAACTCGGGTAGAGTATCAGGTTCGTCTTCATAGACATATACAAAATTATTGTAGTCTTTAGATTTCTTGTTTCTTTCCACATCATTCCTCTATTAGTATCTCTAAGTTATTTTATCTATGCACTAGTCATATATAAGGCATAGTTAGTTGATCATCATTGTGAATGAGTTACTCTATATAGGACGAGTCATGTAAAGACTTGCAAATAATCATGTATATGCCAAGCTCTATAGGAGTCAAATGAGTGTTTGATCATTGAGTACTTCCATACAAGATGAGTTCAGTAAATGCTAAGCATATAGATGATGATATATATAGAAGGAGCCAAGTTAGTTAAGGTCGAACAACAATAGGGAGAATAGTTATGACTGAGTATCAAAGATAGTATGCATCAAGTAACACACAGATAACAAACTTTGAGGTAAGCCATTTCAAGCTGACATGTAAATAATATTTAATGATCATAGAGTTTTTTATAGAGGTTGTTATGCATTTTGGCATGGATCACCGATCCCTATGAAAGGAGCAAAACCAATCAGATAAAATTAAAAAAAGGGAAATGTATAGAAGACTCTATAGATGTCATTAAATATGAAAATCTAAACCCTATTTCAATATGATAGATGAGATGAAGGAAGTGAAGTATTAAAAAAAGGAGTTAGGTTTTGGAGGGTGCATGCAAAAGTTGTGAAGAAACAAATTTAGCAACCTAATGAAGTAGTGTAGGATAGAGTAAAGATATATTAGATAAGAGATCAGATCAAAGATTGGAATGAGGAGATCCATAATCAACAATTATAAGTGTAGACCAAAGGATTAGGTGCTAAATCAATTTTGATAGATTGAATCAGGGTAAATCTATTAACATAGTGTTTTTAATAGACCTTTTTAAATCTCTTAACAAAGTCCTTACTTTATTGTAAGTGCTAAATCCTTTAATCAAGGTAGACCTAACAATCTTGTAAATCTTTTAATAAGGCAGACCCCTCATAGGGTAGATCATAAGAAGTGATCAAATTTGTAGTCCTACTAGGCTAACTTTGTTATTGCAGTAGTGAATATTTGTGGGTGTTATCCCTACCCTAGTTTTATCTTCACCTTCGAGGGTTTTTGGGTTACCAAAATCTTTTGTGTTATGTGTTTATATTTCATGGATGTGATACATAGTTAGATTTATTTCAAAATTTGATATTTCAAGTTATGTTATGAATAAACTAGATATGAGATGGTTAATATGGTGAATGTAGTCAAAAAAATTTGAAGGATAAAAGTTTTATAGATCCTGATTCATGCCTCATCTCAGTATCTTAGCTTCCCAACAAGACTTAGAATAATTGGCATAAGATAATAGTTCTCTTGAAAGAAGTTTAACAATTTCAGAGTTTAGATATTGGAGATGGAGGCTTATAAATTTGGAAAGGTTGTTGAAAATCAAGTAATTGACATCCAACTCATACTGCAACAACTTGAAGTAGCAAGAGAGGAACTGAGGAAATCCCTAAGAAAGATAAATGATATGGCTATTCAAGATAATGACACACTTTATAAAGAAGTTGATACACACAGATTTATTGATGATGGATATTCTAGTGAAAGTGATGTAGGCATTGCAAATTTATTGTAGAAGAACAATATTATGAATGAAGAAGTCAAAGGATAAAAAAGAGAACATAAAATCTAGTCAGTAAGGCTATGTGAAGTAATAGAAAATAGAGAGTTGAAGAAGATAAATTGGTGGCTGAAGAAGAAAAATGACTATCAAACTTGAAGAAAGATCATTTGATTGATAAAATCCTACAAACACTCAGCTAGACATGATGAATCAATTGATGCTTGCAAATAAGGAACTAAATAGAAAAGACATGAAGATAGAAAATATGAGATCATAGAGTGACCTATTGAGGAATGAGTTAACACTACAACCTTTGGAGTCAAATTGAGATGACAATTTGCAATGACAGTGTAATTTGTGGTGATTTTTTTTTGCAATTGTCCATGATGTCATTGCAATACCAATGTTAGTGTCACAATTGTGATGCCTGCATGAGTATAATAAAAGAAATAAGATATTACATAAATCATTACCCATTTTTTTTTATTACGAAGAGCTGTGCATGAAAGAGGGTGGAGAGCTCCAAATGAGGGTGGAGAGCCCTAAACATTGTCATACTCTTTTGATCTCTATATTTTTTTGTCATGGCCTTTCTCTATGATTTCATTTTTGTGCCCTTGTGATCTCTTCATTTTATTACCATGCCCTTTCTTTGCGATTCCATTGCCATGCCCTTTCTCTGTGATTTTGTTTTTGTGATGTGCCCTTGTGATCTCCATGCCCTTTCTCTACAATTTTGTTTCCATGTCATACCCTTGCTTACAATTTTATTGCCATTCCATGCCCTTACTTTGTGATTTTCTTCAAGGTATATGCAAATGTTCTTTTCTTTTCCTTCTAAATAGGTATCTCTTTATTTCCTTCTAAACATATATATCTTAGAGACCTTTTTAGAGGTGCTTATTACATCTGGGAAGAAAAAAAAAATTGATCCAACTCCATACATATTCTAGAATCCAAATAATAAAACAATAAAACTCACTCAACCCATGCTAAGTTACTTACGTCAAGATCCTACACAAAAATAAAGCAGACTAGGAAAAATGGGCATGATTTGCAAGAAATTAAAAAATAAAATCATAGAATATATTTTTGGAAAGAAACTTTCCATAACCTAGTTAAATGGGTCTAGTTTCTGATTAGCTAGGTTGATTACAAATTCCTATAAAAGTGTCATTAGATTAGGTACAATAAAACAAACAATTAGCTATTCCCAGCTAGCAGGATCAAATACAATTTTCCAAGGTGATAAAATTGCATATGTAGATGCATCACTTGCATGCTAGACATAAAGCACAATCCCCAATTTATAATGAATGGTTGGATATAAAGGATCCATACAATCGCTGAACAATGGATGTCAAGGATGTAACCATGCATGTATTAGCACACTCTCCCTATGAGGATCCCAAGTATCTACTGATGTTGTTAATTTGGGCATCACTATATGATCCAGAATGTTATGAAGTACTAAAGAAAGTAGTAACTTATCCCATGTCAAAAAATGTAGCATAGGTTCAGGTCGCTTTGCTCCCAGGAATGTGTAGTAGCTATTCTCACTGCTAGAAGAATAACTTCAGTGAAGTGTGAGGAGTTGAAGAAGCAAGTTCTATTTCTATGTAAATACCATAATCATGAGGCTCATTATCTTGTAGAAGCCTCAACCATAATGAAATTACCTCTACACCATGCAAAGGATTTTGATGTAGTTCTTAACCTTGAAACATTGATATAAGAAATTGATACATGGGATCATCACACAGAGACTGTGCCAATACTTGAAACACTCTTATAAGAAAATGCAAATACAATACATGACAAATTGCACAACTTGTAGTCCTCCTGATATTTAAACTATAAATTCTCAAAGACACTTGCAAGTGATTCCAATTTCATAGTACCTACCACAACAGTGTCCTAGATTCTATCTAGTGGCTCACATAATACCCTTTATGTTGCCTAGCTATTGTTTATGTCATGCAGTCTCTTTCTAAAGCTGCTCCTTTTGCTTCTCTTTCTAAAGATGTTCCTTCTCCTTCCACTAGTACATTTTGGCAAATGTGTGACTATGTGACTAAATTTTTTAGTCATGTTACTAATTTTTTTAGTCGTGTAACTAAAACTAACCACATCTACTATTTCTTTGCAATTTACAACTATAGCTGACCAAATAAGTGACTAAATTAGTCACTAGGCTAAATCACAAGATTAAACAAGAAAAAGTCACTAAATAAACTATCAAATACATGACTAAATGCTTAATTACTAATAATTAGTCACCCAAACATGTATGTGGTTGAGATTTGACATTGCATTAAAAATAACATCAAAATTCTTCATGCATGCAATAAGACCTAAATTCTTAGTTGAGAAATAATGACCACAATATAATGCTCTTCTTGACACACTATGACCTTCAATAAAATTAAAAAATTAAAAAAGGAGATGATATTATAGCGTAAAGGAAACTTCTTGCAAAGCTTAAAAAAGTGTATTTTAATTTTTCCCCACAATATTTGTACCTAAATTTTCTACATTTTAAACCATTCTAACTTAATCACTCTTTGTTCTCATAAAAATCTTCTCACTCAAAATTCAGAGCTCAAGTTCATCTAATTTTAACCAAACCAAACAGATAAAAATGTGAATGCTTTAGATAAAGGCAAAAATGTGCTTGATGTAAGCACACTTTACACGTCTAATGCACTTGAAGGCCATGTTTGTGGAGAAAAGGCAATTCTAAAGATGATTAAAAATTATATATTAAGTATATATAATAATATTAATAAAATGCAACATATTATTTGATTAACACACACACACACACACACATATAATGGTAGTAGCAAACAACCCTCATAATCACAACACCTTGGTTGCAACATTATTATGAAAAAACTATAAGCTCTTATTACCATGATAGAAAAATGTGTTGGGATACCTGATATATTGATGCAAAAATATTCTATACAAAATGGTAAAAAAGAGCACAATCCAATATATTGATGTGACAATATTCAATACAATTTAATTCAAAAATTGCATCTTATTGTAATTTTAAATTGAAATATGTTTAATGAAAGAATTGAGAAGAAAAAACATCCTCATCTTTCCATCCCATTTCCAAAACCTTTAACAAGTATTGTAATCAATCACGATTCATTTTAACTTTTATTTCTTCTTCTAATATGATTTCTTTTTTATGAAAAATTACATTGAATATTTTACTATATAAAAAATAAATATTATTAAATACTTTATTATTTTATTTTATGAGTAGAAACGTGCGCAACATGCAATTTCACCATCTCAATATCCCAAAAAACACCTGCACAAAAAAGGTCTGAACCTTGAACTTCCTTTGAGATTTTAGAAGCTCTTTGTGTCGACGGAGGCTTTATTGGTAACGTTTTATGTTTTTTCACTATCCTTTCTATTTACGCCATATTCAAATTTTGTATGGTTCTTATTTTTATTTATGCAACACAGAGTAAAGTTGGGCAAGTATTTCATGGATCCAAAATCGAATCCATAAGGAGGGTCAACATTAACAGGCTATATGGAGCTCTCATACAAATATTATTGTAGTTCTTGTAAGTATTCAATGACCAATCACTCCTAGAATAGAGGTCATCACCACTTTGTCATTTTCATAACTCACAATCAAGGTATTATCTCCACTTATAAATTTTGACAATCAAGGTATTTATCTCCACAGATAAATTTTGATTTTCTGGATAACTGTGGACTAGCTCCACATTATTTTCTGATAAGAAAGGCATTTTCACTATCTCAAGGGCCTTTTTGCCGATGCTCATCTATCATAAGATCTTAGATAATATCAATAGGAAAACCCTAATTATTTATGTTTTTGATTGTCACGTGGTACAAGTCAAATCTCTGCAAAAATGGTTTTTTTTTTATAGATTTAATTTGAGCAAAAACCATGAAACATTATATGATAAATGTCTTATTTCCAACACCTTTCAAATCCTTCCCTTATTAGTCATCCTTTAGCAGGGTACTATGCCTTTGTTACCCATAAGAACCAGTCATAAATACATCGTTTAATATTGTTCAGTCTAGCAATTTTGGGCAAATTTAAGTCTTCTTAGAAACTGATTTAACGAGTATGGGCCAGCCTTCTCCGTGGCTTACCAATTGAAAAATATGGGCAGCTCTAGTGGGGCCACTCTTAGCACACACGGTATAGAAGTTCACGAGGAAAATGCCAAAACTAGTAATTGATACCTATTTGGGTAGAAAGTATATAATTCAGTGATCAACATATGAATAAATGCCTAAACAAGCGATCATCACACATATATGAGAAAATCTATAAAACAATGATCTATGTGTATATATTTCATTTATCCAGCTGGATAAAATGTCTAGTTAAAACCTTTAGACATCTAAGAAGATAATGGCAAATAGGTACTAATGATTTCACTATCTTCAACATGCTAAAACATTCTTATTCTTAGTTTTCAGATTGATATACCAAAGTAGATAGATAGTATAATAAAAGGATTTATAGTATTGTATGTTTTTTCTTCCTTTCTTCATGTGATAATTTTAATAGTTAGCACTGATGTATCATTGGAACAATGTTGTCATTTTACTTAGTTTTTATTTTTTCTATATGTATACATGCTAAAAATTTGATATGTTATTCATCATTTCATTCAATTTCCTTTCTGTAACTTAAATTCTCAATAGACTGACACCTATATGGAATTACCTTATCCATTAAGATGAGTAATCCCTGAAAGATGGATTCTATTTTTTATATAAGATATAAAAAAACTATATAATATGCTGATATGGAACACACTATATTACTAAAAAAAGGCCAGTTTCATTATAATGGAGTATTTTTTAGGTTGGATTTGTGATTGTTTTGTAATTTAATTATTAGGAAATCATGTTTAGAATTTAATCATTTATTTATAATGAGTGAGAGACAATCACGCATTATGGTTCATAAATCAATAGATTCAGAGCTATAAAGAGTGTGCTACTTTCTAATTCCCAGCCCATGAGTTGGATTCAGCCAATGGACGAGATTAATCAGAATGACTGAACTTATGTGCACTTCATCCTATGCCTTCATAAAGTGTCATCAACATAATCTTCAAGCTTCTCAAAACTTGGAAAAGATTTGATGAGTAGATTAAACTTCATACATAGTTTTAGGGATTCATTTTATAACAGCTTTTATTTAAACTCAGTTTCAATCTGTTTCATAATCATCATAAAGAAAAAGCTAGAAATTCTATGAAAATAAACTAGAAACTACAACTACTCCTACAAAACAAACTAAAAATATTTGAATTAATATGGTTGATGGAAACATGTCAGACAAGTGACTATCTTTGAACACAGAGTAAAATATACTCCATTAAGTTATCTCAAATCACCAGATTATCTATTATGTTAATGACATGCATCAACAAATGCTCTTATTCAACCACAAGATTATACTTCTTTTCCATTTTATTTAACAAAAATTACAATTGTTTACTCATAAGTCAAGAGTGGCCTTTGATCCTAACTTCTCATACATTCCCTATATTGATTTTTTTGGTTCTTGTAAAAAAATTAGGTGCTTAAAATATGATGATAAGTTCTTATAATCCAGTGGTAGCGAAGAGAACACAAATTGTGTTCCCCCAAATTGTGATATTGTCCAATTTGGATGATAAGTAAAATTATTATTTGAGTATCTTTTTCTTAATTACTATATTCATATTCCATAAGGTCTTATAAGACCACATTAATGTAATATATTTAATCAATTAGTTTCCAAAGGTTAGAAAATTCCAAAGTCATTAAAATGGTAAATATATGTAATAAACCATGTTAGAAGATCAAACACTCAAAGACAATTTTGGGGTAGTTCTGGCTGGAGTAGTACTGGGATGGGTGACCTCTGGGGAAGTCCTAGTGCTTCACCCCTATGAGCATCACCTAGATCCAATGAGTGCTAAGTGTTCCATTTATTCTCATGAGAGATGGATTCATGTTGAATCACTACTCATGAAACATGGGTTAATGAGTTTGACTCAAAAATCACACAGTTAAATCCTGACAGCAATATCACAATTTGACTTGCTGTGGTATTTATCTCCTACTTGTCAATTTTGGGGTAGTTAGGAAGTTTTTGATCAATTGCCATGATTGGAAAATGTTTGAATAAGTCTAAAATGATAAATTAAAAAAAGGGCATTGTGATGTACGAAGTTTTGAGTTAATGAAAAAGAAAGTTTTTTCTTTTTTGTATTTGCTCTCTTATTTTTTCTTTAAATATAACAGTCTGATTGCAGTCATTATTTCATGTCATAATCCTTACATTTCGATCTAATTTTCATTGGGATAGATGGAGGTCTGAACCCTCTAAAAGATGGCTTTTGTTTCACTTAATTTCGTTTAGTTTTGACTGAGATATGGGTATTTTGGTGAAAGCTGTCTAAACCATTGCAAGGGTAAACTGAAAGTCTGCAAAATGTAGTTTCTTATGCTCCACATGCTTTAAGGCTCCATATTCGGTTGGGTGATGTGGAATATGGTAAATATTAGTATCTTAATATGTTCAGGTCACCATGCAACAGCAGGTTCATTTTTTGGATAGAAATGAACAGTGATATATTGTCTTGGTTTTAGAATGGGCAATGGCACAACAAATCAAGAAAAAACTTTGTCTACACAAGTGAGAGGTAAGTAATAAAAGAGTGTTTTGAGGGATGAGAGAGGTATATTGGAGAGTTAAGGAATGAAACATTTGTAGAGATTGTGTTTCCAAGGCAAGGAATGAATTTGTTTTGTTGTTGTAGAGATATTTGTCACTGTTATGCGTTGAACAGTAAAGTCATAAAATTTTGATTTTTTTTTAGAGGAGTTGTTGAGGTTAGAGCGTGAACATAGGGGATTTTGTGGGAAGAGTCTAATACATTGATTGGGAAGTAGAATCTGAGTCAAATTCTCAATTAGAAACACATATAGTTTTGTTGTTGCAACATACAAATGTGCAATTTTTCAGATTTGACAGTAAAGAGAGATTTTAAAAGTTGTCCCAGAATTCAAATGTAAAGTTTGGAACTATGAATGATTTTTAAATGGATACTGTAATGAGAACCATACGATCATATGTAGTTCATGCACATGAAGTATAGGGTGAGTTTCTTAATGTTTGCAAGGATTCTATCCTATTTGTTTATGATCCAGTAAAATGGTGGTGTCTAGCCTCAATTGAATTATATTTTTCTGGAAGGAATTTCAGCATCCCAAATGAGAAGTTCGAGATTGTGAATTGCTCTATATCACATTGAATGTAGGAAGGTTAGGAGTCACAGCTCTAGATTTGAGTCTAAATCTCTGTACTTTTATTTAAATTTGAATACATAATCCTTGGAGTCACAGCATTACTTGAAGGTTTTAGCTGTTGATGTTGTGTAGGGAGTCGCAACTTTACTTGAGTCTTAGATAGATTTCAAAGACTCTTGGGATGAGAAATTTTGGAGTGCTTATTCTACACTCTCTTAGAATCATTTGAGTTACAAAAGCGAATATATCTTTCTGTTCATGTCCAGTGTGCTACTCAGAGGCAGGGCAGTTTGGCAATAACAAGAAATGGATTCATCAAGAGTTCTCAGGTTGTAGTCTAAATATGTTAAGGGTTCTTTTGTGTTCAACATAACTTGGATTGGCCTTGTAGATGGGTCAAGGAAATTAAAGTTATTCTAATTTTCAAACCCGTGATTGGATGATAAGGAAATAATAGACTTACTAGTTTTGAAATTGGGGGTATTTCCTGCAAAGAAAGACATGGGAGAGGTTTTCTTAGGTGAAATATTATGAGTCTTTGTTGTCTTCTGATTTTCTCCATTAAAAAAGAAGGTCAAGTGCATCTTTAACACAAACTTGTGTATTCAATCTAATATCTATCACACGCTTCCTGCTATAGATTTGAGGAGTTGTATAGGGAGCATGAGAGCCAAGAATAGATCTAACATCATCACAGTCAAAGAACAAGTTAGTTGGAGAACAGGACTCATCATCAAAGTTCAAATTTATCTAGTGGTATCTATGAATCTCTAAGACACATGATGCCTCTATCAGTTTGACTTCTTCATTTCCAGGACTCCCAAAAAATGTCATCCCACTCTTCGTCAATAACTTTGAGGAGACAAGCGCGCTGCTCTAGCAGTGTTTCATGAACTTGATAAATCTGTCAGAATTTAAACAAGCTCAGAAGGCTCCCAATGATTCACAATCTGACTTGCTACATCTGTAGAGCATTCCCAGCAACAACACTCTTATGGGAACAATCAAAACTTTATATCCTTCACCTTATTTGATAGTGATCTACTTTTTTTGGCATTTAACTAATGGAACAATGAACATGAAACTCTACTCTAAATCATCAAATACCTCTCAAGGATAGTGAAGAGAAAAATTGGAGTACGACTTAAAGGATTACCATTAAGCATAATGGTATGTGATGTTTACTTAAATACAATGCCATTTTGGGATTAAGGGGTTGGACTTTTAAATTATTTGAAGTTGAGAAACCAATGAAAAAATGTAATACTCTGTAATTTTCTGCTTTTTCTCAGTTTTGGTCATCTTGTGCTTGGAATAATGGATTAATTGTGACATGAAGTTGATTTTGTTTGAAGCATTTGTTAGTCTAATTTCCCATAAAACTTATTTCGTTTAAATCCATCAAGTTTCAAGGGAGTTTTAAAGAAAATTTGAAGAGAATAAATTACTAATTTTCTTAACTTTTACTGCAACTTTGTTGTCCTAAAGTAAACTGTTCCCTTGTTTTAATTCTTGGTGGCTCAAGGAATATATGCTTGGAAAGTAGAGTGATTCTACGTTTTTATACAATTGGTTTGGATCAACTTCATCAAGTAGGGAGGAAGTTATATATTTTTTCCTAAATAGGCCTGTTGCAATTTAGGGTAACCAGTGACCATAAAACATCAAATTCATTTTATTTTACATGGTGGGAAGGACAATAAATTGGTGATATTTATTCGTGTAATGTACTCTTTCATATACCAAAGCATTAGGTTGAAATACTATGATTTGAATGAGTTATTTTGTTTCCCTAATACTGCTGCAGTAGTGATTAGACTGGTAGAGACAGAGTAGTGATAATTTCATATATTTTGAAGGTTGAGATTGATATCTATTATATAGAGGCCATGAAAAATATCAAAGGATGATTAATAAATCCCTTCAACTTAGGAATAGTTAGTATTTATAATTGAATGTGAGGCCAACATTTATTGTGGATAGGGGATATAGAGTGATGATAGTCTAGTATAGATTGCAAGCTATCTTTTTTTCCCGTCAATGAAACAAATATCATTTTTAAGGCCAATATTTTTCATCCATTTTTATTGGAGATTGTGTGTGTGAATCCAATCTAAGTGTGGGTATTCCATTGTTTGATGTTGTTACAAAACAAAGTTCTCCATCTCTTTGATATGTTAACAAAAATCGTGAAAGTTGTCCCAAGTTTGTGTATTGGATCTTTATCATATTGATGGTCAATGTGATGAGGTTACAAAATTTTATGATTGTGTTGTCTTGAAAGGTTCTTAAATTTATTATGTTTAATGTTGTTGAATGGTTTGAAAGCCGAATGGATATTTCCTTAAAGCTCTTGTAAAAGAATCAATAGTGCGATTTTTGTGTTTGCCGTAGGCCTCTACATGATTTCTAGAGCCATCATGGCATGGGGGATAATTATCATGCTATACAAGGCATCTTTATTTAGTGACAAAACGATGAGTTTCACATGCTTGTACATGCAAATGCCTATTTCTTGAATCTATCATTCTAATTTTAGATGAATTCCATGGTGAATGAGGAGGATTTGAATGGACTTTAAATAGTCATAGAGTAAATGGAACATGATCCTCAAATTGGATAAAAGATTCTTTATAATATTGTGATGTATAAATTTACACAAAGGGATCACTTTGTACAAGATTTTTGTGAGACAACTTGAACATTGTTGCTATAGACAGCGAATCAAAAAAGATTCAAGTATTATGTCAGTGCTTAACATTTCAGTTAATTGTCCTTGTGGCTCTGTTAACATTTTACAAATGTTGATTTGTCATCTTTAGTTGTTGGTTCCGAGCTCTTTTTCCTTGCACATCTATTTATATTCATACTGGTTTGTGGGTTACTCTTATTGGGTTAAGCCTTGTTTGTATTAATTTTTTTTGCTTGCTTTTCTCAATTTATTGTAATTTACTTTGAGTCTAGGACAAGTTTTCTGAGTTCTTTTCTATTATATCTGATGCACATTCAAGTCTGTAAATCTATTCTTGGTCATTCATGGTTGTTAATATAGTTTCTTTCTTTCTTTATTCCTTTGCATTATAATACAGGTTGTTACAAAAGAAAAGTTAGGTTGTGATCCATTGGAAGTAAATCCTGAGGATATGGTCCACTTTACAATGGAAGATGCAGGTCAGTCATAATGATACACTTGAATATTCATACCAATTTCTAGGTTTACTCATGTTATTTTTCACTATATTAACTTTAGTTAGTCCATTTGGTAGTTTGACCACAGTTTTTGGCATAATTAGCAGAAGATTTATCATTTTGGAGCTAGTACTTGTAGATTTATCCAAATGCATTATGTACTAGAGTTTATGTCAAGTCAAATTTTCATAATACTTAGTTAGAAATGCAATCTAAACTTAGTTTTAGGGCAATAATAGAGTCAATTTGATAAATGTGTATTCAACACATTAAGCACACACAAAGAGCTGGTTTGAAAATGTTTTCAACACACGTGTATTTAGTAAGTGTTGGTTTGATTCAACCCACATGTTTATTAAACACAGAACCCACACATGTATTAAGCACAAATACAAAACTGCTCTTGAACCTATTTGATACTACCATACAATTCAAATTTGAAACAGACAACACAGTTACAACATACAATTATATTGTTGGCAAATGAGATGTGGACTAAAATCATGTAACTTTTGTATTTTCCTTTCAGTTGCATGTTAAGAATTACAAGATCAATGAGATATGAACTTGCTTGTAAATGACAAGATAACTGATATAAAAACAACAAAATTGTGAAGTCTATATATAGTCTCTAATACTGAGACAAACAAATTTTAGGCCTTGAGAAAGACAGATGAAATTTCATTAAATATGAATAAAAGACCATGAAAATAAATCATTTTCATTAAAAGAGATGATTAAAATTTGTGAAACTGTAGAATTGAAACCAGCTTTCAAAGGAAGAAAGTGCTCATTCCCCAAATAATTTTTTGTTGTTGAAATTGTTCAATACACCAGAATTCTGGGTAAATACTCTATCATCCCAAACTTGACCTTGTAACCTCATAGGCAAGGAAACATGTAGCATTGACAGGAACACTTCTAGCCATGGCAAGCCCAAAGCCATTGTACAAACCTTTGATTCCTTCAGAAGCATCAATTTTCTTAAATGCATCGATTGAACCAAAGTACTTTGGCTGGTGGTAATTATCAACCTGGATAACACTTTTCACAACATCAGTTGGATATACATCCATCCAGAAAGCATGACCAACAAGCCCACCTGATGTAAGGAGAGCACTTTGGCTCAATCCAAAAGTATCTCATCCTCCAACCAAATGCTGCTTTATTCCCTCATAGACACCAAAAATAACTGTATTTCTAGGCACTTCTCATTTTAAAGTAGGAGTTAGACCCTTAAATAGTCCTAAAATCCCTCCGACTTTAAAACATGTGTGGCTACCCTGATTGGTCCATTGTATTTGATGGAAGCTTCTACTACTGTGGATGCACCTATTTTATAGGAATTTGGAAGGCCTCAATATAAATATTATATGCTTATTTTTAAGGGAAAACAATTGATTTACCAATAATATATTATCGGGTGCATCAGCAGGGCTCAAATGATGTACAAATGAATTGCACTGAACTGTTAAGGTTTAATCCATGATTCCATGCAATATGAGGTTGATTCTAATGGATTTGAACTTTGAAAGAAATCTCAAGATTTCTATGCATCATGCTGGATGCTCAACAATGTAGATCTATTTCCCATTATATAAAGAAAACCTCAACAGTTCAGCTCAATGCTTAAAGCCTGCTGATGTACTTCATTATTTATTATCAAGAATGGTGAAGTTTACACTAATCACATCACAATACAACAACACCAGTCTCTATAATCCATGATTGCTAATTCTAAAAATGCAGCCAATTGAGCTAGAGTTAACCTCGAAGCTGGAAACTTAGAAGTGTATAAAGAAATTACTAAATTAATAAATTAGGAAAAAAAAAAAAAAAAACTTACCTGTCATTGTCCCAGCAGTGGTAACTACAACAGCTTCTTCAGTGGCAAGGGCACTTTGAGCTTGCAATCTATACTTCACTAGATCATTTGGGCATGCTAGCATTGACACAACAACGCCTGCCCCTCCTCCACAAATTATTTGTTGTTCCACAGAAAGGAGAACCGTAGGTGTTTTTCTAACTAAGGCTTCCATCTACCCTCTTGCAGTAAAGAGAACTGCATCCAGTGTTGCCACTATCACTAATGGAGCTCCCATTCCTTTGTATAGGCCTTGGGGGCCCTTTTCTGTAATTGTCTGTTGAACAACATCCATGGCCCCAACATAGCGTGGAGGTTGGCTTGGAGGAGGTACTGGCTGACTCTGCAAATTTAGCTATATATTGAATAACTTTAAAGCCAGTTACTTTATCTATATCAATAGTTACAATGCAACAGAATCTATAGGAATGAAATTTTTCCTTCTCACACAATCATAAGCCAACCTATATAACTCATACTCTTGAATGGAATAAAAATGGGGGCTTCTAACTTAACAAGTTCCCAATACATATAGAGACCCCAATCTTACCAAGAAAAACTTAAACATGCATTTTTTTCTCATGCAACATCTAATGTGTTGAAGTGCTAGATTGCACATGACCACAACCTTCCAAACTCTCTTTCAACAGGAGGTTTTTTTGAGCAATTCCAACTCTTAAAATAAATATACCTCAACTGTAAGGAATATTAATATACACCATGTGCTCAAATGAAACTTCCTAAACAATAAAATATATAGTTTAGTTATTAAAAACTGAGTGTACGTAAATAACCAGCCATATACCTTTCCATACAAAATAGAATCAATTATTGATATCATCAGGATACTAGACACATTCTCACTACCAAACAATAAAAGAATCTTTCTAAATAATCCAACTATGGATGACACAAAGTATTTTTGGGCTTTGCCATCATAAGTAATTAAATGAACAACTGTGCAAACATAGCTAATGCTGAGATTTTTTCAACGACAAGATAAATTAACCCATACTGTCCTAATTCATATTAGTTGAACAAATCTTGGAAAATTTAGATTTTATAGAAAAGAACAATTCTTGCTATTCTAATTACATTCCATACAAAACCATACCCATCCTACTAGAACATTATAACATCAACTCCATCCTTTCAGAGATGGTACAAAAATGCATTTTGAAATGAATATCAATAGATATTTTGGTCTCACACAAACTACAACTCCAAATAAAAGTTAAAAATATATATAAACAAGTTACTTTTTGAAATCAACATACTTGAGACGAATTTCAAGAGTATGACGCCATAATCAAATACCAAGTACAAAAAGTCAACTATGTTCTTAATAAATGAAACAAGATTCATGTTGGTGAAGAGTAAGTAGGAGAATTTCATGCTAGTTAGGTGCCAAAGGATCACTAAAAAAATGATTCCTGAAGTCAGTACCATTGCCAAAACAACTTGAAATATTGAAGATCACTCTTCCCTTGAGTTATCAAAGAGAGTGATAATGAACTGCTAAAAAATTGTCTTCCCTTCAGCTATAAATGACAATCATGATGAATGATTTCATTTACTACAATCATTTTTCTAACCCCCATGCAACTGGATCCATCTTTTCTAATGGTCAAGGTTCTTTTAATGGACTTCCAATTTTATCAACTATTCCTAGTTCCAAATCAGGTGCAAGATGATGGGGATATTATTCAAGATATGGATTGGACTTCCAATTTTATTAACTATTCCTAGTTCCCAATCAGGTGCATGATGATGGGGACATTATTCAAGATATGGATTGTGATAGAGTGATAAGATAAAAAATTTTCCTCTATTAATTGGTCTCAAAAATCTGTTACAGATGACAACATATCATAGAGAGTTGGAATACACAAGGAGGTGGGTAAAAAGGGAGGAACATAGGTTACAAAGGGACAGAGTCAAGTTCACCTATGACCTCATGGAAGACTTAGAATCACATTCAGATGAAGAACCAAATTGAGAAAAAGGCAAAGCTTCTCAACTTGAAGGATCAAAGAAAGAACAGGTGGTGAAAGAGAAAAATAAAGATGAAAATCTCAATGACTCTTGACATCAAAATGATGAAAATATTTGTCTATGCCTAATCTAGATGACCCAGTGAATTTTTTTCTTACTTTGTCTGTCTTTCAACTCCACTTCTTCATTAGCATAAAGAAGTCTCTGTGTCTCAAGCAATATCTCTTGATACTCAACAATGTTCAACCTTTGATTAACTCTGATTGTTCATATTCCCAAACTACTTTGTCTTGAATGCTCTTCTTCATCCTGCAGACTTCTTTGTTGGTCTTGGAACAACTTTCAAGCTTACATGCATCATTGCCCTATGGATTTCAAGAGCGTTCTAATGACCCCTTATTCTTACTATTCTCTTCCATTCAAAACATGGAGTGACAAACTCAACCTAACCTAAAGGGAGCAAAAGAAAATTGGAATGGTTCTTGTCTACAACAAGGCATGTGTGCAAGGCACAATGTTGTGTAACACAAAAAAGTTGTCGATGTCAAGCCATCATTTTGTCATCAGAGAAGAGAAGAATCATTAAAGAAAAAACTTCAAAGAAATTATTGTTCATTTCAAAAACCAAAACCAACAAATATTGAACAAAGAAGTTCAAAGCATTGCTGCAGTGCAGTGGTAACACAGCTTGGCAATTACGATGGAGAATGTAAATAAATAAATTTGGTTGTATGGACTTATTCAGCAATACATAGCTGTGGTCCACATTATTTGTAGCTAAAAAAAGCTATAATTGTAGGTGAATGATTACATAACATTTTGATCAAACGATACATCATTGAGTTGTATAGACAAACATGTCAAGTGACAGATGACAATAGCTAAGCTAAACAATGGAGAGAACATTTACTATGAAGAAGAATAGAAATTAGCAAATGAAAAAAATTGTGGCATTGGTGAGGAAAAATCTAAGTAGAGGGTTGTTGATAATATGTTGAATGTAAAAATTGAAGGATAAGATAATTGAAGACGAATCCTATTTCAATGGAGGATTGCTAGGATGCAAGCAGAGGTTAATAGAAAAACAGCTTGTCTTGATTTCAAATAAAGTCATGAATCATGAATTTGGTTTTTTTGATAGAAGAGACATATTTATAATAAAGGAAGCCTGTAAATAGAGAACTAAAACCCCGTGCAAGCCCCACAATCTATAAGGTGATAATCTATATTTACAGAAAACAAATAGAGCACATTACTAGAAAATCATCAAGATAATGTATAAAAATAGTAGGTTGTTCAAATCATATATAGAATGTTTTTAGTATCAAAATATACTATAGACTAAGACAACCGAACTTATTAAATAGTTGCAAATCAGAGCTAATGGAGACCAGTGGGCAAAGAGAAACATTTAAGGTAGAATAACAACCTTTCCCTATACAAGTTTTAGAGGCAAACAAATATCTAATCAACACTCTTGTAAACTAAAACACATTAGTCAACAAAAAAGTGCTTGAATTCTTCATCCAATGAAATGATTCAAAACCCACAAAATATGAAAGAAGATTACATTTGCCACATGCTAGAAATGCCCATTTTCATGTAGGAGTGGCTTTTACATGGGTGTCAATAACTTGCAAAGCTTGGCACATTTCTTTTGCAGCCAAGTCTCTTTTGGTGGCTGTGTATTTTTTTGCACTTGTGACCTAGGGTGTCAAAACCTTCTTAACCAAAAATCATATAAGTATAGACCATGCGTGCATGAAAAAATTAGATGCACAAAATTAGTCATGTTATGGTCACTCAATTTTTATTATTATGGGATCTCCCTACAGGGGAGATTGCTTAGTTCTCCCAATCTCATGTTCTATCTAGTTGGATTGCAAACAAGGAACCCCCAAGGATTCCAAGGGATTTTTATTGAAGAAACACATTTACATCATTACGTGATATTGACGAAGAGCTCTGCTTCAAAATTTTTTGTTCTTTTGTTATGAGTGATAAAACTCTAGTCTCTATCCAACAATAGATATGAAAAATTTTGGGGCTAATTCATGTGTGGTTTCCATCATACTTTTATGGTGCATATATTAAGTTTGATTCCCAAATTCAGTGGCATAAGGTAGTATAATAATGTATGTGACTGCCCCAAAGTAGGTAAATGGGCTTGGAGGTTATGTCAGTGTACAATACAAAGTTCTAACAAGAGTGCACTCTATGAAAATAATATAAAAGAATAAAAATGCTCGAAAGAAAATAAAGCAATACAATACAGCTAGCCATGTGAAGGGAACAAAATCTTCAAACTGCAAGGGCTAATGAAGATTGGAAGGATTGAATGAAACTTCAATCAAATATCTCTAGAAGGGCCTAAAAGGGAGGAACCATCAATGCCATCATCAATCACTTGAAAGGACAGATGCACAATCTGGGAAAGCTCATTGGGGAATGCCTAAGGCTAGGGTAGGCAGGCATGATTGTGCAATGAGGAAGCAAAGAGCTCCCTCTAGACTCTCTTCTAACACTTGATGCTAGTGTAAATCTTGTAGAAGTGAATGTCCATCCCAGAATCCATTTTGTAAGTGCTCATAAATCTAGTGAACCAATTTTATTAGCAGCATTGATATGATCAAAGCTAATTTTGTGTGAACCATTCCCTGTCCATGTAGGAAATGACTTCCCCTTTCTGTATGGTTTGGCAGCCAAAAACTAAAATTTTGAAAGGCAAAATATGGCTAAAATAAAAAAGCTAAAGCCAAAAAGTAGAAAGGAGGTGAGTTGATCTGTAGGATGGTCAAGATTACATTCAATGTAGAGGAAAGAGCTGCCAGCAGGAAATAAACAATTGACTTTAGGATTACTTGTCGGTTGAGGAGGTCCTCATAGGCCATGAGTTTCTTCTTGATAATAGAGATCATATTGGTCATTTGGAGAGCTAAATTAGCACAAACCAATTGGACTTTAATTTGTAGGGGAAGAAAGGTTAAAGAGAGGGGAGCCTTACAATAGAACTTCCAAATTTGGTTAGCAATAAAATGGTGAAAGTAATTGGTGATCTCATAGTGGGAAATGGAAAATCTGGGAATTACTTTTTAGGACCTAGGAAAATGGAAGATGGTAGGAAACATGGTCATGAGGAAGGGTTGTAGCAATGCAACATGTGAGTAAAACCAACAGAATTGCTGGTTGGACTTAACCTAAACATAGAATGGGGAAGAGGAGGGTGGTTATAGGAATTTAAGCCATTTCTTAATTGGAAGTTTTGCATGGAGAAGTTTCCATGTAGTGAGGGGTGATTTTGAATAAGTCTTGGACCACCCTATTAACAACTCATGTAGTGAGGGGAAATTCTAAATAAGCTTTTTTCCCTATTAACAGCTAGAGGATTTCCATTGAATTGGATCAACTAATACTAGCAGATTGATAAAGTAGCAAAGTTAAGCCCACTACAAAAAAAATAGCTCAAACCTAGACAAGTTAATTGAAACTAGTTGCCTAGCCTTCCACATGCTACTAAATGAAGCTGATGTGTTTGGGGGACCTCTACAAGAGGAGCCAATCAAGTGTGTCCCTCTTAGATCAAATAGGAGAAGACCAATATATTGTTATATCTTATTCACAAAGATTGATTACATTTAAGCACATGGAGCAAAGTTAAACAAATGGAACGAAAATGCTTCAAGAAACTGAAAAAGTAAATGAATTGGAAAAATTTTCACATGGACAAAAAAAGTCCTCGAAAAAACAATTTTTGATTTCAATCTCTTGAAATGAAGTAAGAGAATTGACGACCTAAATAATGTGGAGGAAAAAATTCCTTGGTAAAGAACTATGAGCTTTGAAATAAAATTTAATATTAACCCAAAATGTCAATGTGGCATAGTAGAAGCATGATGGGCTCATAACCCATAGGTCCTAGGATAAAAACTTGGCTTTGATACTTGATTGTTATTAGTAGAGGCTTCGTAATTCTATTATGCTTTTTAAGGTTTTCTTTATCCTATTTTGCTAGCATAACCCATTTTGATGCCCCAACTGTGTTTTTCCATGTGGTCCTAGTTATTTTCTTACAATTATTTGCTACACTTAAAGCAACTCCATTCTCAACAACATTTTAGGCAATAGCTAACATAATTAAGCTTATTCTTTTCTCCTATAGATAAAGAATATGCCTGCCAAGAGAAAACTATGGTAGTGGGTAAAAAGTGATGGTTAGGTTAATTAATTTACTAACTTGTATATTTCATCACTTTTTTCGGTGACCTTACTAATCTGATTCAAAAGATATAATGAAGTTTGATTGCCAAGTTTTCTGTAAAATCATGAGATGTGATTGTATTGCAGAAATAAACTGTATAGTTGGCATAAACATGAACAATGCCATTAGAAAAACATGTAAAGCATGCTTCATACCTTTGACTGTTACAACATAATGGTTCACTTTTGAATGTAAAGGTATTTTATCTAGAAACTCAATTTCTGATTTTTATTTAATTTAACTGAAGCGAAATAGGGGTTCAAGGGGGGAAAAAGTTGAATTGCAATCTCTTGAAAGTAAGTGCTGCAAAATGATTTTGGTACAAAAAAATTGACAAGAAAAGGGCTATAAAATTATGATCAATAGAAATTAGTTTGCAAATTTGAAGACAAATGCAAGATCTTAGAATAGCTGGCAGATTAGAATATAAAAACCAAAACATAGACTTGAATAATGTTGATGGCATACTTGCTAGATTTGGAATTTAGCACTATTAAAAAAAAGTTGTTTGAGAAAAGTTGGGGCATTCTGAGGATCAAACTTGAGACCTCTCTTACCCAAAGCAAGAATCATGCCACTAGACCAAATGCCCTCATGCTTTTGCCAAATTTTCAACATTAAAATTCATAGCTTCCTTAATTTATGACTCTTAGTACACACATTTCCACAACAATGTTTTTTCTGCAAACATAAGTGTATGCATGGATATGATTATGAATATTAGTAAATTTTACCTTTCATATATTTGTAATAAAGCCCATGCATGGGCTTCTATTCACAATGAAAACATTGCCAATGCAGCACCCAAATTGTTGTAGAAAATGCTTGGTTTTGTTGGAATATGGCGAGAAGAATTTTTCATGGTCTTGTAAAGAAGAGTGATAAACTTTGTGTGCTGAATTTTCTTATACAGTTAAAGATTTTTCTTTACTAAATGTTGTTCTGGATATCCTCATAACGTGTTGAATGTATTGGCCAATGTAGTATTGACTTATTAGGTATTGCAGCAAGTGATTGATTTTGTTGGAACATGGTAAGAAGCTTTTCTCATGGCCTTGTAATAGTCTTACCAATGAAAAGAGTTACAAATATTGTGTGCCATCACTTTTCCTTCTTCTTTTCCTCATAATTCATTGACTATATGTCTGATGACATATCTTGATTTTTCTTAACAAAAATATGTACCCTTTTATATCGTTAAAAGATGTTTAATTACTTACTACTTTCTTACTACCCCTTGCATGTTTGAAGTGGCATCTGTTGTGTTCCATATGGTTGCCTCGAATCCATCCATCAACAATTTTGATCTGCATTATGGTGTCACAATTCAAGGTTGGTTGTTGGAAAAATTACATTAATTATTGTCCACATTTTCAACCTGTGAAAGATGCACATGCTATTTTTCCCAACTTTTAAAGTATAGAAGCATCAGAAGAGATTAAATTTTTTGGTATTTAGGTACAAAGAATGTAGTAAGTGCATGCCTTCAATGCAAAGTCAAGAAGCTTATTTACACTAGCTCTCCAAGTGTTGTCTTTGATGGTAATCACAACATATATAATGGTGATGAATCTTTATGTTATCTAGAAAAGGTGATTTCCTTGCAAAATATTTATCTCTATTCTTTGTTCTTTTTTTGTTATCATTTTTTTAGGATTTTAATTTGATTCGTGATTGTGTGGGCACTAGTTAATGATTTTTAATTATTTACCTACTAGGTACAAGAAAGTGGAGAATGCATTTGTAGTTACCGGCAACCTACCTAATCTTCTTAATGCCAATATCATGTTTGACAATGGGCCAACACTATTGGATTTTGAGGTAATCCTATCTCTTAAACATGGTAGTCTCTTTGTATTAATTTAGCTCCCTAAATTTGCAACAATTTTGATTTTTTGTAGTGCAGATTTGAACAAATTTTTTCTTTAGAAAAAAATTGCATTGGTTTCTTTCATTCACTGCTTGCTTGAGTTAATATTAACAGCTCTGATCCAAGTTTTATTAAGAGTGGTGTGTGATCTTTGTCATATTCATCCATCCCCATTTCTTTGATAGACATCATAATTATTTAATCTCATGGTATGAGTACCATGATAGCTTTTTCATTCTCTAAATCCCCTTATTTTTTCCCTTATCAAATTGAGTATTACTACTCATAGAAGAAATAATTTATATGGTTAGATATGTGGAAGAATCACAAAATCCTTTATTTCGCATACCATGACAACAAGGGAGTAACTGGGTACTTCATTACTCTATTCCTCCCATCCCCCATTTCTATACTAGAATAAAGAAGCATCTGTAGTAAATATTGGGTTTTACTTCTCTTCACTAGTCTCAACAGATACTTCCCGAGTTGTTCCCTTCCCACTTCTAATTCTTGGAATGATGTTAGTTGTTGCTGCTCCAAATAGATGGAGAGGATTATAAATATTAACTATGATGGGTCATACAAAATATTCCAACTCCTTGTGATTTTTATGATTATTGATGCAAGAAGAGTGAGAAGAGATATGTCTTTTTCTTGAGTTCTTTTGATTTTTTACAGTAGCTTACACTAATTATATATAGAAACTAGATATAAATCACTAAAGAAACAATTGGGATAAAATCAACAAATAAGAACCAAGAGAGTGTAGAAAACAACACTATATATGATCATTTTTTTAAGGGTGCTAGCTCAATGGAAAAGCACCTACTTTACAAGCAGATGGATGATGGTTTGATTCGATCATGCCCTCTTATGACTAAATACACTATTAAATATGCTACTAAATATTTGAAAAATAAACTACTAGATATGCTACTAAATATGCCACTAAACATTTGACTAAATATGCTAAATATGTTACCAAATATACGAATAAATATACTACTAAATATGTGACTAAATCAGCTATCAAATATACAACTAAATATGTGACTAAATATACTAATAAGCATGTGACGAGCCACATGATTAAATATACTACTATATATACTACTAATTATACTACTAAATCAATGATCAAAATCAGTGATCAAATACATGACTAAAATTGCTTAGTAGTAAATTTAGTAGAGTTATAAATGACTGGATATTAACTACTATTAGTCATGTGACTAAGTTTAGTCACATATATAAAAAATTTAGAGGTTTGTTTAGTCACATATTGCTATTTTTGTACTAGTGTTCTATCTCGTGCCTTAAATTTTGATTATAAATTTTTTGAATATCTACCTCTACCATAATTAAAATCAACTTCACATTGTATTGTAACTTTGGAATAGGTGGTCATCGATAGCTTTCATTTCAGCATTCAAGTTTTCAAGATTGGTGAAAACCCTCACTTGTGGACCTCTCATGTCAAGCACTTTCTATACTATTTTAACACCATGTTCTTTCTTTTGAGCTAACAACTCTTTAGGTGCATTTTCTTATAAAACATTAATTTTGTTGAAAAATTGTAAACTCTTAGAAAGTGCATTGTTATTTTTATGTATATATTAATATATGTATGCATGTATATATGAATGTGTATATGTATGTATGTATGTATGTATATACATATATATACATATGTATATGTATATATATGTGTGAATATATACATATAGACACACATATATCTGTGTGTCTATGTATCTATATATATATATAGAGAGAGAGAGATCTTGTGGATTATGGATTTATGGATTATAAAAATAAAATAAAAAATGACATTAATCATTCCCCATTTGTTTTGATTGATTGTGGTGAGTTATGCACAAAAGAGGCTAGGGAGCTCCGAACAAGGGTGGAGAGCTTTGAATGTTGGTGGAGATCAGTAAAGATCTAGGGTTTTGATGTTGTTCCCTTGTGATCGCTGCATTTCATCATCATGTCATTCCCTTGTGATCTTCATGCCCTTGCTCTGTGATTTTCTTCAAGGGGAGAAGAGGTGTCTATGTAAATGTTTTTTTTTTCCTTCAAAACATGTATCTCTTGTTGATATATAATATATTTGATCACATTTAAGGATAATTGATTATGCTGATTGTATGCATATGTACATATAGTATGTATATCAATTCACTATGTGAAATTATTTACATGCATACATACACACTTGCATAGTACTTGTGAGAAATTAAATTAACATTCATGTCTTGAATTCACATAAGAAATTATCCTTTTATTAAATTGAGACTATTCATACCAAACTAAGTATGCAGAAATATGTACTTACAAATTATATTATCTTTTGATGATTGAGTAAAGATCTCATACATAATAACATCTAGACAATGATTGGATGCATTCACATTAAGTCATAATAGGATCGAGAAAATGATCCATTTATGTTTATACAAATCAATGACTTAATATAAATCATGTTTGGTTAACCGTTGACTAAACTAATTAGTATAAGGTTAATAATTGTCTATATCAATAGTTATGTCATGAGTGGTGGTGTAGAGCACCAAGGCACTATTGTGGATTTTGGTTGAATGTTTTGGTTTCTCAACTAATCAGGCTAGGACAAACAAGTCTTGGATGAAAAATCCATGGTTGTAATGAAAGGATACCTTCATGTATGCCTAAGTCACTTTGGGCAAGTTATAAGCCAAAGTTGCTAGTTGGGAAAGTTGGATCTTTTTAAGTTTTTGGTTAATATAGCCTAGGATTAGGTGTTTTTAGTTGTTTTTGAATTGAAAATTTGTGAAAATTGCAAAAGTTGGACTTTTTGTGTAAAATTGCTAATTTGCAACATTTTAAAAGTTGCTAAAGAATGAAACTTAGTTGAAAAGGAGTTGTAACTATTCAAACAATAGTGGATTTTGGTTTGGATTTTAGGAAGGATAAATACCTCATTTGTGAGGTCACAAAGGGTAGATTGTATGAATTGGGAGAAGTTGCAATAAGATTTTTTCAATTTTGAAGCAATTTTACTATTTTCTTGTACTTTTTCCATACTATATAGATTGGTAGCCATGATTAGATGATTTTTTGAAGAACATTTTTGTCTTACCTTTCCATTTCTTTTGGTTTCAACATTTTGTGTGGAGTTTTGTTCAAGTTATTTCATTTTTTGTACAAGAGGGTTTGTAGGACAACAATTTTGTGCAAGCTTCAAAGATGGGCTGATAGCTGTGACTCCCATAGTTGGTTTTTAATGGCCTCTTGGGGAATGATAATTAGATGTGTCCTTTTAGTGATTCAAGGGCTTCAAGACTAGAAAATGTGTTTTTCTATTTTTCCTAACCAACCCTAGGTCAAGTGCCTATGAGGATTTGACCTTGTGAGCATATTGTTTGGAGTATAAGAGGAGAAGGAGACATGTTGGAGGGATGAGTGTTTGCAAAGAAGTTAGTGGAAGGTGAATAGACATTCTTAAGTGTTGGGTATATTTCCATGACCCCACTTTCCCATAGTTGCTTAGTAAACCAATCCTAATTAGGCCAATTAGGACTGCATTTCTTAGTGAAGGAAAGGGAGTGTTGGAGTGGAATTGAGTCTTGGTACTTTGGGGTTGGATATAACTTTGAAACGGGTATCTTGAACCCTAATTTTTTAAGTTTTATTTGGGAGTTTTGGAAGTTAGACACCAAAAACCTCTTAAGGAAGCCTAATAGGGGTACTACGTGAATTTGGGTTTGATACATTATGGGAGTGTGGGGATCAAACTAGTGATGTATTTTTTATTATGTGGATGCCCTAGGTCTATTTGATTCCTTGGAACCATTAGAGCAAACCATTTTTTTGTTTTCATCATGCTAGTCTAGTTGTGGGGATTAGGTCTTGAAGGCATAATTTGGATGAATTTGATCATTAGATCATGCGTTCTTGAAGAATTTGGTAGTCTTGTTTTCTTCAACATTTGGAGGATTTGAACTAGTTATGACCTTGTGAGAAGGTTGGGGATTTGGTAACTTGTTGATTTGGTGTTAGAGTGGGAAAACCCATTTATACCTTTCTAGTTGTGTACTTTGCATCAAGTGGACACGAGACATGTCCTCTTGTGACATGCTTTTTGGCTCTGTGTCTTTTGAAATAATACTTGTACCCAACTGAACAACCAAGAGAGGTATCAAAATAAATACATGCCTTTCCCTTTGGTATTCAGTAACTTCAAATATAAAGAGTAGAGATTACTAGTAATTATGTTCTAAAAATAGCGAAGACATTCATAGTCAAATCTATAAGAAATCTAATCACCTTCAAAATCTCTTAATATTTTCCTCAGCAAGTGAATATAGAAACTTCTCTTTATGTATATGTATGTACACACACACACACACACACACACACACACACACACACACACACATAAAACAACAAAAATCACTCAGCCAAATAATAGAACAATAGAACTCACTCAACCAAATAATAAAACAATAAAAATCACTCAACTCATAGTAAGTGACTTATCTCAAAATTCTACACCCAAATAATGCAGACCAGGAAAAATGGGTAGAGTTCGCAAGAAATTTTACAAAAACATATCATATTAGAGATTTTTAGAAAGAAACAAGCCATAACCCAGTTAAAGGGGACTAGTTGTTGATTAGCTGGGTTGATTACAAATTCCTATAAAACTGTCATCACATTAGGTACAATAAAATGAACAATCAACTATTCCCAGCTAGTAGGATCAAATACAATTTTGCAAGGATGTATGTGTATATGTATGTATGTAAATATGTATGTATATATATGTACATATGTATGTATGCATGTATGTGTATATCTATGCATATAAATGTATGTATGTATGTATGTACACACATATATATATATATATATATATATGTACATACATACATATATATGTACATATATATATATATATATATATATATATATATGTACATATATATGTATGTATGTACATATATATATATATATATATATATGTATGTACATATATATATATATATATATATATATATATATATATATATATATATATATATATATATATATATATATATATATATATAGAGTTTGCAAGAAATTTTACAAAAACATATCATATTAGAGATTTTTAGAAAGAAACAAGCCATAACCCAGTTAAAGGGGACTAGTTGTTGATTAGCTGGGTTGATTACAAATTCCTATAAAACTGTCATCACATTAGGTACAATAAAATGAACAATCAACTATTCCCAGCTAGCAGGATCAAATACAATTTTGCAATGATGTATGTGTATATGTATGTATGTATATATGTATATATGTATGTATACATATGTACATATGTATGTATGTATGTATGTGTATATGGATGCATATAAATGTATGTATGTATGTATGTACATATATATATATGTGTGTGTGTGTGTGTGTGTGTGTGTGTGTGTGTGTGTGTGTGTGTGTGTGTGTGTGTGTGTCTATGTATGTATGTATGTATATATACAAAGAGATCTTATGGATTGTGGAGATTAGTGGAGATCTAGGATTTTGTTGTCATGCCCTTGTGATCTCTGTATATGTATGTATGTATATAAATACACACATATATATGTATATATGCATATATATACATACATACACACATATGTGTGTGTATGTGTATATACACATACATATACATAAAGAGAAGATTCTCAAATCACTTGCTGGGGGAAATATAAAGAGATACATGTTTAGAAGGAAAATAATTTTTTTTTACATAGGTACCTCTTCTCCCCTTGAATAAAATCATAGATCAAGGGCACAAAGATCACAAGGGGATGATACAACAAAAAGATCATAGAGCAAGGGCACAAAGATCACAAGGGAATGACAACAAAATGTAGAGATCATAAGGGCATGGAAATGAAATGCAGTGATCACAAGGGCACGACAATGAAATCCTAGATCTCCATTGACCTTCACAAAAGGCACTACAAAAAAATGCAAAGATCATAAGGGTACATAAAAAAAATGAAGTGATCACAAGGGTACAACAATGAAATTTCCACCAACATTCAAAGCTCAGAGCTCTCAACTAACTTTTAAAGCTCTCCACCCTCATTTAGAGCTATTCACCCTCTTTCACGTGCAACTCTCAAAAATCAATCAAAACAAATGGGAAATGATTTATGTCATTTTTTTTTAAAAACTCACGTGAGCATCACAATTGTGGCACAAATATCAGTATAACGACGATGTTGAGGACACCTAAAAAAAACATGAAAATCAACAAATTACCTTGTCGTTGCAAATTGCCATCACAATTTGACCCAAATGTTCTAGTGTTAACTTAAGTTTTTTTAAGAATTTCAATTTGAAGATAGAAAAACCTATGGTTGAGGTTCCTACTATTGAAAGACAATTATCTGATCTGGTGTTTAAGAGTAGAGGGAGAAGGAAGAAAATTTATAATCAGATAAAGGCTTGCAACAAGAACAATTCATTTGATCGTGGTAGTTGCAGTAGCAAGAGAAGAGATGAAATTTCTAATGATACAGTTGGTTGTATCAGTAAGTATCTATTGCTATTATTAATTTGGGCATCACTATGTGATCCAAAATGTTATGAAGTAATTTAGCCAGTAGTAACTCCTCCCATGTCTCTAGAAAATGTAACATAGGTTTAGAGTCGCTTGGCTCCTAGGAATTTATAGCATCTATTCTCACTACTAGAAGAATAACTTTAGTGAAGAGTTGAGTGTAAGGAGTTGAAGAAGTAAGTTCTAATTTTGTGTAAATGCCATAATCACGAGGCTCATTCCCTTATAGAAGCCTCTACCACAATGACATTACCTCTAAACCATGCAAAGGATGCATATGTATGTATGTATATATGTAGATATGTATGTGCATATATATTTATGTATATGTATGTATGCATATATATAGACTATGAAAAATGGGTAGAGTTAATCTCATTGTTGATGGGCATTATATTTCCCCTACATACATACATTACACACACACACACACACACACACACACACACACACACACACACACATTGCCCATTAAATTTGCATTATTTGTGTGCAATATTTTGAGGTAAGTCACTTAGCACAAGTTGAGTGAGTTTTATTGTTTTATTATTTGGGCTTTGGAATATTTATGTAGCTAGATCAATTTTTCTATTGTGCTAAGATGTAATAAGCACCTTAAAAAAGATCTCTCTATATATACATAAATAAATTTATATGTATGTATGTATATATGTATGTGTGTATACAAATATTTATACATATGCATATGTATATATGTATATACATACATACATACACACACATGTGTGTGTCTATGCATGTATGTGTGTATACATATATACACAAAGAGATCTTGTAGATTGTGGAGATTAGTGGAGATCTAGGATTTTGTTGTCATGCCCTTGTGATCATTGCATTTTGTTTGTGTGCCCTTGTGATCTCCATTTATGCATGTATGCATACACACATACACACACACATATACACATGTATATACATATATATACATATGTATATGTATATATATGTGTATGTCTAGATACATAGGTGTATGTCTATGTATGTATTTATATATAAATAGAGAGATCTTAACTAGGAAAAAAAAACCTCGCTCAACACATAGCATGACCATAAATGCATTAGCAAAACCTATTGGTAAGTAGATTATGGAATATGTATGCAACTGGATCAATTGTATTTGATCCTGCTAGCTGGGAACAGTTGATTGCTCATTTTATTGTTCCTAATTTGATTAAAATTCTATACGAATTTGTAATCAACTCAATTAATCAACAAATAGACCCATTTAACTAGGTTATGGATTGTTTCTTTCTAAAAATAATTGCTATGATATGCTTTTGTAAAATTTCTTGCAGACTCTGCCCATTTTTCCTAGTTTGCATTATTTGTGTGCAAGATTTTGAGGCAAGTCACTTAGCACCTTAAAAAATATCTCTTTGTATATATACATGTATGCATGTATATATGTATGCATGTCTGTATATGAGTATGTATGTATATATGTATATGTATCTCTTTGTATGTATGTATATATGAATGTGCCCTTGTGATCACTACATTTTGTTGCCCTGCCCTTGTGATCTTTGAATCTAATTGCCATGCCCTTGTGATCTCTATATTTGTATGTATGTATATACATATGTATATGTACACACATACATATATATGTATATGTATATATATGTGTATATATGCATACACACACATGTGTGTGTCTACTTATGTATGTATGTATATAAACAAAAAGATCTTGGCACAAAAGAAAAACAACAAAACTCACTTATTACACAACATGGCCATAGATGCAATGTCAATGCCTATTGGTAAGTAGATTCTTCTTTCTCTCACATTTTTCATGTGTTTATTTCACTTGAACTATTATTTCTTAGGGGGCTTTTGAAATATTGGATTCATTTTATGTAGGACATGATGAGGACATTCCTAGATGTACCCATGTTAAATGTACGAGAATCATTATAGAATTGTGATGAATTTCTCATGAGAAATGGAGATGGCCTTCCCCTAGGAGTAGTAGGAGGAAATGAGGACATTCCAAGTACTATAAGTATTGATCATTTCTTAAATATTTTAGATGTTAATAGAGAACTTAAATGTTGGAGGGCCAAATGAGCTTCCACCTTCACATGGTTGACTCTAATTAATAGAGAATATTAGTATATTCTTGAAACCTAGTGAATCTCATCATTAACCTATGATACCATGACAACTAATTTTTGAATCTTTTGATTTTAGGCAATGTAGAAGGATGCCATAGTTCAATATGATATCTCAATTCATATGCATATGACATCAGGTGGAGTTGAAAAAACTCAATAGGTTTGCATAGACCTATTAAATAAATATAAACATGGTGGGTTTTTTAGCTTTGCCTATTGTTCATGCACATAGAATGCAACTACATGTGCATTCTTGATTTAGAGTGGCATTCACAAGTTTATCAAATCAATTATATGATGTTAACAAGGAATTGATTAATAGAATGAATTAATTTTAGATGTTAACAAGGAATTTGGATGTTGGGAGGGGGGTGGGTGGGTGGCTGTTGGCAAATGAGCTTCCATCTTCATGTGGTTGGCACTGATTTGTAGAGAATATTAAATTATTCTCGAAAACAAGTGAAGCTAAACATTAACCTATGATGGCATGACAATTAACTATGTGAATCTCTTGGTTTTTGGCAACACAGAAGGACATCATAGTTCAATATACAATCTCAATTTGTATTCATATGACATTAGGTGGAATTGAAAGAACCCAACATGTTTACATTTTTGTTAGAGATTTGGATAGACCTATTAAATAAATGTAAACATGGTGGGTTTTTTTAGCTCCGCCTATTGTCCATGCATACAAAATGTAGTTGTACACATATTCTCAATTTAGAGTGGCATTCACAAGTTTATCAAATCAATGGTATGATGTTATTGGGGAATTTATTAATGGAATGAATGAATTTTAGATGTTAAAGAAGAATTTAGATGTTGGGGTTGGGGGGGGGTTGGGGCCAAATGAGCTTTCACCATTATGTGGTTGGCCCTGATTGTTAGAGAATATTAAATTATTCTCAAAACCAAGTGAAGCTCAATATTAACCTATGACTGTAGCCAACTAACTATGTGAATCTCTTGGTTTCACGCAATGCAGAAGGATGCCATAGTTCAATATGAAATCTCAATTTATATGCATATGACATTAGGTGGAGCTCAAAATATCCAACAGGTTTGCATTTCTGTTAGAGATTTGCATAGACCTATTAAATAAATGTAAATGGGGTGAGTTTTTTTTAGCTCTACCTATTTTCCATGCATATAGAACACAATTGTATGTGCATTCCCAATTGAGAGAGGCATTCACAAGTTTATCAAATCAATGGTATGATACTAATGGGAATTTATTAATGGAATGAATGAATTTTGTTAATGAACGAATGAATTTTAGATGTTAACAAGGAATTTTGATGTTGGGTGGGTGGGGCTAAATGAGCTTCCATCTTCACATGGTTGGATATAATTAGTGGAGAGTATTAAACTATATTGAAACCAAGTGAAGCTCAACATTAACCTATCATGACAACTAACTGTGTGAATCTCTTGGTTTCAGGCAATGTAGAAGGGTGCCATAGTTCAATATGCAATCTCAATTCATATGCATACAACATCAGGTGGAGCTGAAAAAACCCAACATGTTTGCATTTTTGTTAGAGGTTTGCATGGACCTATTAAATAAATGTAGACATGGTGGGTTTTCTCAACTCTACCTATTGTCCATGCATATAGAACACAACTACATGTGCATTCTCGATTCAAAGTGGCATTCAAAAGTTTATCAAATCAATGGTATGATGTTAATGGGGAATTTATTAGTGAATGAATTGATGTTAGATGTTAATAGGGAATTTAGATGTTAGGAGAGGGTGGGTTCAAATGAGCTTCCACCTTCACATGGTTGCCCCTGATTAGTAGAGAATATTAAACTATTCTTGAAACTAAGTGAAGCTTAAAATTAACCTATGATTACATGACAAATAACTGTGTGAATCTATTGTTATTCGTTGGACTCATATTCCTTCATGAATTAATCAAAGTAAACATAAGAAATATTTTAGAGCTCATTATAACTAGAGAAGCTAGGTGCCCTATCCATGATTATTAAAGCCACAAAAGAAGGCGTTGATTTCACCTGTTGAGTATAAATATTTCAAGACCAAAGACAAAACCATGCCATGACTAATAAATCCATACAAGAAGGCATTTACTTCACCTTGATAACTTGCTTTGGAGACCAAAGGTGGTATGGTGACTGTTCATTTGGAATGTCCCTCCCCATGTCCCTCAAGTAATCATGCATTCTTATCTAAACATCTTTGTCCTCTTTAAGAAAATAATTTTTTAATAGAGTTCCCCAACCAAGTGTTCCATAAAACTTAGCCTCCCATTCTTCATTGATTGCATGTCTTCTTTCTCCAATCAAGAAAAATGCTGCATCCAAGAACACATCCTTCTCTTGCTTCCCTAGAGCATCATAGCTGATTTTGAGCCTCTTTGTGATGTCCTCGTGGGGAATATGGGAATACTTGTTCAATGTTTTTTTTCCTTGTTTTAATAATTCAACATGCCATCATAATTATAATGGCTTATTCTAATGGATAACCATTGCTCCTACAACATTGCTGCCACATACTCATCACAATTGTGATAGACTGTTCCAACAGATAGCTGTCACTCCTACAATACCATTGTCACACAACCATCACAATTGGGATGACAAATTGAAAGCTTAAGGCATCGTATTTGTGATAGTTTACTATTGTAATTATGATGACATGAGGATGAACTCTTGCTCTTGCCTTCTTCTAAGTTATGGTAGCTTTATCTTTCACAACTATGATGGATGCTCTTGCTATCACAATTTGTGATAGCAAAATTCTATGCCTATTTGACAGGATCCAATTCATGGTACTATCACTTGGGCAATGGGTGGCCATCACAATTGTGATAGTTTGCCTTCACAATTTGGGCCCAACTGTAGTAGTGTAAAATTTGAGGAAGAACTTGTGTAAAGGATGGACACACCTAGTGAAGTAGTAAGATACTTTGCAGAACTAATGAGACCACCTAGGTCATCTAGAAACACCTTTGGATTAAAGCAACATTCATAGGCTAAAAATGAAGAATCATCCAGGAGTGGAGAGATAAGGAATGTAAAGTCAAAATGAAATCCTAAACCTAATTTTATTGGTAACTTTTTTTATTGAAAGAAGTAAGAGGTATTCCTAGTTTGAAAAAACTTGATATGGGTCTATGTAAAAATTTCCAAATTAGTAAAATGGGAAAGACTAGTTTCAAAAGAAAAAACTATCATTCTGAAGTAGTAGTAGAGCTTGTGCATACACACTTATGTGGACCTATTGGAATAAGGAATTATAGCGTAGAAAAGTTTTTCATTTTTTTTGTTGATGATTATTCTACAATGATGACTGTAATGTATCTAAAAGAAAAATTAGAAGCTTTTCAAAATTTCAAGTGGTACTTGGCAAGAGTAGTTCAAAAGAAATCGGAAAGAGATTGAAATGTTTGAGATTAGATAGAGGTAGTAAATTTATCTCCAATGAATTTAATAAATTCTTCATTGGAAAAGGAATTAAAAGACAAGTATTAGCCTCAGGTACACCTCAACAGAATGGTATAGCTGAAAGAAGGGATAGATCCATCATAGATTGTGCAAGAACATTGATGATAGAAAAGGCTATTGCAATCAAATACTAGAAGGAAGCTATCAACATTTTAGTTCATATCCTGAATAGAGTATAGATGAAGAAAGACTCAAATCAAACTCCCTATGAACTATAGTATGGCAACAAACCTAATGTAAGCTACTTGAAAGTATTTGGTGGAAATTGTTATATCTTGAAAGAATCTAGAAAAGTAAAATTTGATGTCAAAGGTGATAAAGGCATATTTTTAGGATATTTCTACAGAAGTAAAGCATACAAATTTTTGAATTTGTCTACTCATAAAATCATAGAAAGTGCACATGTGAGAATTGATGAGTTTGCATAAAAGAGTGAAGAAGAAAGAAACAAAGAGCCAGTGGATTACAAATTTTTTGTTTACTATGAACGTGATACCCTACTAAATCTATCTAAGAGAAAGGAGGCTTCACCTCTCATGTCCCAAAAATCTCCAATAGCTACCAAGTTTTAGATAGTGCAACCCGAGTCACCATCTAAAGGACCCATGTCACAATCAGAGGCTACCAAGATAAAGCAAACCAAGTCTAATAGACCTAAGTCATAAATAGTGGGACCCAAGCTTGATAATAAAGTTCATGATGAAATTAATAAAATTCATTGCAAATCCAAAGAACCCATGTTACCAAGATATGTTAGAAAGCGTCATGCACCTAATTAGATCATCAAAGAGAAATTAGATGGAAAAATCACAAGAAGAAAATTTAAAGGTACATGTTTACTTGCTGAATTTGAACCTAGAAATGTTAAGGATGCTTTGAATAATGAAAGTTGGATTGAAGCAATGAATGAAGAAATATAATAGATGGAGAAGAACAAAACTTAGAATCTTGTTCCTAGACCTAAGGATAAAAATGTAATTGGCACAAAGTGTGTGTTCATAAATGAGATGAATGAAGAGGAAAATGTTTTCAAAAATAAATCAAGGTTGGTATGTAAAGGCTATTCTCAAGAAGAAGGTATTGATTATGGTAAAACTTTTTCTCCTATTGCAAGATTAGAAGGTGTTAAAACTTTACTAGAATATGCAGACAATAGAGGATTTAAAGTGTATCAAATAGATGTAAAATCTACATTTTTGAATAGAATTCTTGATGAGGAAGTCTACATTGAACAACTAGAAGGTCTTGTAGATCCTAGCAAAAAGGACATGGTCTGCAAGTTACACAAGGAATTATATGGTCTCAAGCAAGCTCCCAGAGCTTGTATGAAAGACTTCATAACTAATTGATACAGATTGGTTTTCAAAGAACAATGATAAGAGTATCCTATATATCAAAGAAGGGCCAAACAAGAAGATTGTATTGGTAGAAATATTTGTTAATGATACTTTATTCATAAGGAATAATGACTTATGCAAGGAATTCTTAGAAGAAATGATAAAATAATTTGAAATTTCTTTATTTGGTGACATAAAATTCTTTGTTAGATTGCAGATTCAATAGAAGAAAGATGGTATCTACATTACTCAATCTAAGTATATCCAAGAAATTCTAAAAAAATTGGAATGGAGGATTCAAGACTAGTTGGAACTCCTATGTCCATTAAACATAAGCTTTCCAAAAATTATGATCCCAAAGAAGTAGATCAGACCACTTACATATCAATGATTGGAAAATTGTAGTATGTAGTACACACAAAGCTTGATATTGCACTAGTAGCTAGTATCGTGGCAAGATTCTCAGCCAATCCCAAAGAAAATCACATGATGACAGTTAAAAGAATTATGAGATATTTGAAAGATACTAAAGAATATAGTTTATGGTACGAAATAAGAGGAAATTTGACTTAAAAATATTTACAGATGCTGACTGGGTAGAAATTATTGATGATAGAAAAAACATTAGTGGTGGAGCATTCTTTCTTGGTAAAAGACTAGTATCTTGGACAAGCAAGAAAAAAATTATATTTCTCAATCCACAACAGAATATGTGTTAGAAAAAGTCAATTGTTCTAATATTTTTTGGTTCAAACAACTAATGACATGTATGAAGATAGAGATCAAGGATCCAGTAGTCATATACTATGATAACACCAGTGCAATCAATATATTAAAGAATCTAGTGATGCATACCAAAAAAGAGAACATTGCTATAAAATATCATTTCTTGAGAGAAATTACAAGATGAAAAAGTTAGATTAGAATATATAAATACAAAAGTAAAAATTATAGACATATTCACCAAACCATTATGTAAGGATGCATTTCTATATCTAAGACATAAGCTAGGGATCATTCTCCTATTTGAAGCTCAATAAATGAAGTTTATTAACACATCAACCAAAGCATGTCGAAGATCAATCAGTTAATATAAAATTGGCAAGGGCATATTGAAAATGAATCAATACTTAAGGTACATTGGCATTCACTGAGTATTGTATTTGGCATGTATTTTCAAAGAGGGAAAAGTTTACTATCATATCTCATAGAAATTTTTGTTGAAAAGAAAGAGAAGTTTTTTTGTCAATGAGGGAGAATACACTTGGTAGAAGTTCTAGTTGACAAAATCTTTCTAACAAAGGAAGAAACTAGAGATAGAGTTCACACTAATAGAGGGAGTTCTCATGGATGAGAATTATAATGAAACTAAGGATATGTTCCTTACTTTATTCTTACTTAAAAATTTAATTGTGTTATGACATTTTCCATCAATGCCAAAGAGGGAGATTTTTGAAACAATTGATTAATTGTGTATTGTCTTTTATGTTGCATAAATTGTCTTATCATTATTAGTTAGTGCATTCTGAGCTCACTCAAGCATTGAAGATAGTTTTTTTTTTGTGTCTACCGAGCATTCTAAAGTTTGCCAAATAAAGAAGGTAGTTTCTACCAAGTTCACTTGGGTGCCAAAGGAAAGTTTGTAGAAGATGAGTAATAATCGAGCTCACTTGATTAATGAAGGAAATTTTGGATAGAACCAGTGCTAATAGAGTTCACTCAATTACCAAAGGAACATTGTGAATATGTAGTTTTGACTGAGTTCACTTGGTTAACACATGAAAATCATTTTTGAGTTAGTGTCTACCAAGCAAGGTTGGCTAACACTTATTTTTGCATATTGAGTTTAATTGATTTATCTATTGGTTCTATTTGACTAAGGAGATGAATATTAATTATTCTAAAGTTGTATTCTAGCCAACTTAACAATATGAAAGATATAAGATTAGAAGTGTATGTGTGGAAGATTTGATGATGCTAAGTAGAAGTGAATTAGAAGGATAAGAAAAATATTCTTGTGGAGCTAAAAAGATATATTTGATCAAGAAGGATCAAGTATACAAGCCAAAACCAAGATTTGTAATCAAAAAATTAGTTGCATCTGAAATCAAGTCATCTCATTGTTACTCTCTAACCATTGTAGCAGTGATCTAAATTGCTTAACATAGTTAACATAACAACTATTTTCAAATCCTCTAAAAAGGTGGTAGTTCTATTGAATTGTGTAAAGACCTCTAACAAGGCCACTCCTAACAGGGTGATTAAATCCTCTAACACGGTCACACCTAACAGTGTGTTTTGTAACTTTTAATAGGGTTGACTCCTAGTAGGGCTCCCTTCAAAAGAGTGACAATAAGTAACTAGTTGCAATTGGTGATTTTCCCAAATTGGGTTTCCATGTTATATCTTGGTATCAAATGTGTTAATGTTATTTTTCTTTATGAGTTTGCAATAAAGTTAAAGTAATAGTAATCACTTATAACATCTTAATATTTTCATGATAAATGTTTGCCAAGCATTTTTTAGTATTTACTAAGTTACAAGATTTATTTGTTTACTGAGCATCAACAAAATTAAGTTTTTACAAAATTGTTTTGTACTAACATCTAAGGGATCTTGAATTTATTTTTGTAGTAACTGATTCACCCCTCCACTCTTAGCTACTCCTCTCATATTTCCAACAACAAGGTCATCAAGCATATGTGTGTAGATCAAAGGTCAGCGATACACCTACTACACCTAGAATTGAGGGATATTTTTATAATTTTCAAATGTATGGACATAGAGCACAAGAATGTAGATCATAGGAAAAATTTGTCTAGACACCCAAAAGACAAGAAAATGCACCTAAGAAAGGTAACTTGATTAAAACACATGGTATATTTCTCATTATTGTGGAGAATATGGTCACATTCCAGAAAATTGCATAAGAACACATTTTAGGTCATAGGGTCGAGAAGTGGTGACGAGTGATCCTATGTTTGGAGGTTAGAACCTTGAGCATGATGAATCAAGTTGTGGGTTAGTTAACGAGTGATTATAGAATAAAATGAACTTGGGTTTTGGTTAGGTTTTCACACATTAAGAAAGATAATTGTGGTAGTAATTCTAGAGTACTTAAGGAAGGGACACCCTATGTAACTTATACATCCCTAACCTATGTGGTTGATCCCAACATTACTTGGTTGTGCCTATCCTCATTGGGGTATTCATGAAAAATTTGTTCTCTATAGAAGGATGAATTGAAGCATGTGTGGTTTATTCTAACACCTTAGGAAGGTATGATGACACTCACCTAGATGAGGTCATAACCTCTTTACTCATACCTTCTCTTGGTGGTCCTTTGTGATCCTTAGATTTTACTCTTGTTCACTTTTTGTTGCTTTCTTTGGAATATGAACCCTAGTAGCTTAGGCCTTATTTGGATCATGATTTTGTCTCCTACCTCAAGGGGTGGTTCCTTAGGGTCCACATGGTTGGGTGGAAAAACTTGAATCTTTTTTGTGGCTTTACAATTGAGTTTTTTTATGAAGATGCTTGGATAATATTTTTGATGATATTTTCAAAGATATTCTTGATTGTTGTGTACTTGATGTAATATCAAATGATGTATATTGTAAAGGAAAATTATGGATGTATTTGAAGAAAATAAATGTATAAGGAATGGGTAAATAGAAATGAAAAATTAAATTGAGATCTATGATATGCAAGGGGTAGGGATGTTATCTCTCTTTATTGTAAATTCATTTATGGTATATTCATTGTGAAGATTCCTTAAAGAATGGGATAATGCTATGTTTCAATTATTTAATGAAACTCATGCTTTATTTGTATATATTATCTTTGCATAAATGTGTATCATGTTATGGTTAATTTATGTTAATAGTACATCTTAAAGATAGGTCATGTTTTAGATTAACCAAATAAGATGCTTAAAGGAAATTAATTTAATGATTATATCATTAGGGGACCTATTGGAATTTGATTTTTAAAAAAACTTACCCAACTTAGTAGATTTAGATTTTCCTATTAGGTTTCCTGGTAGGGCATTACATGGCTTCTTATTACCCTATATGGGGTCCAATTGTCAACTTTATTCTTCTCTATGAGAATTATATTCCTTACTCTTTTATAGGTACCAAAACTTGTTGATAATGACCTCACTTATATCTATGTATTTTATTCTTCTTCTCTAACCTCATATCTGAAAGTTGTCAACCAATCAATTCTTGGTTGAACTATACAAATGATGTGCTTATTTGTGTTTGCAAGAAAACACATGTGACTCTTATAACTTTCCACAAAAATTATGGAAATTCTTTCTCATTGATGCATGCCCTTCTTGAAGTCTTTCAGATAATTTCACAACATGGCATTGCCTTTTCCTTCCAATTTATTGTAGATCTCACCTATCTATATGGTTATAGGTTGGTATTTTCTCCACTTGTAGAGTGAGGACCCTGAGAACTATCCTCTAAGATAGAAAAATATATAAACTAGTATTGAGCCAAATCTTAGGGTTTGAATTTTATAGTCGTTCATAATTTTTCCAAAGTTTTCTATCATTTTCCTATGTAGTCATCTACATAAGTTAATTTATGTCTTGTTGTGAATGGATTGCAATACTTCATAAGCTACATTGCTAGGGATTTGATATTCTTGACCAGAGAGGCATAATTTGGACCCTATTACCATGGCTTCCCTTTTTTGATAGAAGCCACTTATTTTGCCAGCACAATATTCATGGATAAATGAATTCTATTCACATTTAATCTAATTACCTTATGTAATAAATTATTTGTGATCTTATAGGGCTTGTATAGCCACATGTATTGATCATGGATTCAACTTGAAGCAAATCTTACCCATTCTCCATGAAAGTAATCAAGTATGTCTACCGCTCTATTTAACCCTGATTTCTCTAGGTCTTTGTGATCATATTTTTACACTCCTAAGCATAATGAGATATATAACTTATTTATTACCTCATCACCCAATGTACCTCAACCTCTAGGTATGCACTTATATCATCTAAAAAAAAAATCATCATATAGAGATGAAAACCCTCTTTCATCTTCCATATCCTTTCATTTTAATTTTATGCCCTCATAATTTGGATAATCACTATTAGAATTTGATTGAAAAGATCACTATTAAAGAAGAGAGATTGTTTGCAAATAGGAATATTGTTGATAAAGAATGTTTTCAATCATTATTTTGTCACTAATGTCAAATCTGTTATTTCTTGGAGTGACAATTTCTTATAAGATCTAAGTACTATCACTCAGTTGATTGATGAAGAGAATTTAATCAATAAGATGTAACAAAAGAACCTAAAGGAAAGGTTGAGTTATGGTTTTGTAATAAAGTACAAAGATTAGTTAAGACAATGGTAGAATAATGTTTTGATAATATACTTGAAGATACAGAGGTTGGCTACACTTAGAAACTCTAGAAGAATAAGTTGTAACAAAGCTATCTACAAAGCTTGACTAAGTTCATTAGTGAGTGCCGAGCAAGCTAGTTCATGCCGAGAAAATTATTAGTAAGTGCCGAGAAAATGCATAATCTAGTGTGTGCACAGTGAAATAGATGGAGCTGACCAACTTCAAGTGCTAAGCAAGTAATAGGTGCCAAGCATCAATAAAAACTTAGTTGATGCTGTGTGAATCCACAGTAGGTGTCGAGCATCAGTAAAACATAGTAGGTGCCGAGTAACACAATAAGTGTTGAGCATCAGAATTTTAATAGTGTCGAGCTATCGCATTATTTGAAAAGTGAAAGATTTTCTAGATCGAAGCCGACAAAGTTTTTTACCTTGAATTTTTTGAACTAGATCAAGGATAAGGATGATGAGCTAGTGGCATAGAATTTTAGGTAAACCATTTCTAGGTGAATACAAGAGGATTCTTCATGATGTTTCTAGAAAAAATAAGATATGGGGTAGATTCATTGAATATTACCTAATCCCTTAGACCTAAAAGAAAGAGTGGGAAGATTCAAAAAGGAAAAGTATTCCAGACTTCTATTTAAGGAGTTATAGGTCAAGAAGCTAGAGTTGCTAAATTGCCAAGTTGTTGAAGTGGTTGATAGGATGTCAAGGTGAAGGCATCGAGAGAGAGGAAGAAAAAAGTACAAAGACTCTCCTTCAATAGGTGACCACAGAGGAGATTGCACTGGTATATCAAGCATGGAGACTCAAGGAGACAAAGCTTGAAAGGAGGACAAGTTGTTAGAGCTGCAAAGACTGAAATCTAGGCAAAATTTGAGAGCTAAACTAAGATCTAAAATCAGCAAGTTAAGTTGTGAGTTGTATCAGATTGAAAGCCCTTATTGTTACTCTATAAAAATTATTTTAGTTAGCATAAAATCCTATGGACTTAGGTTGGTTAATAGCTATTTGTAAATCCTTTAATAGGGTGGCATTCCAAGTGAATGTTCTAAAGTCCTCTAACTAGACCCACTTCTAACAGGGTGGTTAAATCCTTTAACCAGGTCATATTTAATAGTGTGTTGTAAAGACTTTAATAGGGTACGCATTTCATAGGGCATCACTTCAAAAGAGTGAGAATTGAGTAGCATGTTACTGGTAGGTTTTTCCCAAATCAGGTTTCCATGTAAATAATTGTGTTATGTGCTAATTCTTCATGTGTTATTCTTGCATGTTGATTTTATAATAACTTGCTAAGTGGGAAAGTTTAAGCTTGGATGCATGATTAGTTAAATGGGCTAACTATATTTAGTGAAAATGTTTTATTAGGAAATTTGAACCTTGAATAATTGATTCACCCCCCCTCTCAATTATTCTAAAGTATTTCTAACAATTGGTATTAGAGCCATCTAGCAATTTAGTTTGAAGGTACTAGAAGCAAGAAGATCAAGATGTCCAAGAGAGAAGTTCCCAAGCTTAACAAAGTTAACTTCATTGCATGTCAAATGTTAATGAAGCTACACCTTGGATCAAAAAGTGACCATTCAAAAACCTCAATTAAAGTGGAACATGTTGATCCAACTATTCCCATTGCAAAGGATATGAAGAAAAAGGAGCACAATCAAGCAATGTTGGAGATGGCCTCTTCCCTCAACTTTGCTAAATTTTATGACATCAAGGGATGTGACTCTGCATTCAAAATGTGGAAAGCCTTGACTGATATTTATGGAGGAGACCAAAATGTTCAAAGAGAAAAAAGAGAAAGCCTCAGAGGAAATTTTAATGACATGAAAATGAAGGAAGGTGAGAATGTTGCTCAACATGCCTCTAGAATGAAAGAAGTAGTAAGTGCAATAAGAAGTTTGGGTGGTCATTTAGATGATGAAATTGTTAATAGAAAATTCTTAAGAACCTTGCTCCCCATCTATGCTATTAGAGTTTTAGCCATACAAGAATTAAGATGTGTACCAAGGAACTAGCTAACTCTTGAAGGTATACTGGAAAGACTCATTGCATTTGAGTTGTCCAACTTTGATAACTACATACTGAGAATCTTGAAACTAAAGAAGAAGAAGAAAAAGGTAAACTATGTATCCAATGACAACAAAAAGATAAAGAAGATGTGGAACAATTGGAAGCATTGCTAGATAAAAGATTTCACAGAGGAAAAAGTAAATTCAAAGGTAAGTTTCCCATCATATGTTTTAATTTCAATGAAGTAGGACATATTACTACAAGACGCACACAAAAAAAGAACTACAAAGAAGGAAAAAAGAACAATAAAAAAGAAGAAGATGATAGCAGAGATTATAAAGACAAGGGAAAAAAGTGCTACATTGTTGAAGAAGATGACTCTGATGAAAATGATGATGACGTAGTCTATGTAGCCATGAAGGATGAGTCAGATGAAGATGAAGCAACAACACTGGTAACCTATTTGAATAAGAATAACAAATTGATCATAGATAGTGGATGCTCACATCACATAATAGGAGACAAAGGTAAGTTTGTTACCTTTACTTAGTATGATGGAAATAGTGTTAGATTTGGAAATGATGCTCCATGTCTAATCAATGGAAAATGTTCTATTAAACTTAGAGAGAAAATTTCATGTGATAATGCATGCTATGTTAAAGGATTGAATTACAATCTACTAAGTGTGTCATAGGTAGGCAATGTAGGATGCAAAGTAGAATTTGGAAACAAAACTATCAAAATCTATGATGTTAATGGAAATTTGATATGAAAAGGAGAACAGACTAGGAGTAATTTATTTCGCCTAGATATGGAAGATACAACCTATCTTATTGTAAAATTTGATGATGTGTGGCTATGGCATAAAAGGCTATGTCATGTCAACTTTGATAATCTAATTAGCATCAACAAAATGAAGAAAGTCAGAGGTTTGCCTAAACTAAAGAAGCCTAAAAATACAATGTGCAAACAATGTTGACTAGGGAAGATGACCAAGTCAAGTTTCAAAAGCAAAACATACACTTCCAAAGAACTACTAGAGTTAGTGCATACTGATTTATGTGGCTTAATAGAAGTGAAAAGCTACAAGGGAGGAAGATATATAATGTTTTTTATTGATGACTACTCTAGGATGATGACTATCACGTTATTAAAGTAAAAATTTGATGCATTTCAAATGTTTAAGTGGTATTTGGCCAGGGTTGAGAAGGAAATAGGAAAATTTTTAAAGTGCCTAAGATCAGAAAGAGGAGTAGAATTCACATCAAAATAATTTGAGATACTTTGTAATGACAAAGGAATCAAGAGACAAACATTAGCACCTATAACTCCACCACATAATGACATTATAGAAAGGAGGAATAGATCAGTGATAGACTGTGCTAGAACATTAATGATGTAGAAAAATGTTGCTCTAAAGAATTGGAGAGAAGTTGTTAGTACAACTATCTACACCCTGAATCGAGTACAAGTCAAGAAAGGTACAAATGCAACACCTTTTGAATTATAGTATGGTCACTCACCCAATGTAAAACATTTCAAAGTATTTGGTTGTAAATTCTATATTCTTAAAGATTCTAGAAATGACAAGTTTGATGCAAAGAGTGATGAAGGGATATTCCTTGGATACTCCACCAAAAGAAAAGCATATAAGTGTTTGAATACTAACACTAACAAGATTGTGAAGAGTGAAAATGTAAATTTTGATGAGCATTCAAATGTTCAAGTTCATGAAATAAAGAAACTAGAAGAGTACATATCCTTTGTATACTTTTATGAAGGAATGCCTAATGAAGAAGAAGTTGCCAATCAAGTTGGGAATCAATAACAAATTTAACATCAGTTGAGTCACAACCAGTGAATGCCGAGTTGCATTTAGAAGTCAAGTTGTAGAATGAAGATAATGCACATTCTAATTGTAAAATTAGTACACATGAAAGAGATGATGGAATGCTAGAAAGAGATGTGCATAGTGACTCTGAAGCTGAAAGACCAAACTTGGAATTGAGGAAAGAACCAAGGTTATCCAAGTATGTGAAAAGACAACATGCTACAAAACAAATCATTGGTGACAAAGAAGCCAGACCAATGACAAGGAATAGACTAAGAAATAATCATGTATGTTGAGCAAGATTGAACCCAAAACAATATAAGGTGCACTACAAGATGATAATTGGCATACATCTATGGAAGAAGAGATAGATTAGATTGAGAAGAAAAAAACTTGGACTTTAGTTCCTAGACCATCTAATAAGAATGTGATTGGTACCAAATGGGTATTTAGGAACAAGCTAGATGAGAATGGTGAGATCACAAGAAATAAGGCAAGACTAGTCTACAAAGGTTATGTACAAGAAGAAGGACTTGACTATGGGGAAACATTTGCCCCTATTGAAAGAATGGAATGAGTAAGAACAGTACTTGCATATGCTGCCTACAAAGGTTTAAAAGTCTACCAAATGCATGTAAAGTTTTCTTTTTTGAATGGTATACTGGAAGAGGAAGTCTACATAGAACAACCAAAGGGATTTTTTGATGACAACAACAAGGATATGGTTTTCAAACTTCATAAAAAACTCTATGGTTTGAAACAAGCACCTAGAGCATGGTATGAGAGATTGCACAAATATCTAGTGAAGATAGGATTTGAAAGAATAGATGACAATAACAACCTTTATATCAAGGCAAAAAAAGGTAAAGACATTTTGATATCTAAAATTTTTGTTGCTGATATAATATTTGGAGGAAAAGATGCCCTATGCAAAAATTTTGTTGACCAAATGAGACATGAGTTTGAGATGTCAATTTTTGGAGAAATCAAATTCTCTATTGGATTGCAAGTACATCAATTGAAACATGGCATATTTGTAACCCAATCAAAATATATCAAGTAGATACTCAAGAAATTTGGCTTAGAAGATTCAAAACCAGTTAGTACACCAATGGTAATAGGACATAAGTTATCCAAAAATGATGAGTCAGCTGAGGTAAATTAGACAATGTACAGATCAATGATTCAAAATTCATAGTATGTTGTGCATTGTAGACAACACATTGTGTTAGCTATTAGAATAGTGGAAATATTTTCTACAAACCCAAGAGAAAATCATCGTATGGTAGTAAAAAGAATATTGAGGTACCCAAAAGGAGCTAATGACTTTGGATCATACTACAAGAGGACTAAAAAGTTTGAATTGAAAGCATTCACTAATGCAGATTGGGGAGGTAATATTGATAATAGAAAAAGCACCAGTGGAGGAGAAATTTTCTTAGGTAAAATATTAGTCACTTGGACTAGCAAAAATTAAAGTTGTACCTCACAGTCCACAACAGAAGTTGAGTATTTTTCTAGTGCTATCAACTTGCTACTACTATTAACTACACCAATATTGTATGGATCAAACATTTGTTGAAAGGTATCAAAGAAGAGGTAACTGAACCTATGATACTCTATTGTGATAACACAAGTGCCATCAACATATCAAAGAATCCTAGGATGCATGCCAAAATAAAGCACATTGCAATTGAGTATCACTATGTAAGAGAGTTGGTGGAAGACAAGCAAGTGAGGATAGAATATGTCAGTTTAAAGGAACAAATTTCTGACATCTTCATAAAAGCATTACCTAAAGATGAATTTGATTATCTTAGAGGTAAGTTAGGGGTGATACCCCTATCCAAGGTTGTTTAAGAAACAACAAGATTGCCTTGCATCAAACAAGTTAATTGTTGAAATGTTATAAATTGATGCAGAGGATACTTACTTTAGGTTTTTGCTTGAAGTAATCAAAGTACTAAAATTTCAAACAAGTTAGAAGCAAGGTGACAAAGGGAGAAATTGGAGTTCCTACAAATGCTACACTTTCATGACAAGATGCTGAAATAATATGTCTTTGGCATTATTGTCAAAGAGGGAGAAATAGCAATAACTAATCAAATCTACACAATCAAATGGATAGAGGAAGAAGTAGCTAAACTGATCAAAAGAAAGAGATAATATCAGAATAGTTGAAACTGAACAATGCATGCAAAGGGAGAAATAATTTAAGAGGAAGAAATAGCAGTTAAGAGGAAGAGAAGAACTAATAAAAAAGGTAAGCTACATAAAAGAGGGAGACATACAAAACTTGATCAGATATATAAAGAAAGGATCAATTTAGAATAATAGTAGAAAGGAAGGAGAAAGGAAACAATAACTAAGAGGGAGAAGCAGAAGCAAATAAATTAGGATAGCAAATCAAAGAGGAAGTAGAACAAAAAGAGAAGATTATGTATCAGTAAAGAGGGAGATGTGAAAGCTAATGAAAATAGAAATGGTAAAAAAAAAAAAATTTGGCATTTGATTTACTGATTTAACCTAGTTAGCATTTTGATAACTTGGTTGATCAATTTGGTTTTCCATTAATGCCAAAGAGGGACATTGTTGGAATTTGATTGAAAAGATCACTATCAAAGAAGAGAGGTTTTTTGCAAAGAGGAAGATTGTTTATAAAGAATGTTTTCAATCATTATTTTGTCACTAATGTCAAACCTATTATTTGCTAGAATGATAATTGCTTATAAGATCCAAGTACTATCACTTAGTTGATTGATGAAGAGGATTTAATCAATGAGATGTAACAAAAGCACCTAAGGGAAAGGTTGAGTTATGGTTTTGTAATAAAGTACAAAGATCAGTTAAGACAATGGTAAAATAATGTATTGATAATATACTTGAAGATACAGAGGTTGGCTACACTTAGAAACTTTGGAAGAATAAGTTGTAACAAAGTTATATGTAAAGCTTGACTAAGTTCATTAGTTTATGCCAAGAAAATTATTAGTAAGTGCTAAGCAAATGCATAATCTAGTGTGTGTTGAGTGAAATAGAAGGAGTCGACCAACTTCAAGTGTCGAGCAAGTAATAGATGCTAAGCATCAGTAAAAACTTAGTTGATGCCAAGTGAATCCATAGTAGGTGTCGAGCATCAATAAAAAATAGTAGGTGTCGAGTAACATAGTATGTGCCAAGCATCATAATTTCAATAGTGCCAAGCTACTACATTATTTGAAAAGTCAAATATTTTCCATATCCTAGTTGATAAAGTTTGTTACCTTGAATTTTGTGAACCAGATGGAGGATAAGGATGATGAGTTGGTGGCATAGAATTTTAGGTAAACCATTTTTGGGTGAATATAGGAGGATTCTTCATGATGTTTCTAGAAGAAACCGGATATGGGGTAGATTCATTGAATCTTACCTAATCCATTCAACCTAAAAGAAAGAGAAGGAAGATTCGAGTGAGAAAAGTATTCCAAACTTCTATTTAAGGAGTTACAAGTAAATAAACTAGAGTTTCTAAATTGCCAAGTTGTTGAAGTGGTTGGTAGGATGTCAAGGTGAAGGCATCAAGAGAGAGGAAGAATAGAGTACAGAGACTCTACTTTGATAGGTGACCATAGAGGAGATTGCACTAGTATATCAAGCATGGAGACTCAAGGAGACAAATCTTGAGAGGAGGACAAGCTATTAGAGCTGCAAAGACTGAAAGCTAGGCAAAATTTGAGAGCTAAACTAAGATCTAAAATTAACAAGTTAAGTTGTGAGTTGTATCAGATCGAAAACCCTTATTATTACTCTCTAACAATTGTTTTAGTTAGGGTAAAATCCTATGGGCTTAGGTTGGTTTAACAACCATTTGTAAATCCTTTAATAGGGTGGCATTCAAAGTGAATATTCTAAAGTCCTCTAACCAGGTGCATTTCTAATAGGGTGGTTAAATCCTTTAACTAGGTCACATTTAACAGTGTGTTTTAAAGCCTTTAATAGGGCAAGCCTTTCATAGGGCATCACTTCAAAAGAGTGACAATTGAGTAGCATGTTACTAATGGTTTTTCCCAAATTGGGTTTCCACATAAATTTTTGTGTCATGTCTTGATTCTTCATGTGTTATTCTTTCATGTTGATTTTATAGTAACTTGCTAAGTAGGAAAGTTTAAGCTTGGATGAATGATTAGTTAAATGGGCTCACTATATTTATTGAAAAAGTTTTATTAGGACATTTGGACCTTGAATAATTGATTCACCCCCACTCTCACTTATTCTAAAGCATTTCTAACAATCACTTTGTCTTTTTATGATCAAATTAAACTTATTCGTCTCTTCAACCATTATGCCCTTACATATTTTTGGATATATTACTACACTAGATTGGGTGAATTCCTTCTTGCAATTTTTTGTTACCTTTCTTGCTATTTCTTCACAAATTCATTCGAAGCTCTTAAGGTTTCACAATTGAAAGCACCAATTATTTCAATCTTGAAAAGTGATAAATGAATTGTAATACACCTATTTATGTCATGTAACTATAATGTTAGGGTTACAATAGTTAGCAAATATCTCTCCTATCATAGAACACAAGTCATTAAAACTTTTGATTTGCTTTGCAACAATCACTTTTCAACATTTATTCCATGATCAATAGATTATGCTTGTTGCATTAACATCATTGCTTCTTGTTTTATGACTTACCAACTTAGACTAGTGCACTAGTTTATGATTCACTTAATTACTACCTAACCATTATAAGCATTATCAAGATTAGTTATTTTGTGAGGTGTCACTAATGACCAATGAGATTTTAACCTCATTTTTGTTATGTGGAACCTAATTAGACTTGGAGGTTAATTTTCCCTACTTCATTTGGTATGGTTCCCACATATTTTTCTATAGGGGTTTGGCAACAGCACCCATTGTGGGGTCCTAAGGTATAGAGTTTGAGGCACACTCCCTATAAATTTGAGAATAAAAGAATTCATCAAATGGAAAAATGTTTATACATGGAAACCTTCGATGAGAGGATGAAAGCCAAGGTGGGGATAGTATACCCACTAGCTCTTATAATGCATGTAAAGGGTTTTTGAGTTAAGAGCTAAAAATATTTCTCCTATTAATACATCCTATTAGGAATTTTCATAACTTTTTAGAGTTACAAAAGCCTATGAAAGCTATCTGGTTTGAATATTTATAAATATCCTTTTGAGAAACACAATGTTAGAGGGTTTAAAAAATCTCACTAATGAAGATTTCTATGATAAGATCTACAAATAGATGTAATGACTAGAAAGAAATCTAAATGTGTGACCTAAACATAGCACTATCTTACCTTATAGATCTCCACTATGTATCCTTGAAGATGCTATGACCTCATTGTTTACTTTGTGAGAACTTTAGTCTCACTTTTGACCTTGGTTGTTTAGAATATCCTATTTCTATAAAACTCCTCTTTGTAATTTATTTCCTTGCAATCTTTCACTTTGAATAACTCTTCACTATTACTCTTAAAGTAATCACTTTGTATCAATAACTATGTTAGTAAAGAAATCTCTTCGTTCTCCCATATTTCAAAATTAAAACTAAGCACTTTTATGTATTCAATAGTGTCAAGACATAGTTACCCACAAATTATCCTACTCAATTCTGAATTCCATGTCAAATCAATTCACATAATACCCATGACCCCTAATCCTAGGGTCTAGTCTGGTATCCCTACTAGTATATTTATGAGCCTATGTGTATTCTTTGTCCTATCCTTCTTCCATTGTTTTGACCTTACCTCCTGGAATTTCTATGCATCTGATCAAATTCATGGCAACTCACCTTGAAAATGATTAGTGATCAACTATACTCACACTTGTATGCTAGTTCTGGCTTAACATGTATGTATATATTAGTTTAAGCTTCTACTAGTGACAATGTTACCTTGTAACTATCCTTCCCTCGAATGATTTCCAATCAATGATAACATAGTTTTACAACCTTCATGCCAATGAGACCCGTGGGCTCAACAAAGTTGACATTTTCAGATCATTGGGAAAGTATATGACATATTTCAAGTAGCACATTGGAGGAGTCAAATTTTTTAAAAATATCTTGGACATATGATAGGGAGATCTTGTTAAAGGACAAAATGGTTATGATAAAATGTAGTATGACATTGAGGTAAATGAATTTCTTAAGGTGTATTCTTGGGAAGCTTAAGTTTTGAATGAATGGCTAAGACTAAGATGCAACACATTATATCTCTATTAGAACTATTCTTAAGGAGGTATGTGATGAAAAAGTGAGATAGACTAGGAGTGTGATGGTCAAAATTAGGATATTGACTAGAGAAGAGTAGATAATAGTTGAAAAAGTTCATAGAGAAGATTGGATCTAAGAAGAAAGTAATTTATATCTAAATTAGTGATCTTTTTTATTCCTAATTGTTGCAGCAGGATAATCCCTAAATTGGTTGAAGTCTAACAAGTTTTTGTTATAAATCCTTAACCAAGTAAGCTCTTAAAAGATTATTTGAAATCCTCTCACAAGGTAGATCTTTGTAAATCTATTTGAACTTATAACAAGGTAAAAATCACTTCTAATAGGGTGGACCCTCCAAAAGATTTATTTTTGTTTTTAATATAAGAGGTGTAACTAATAGAGGAGGGGTGAATTAGTTACCATAAAATAAATCCTAGATCCCTTAGATGTCAATACAAATAAAAAGATAAAATCCAATTAAATTATATTCTACTACTACTTGGCAAACACACATGCACTCAGTTAATACTAGAAAATAAAGCAACTCAGTAAACACTGAGAATCAAATGTAACTTAGCAATAACAAAAATACTAATCTCAATGTGATTAACCTTAAATTTAACTTAGTTGCATACACATAAAAGAAATAACATGAACAAATGTGACACCAAGATTTAATGTGAAAACCCAATTTGGGAAAAACTACCAATTGCAACTAGTTATTATTTTCACTCTTTTGAAGTGAGCCCTATTAGTAGCCAACCTTATTAAAAGTTACAAGACACACTGTTAGATGTGACCCGATTAGAGGATTTAATCACTCTATTAGGATTGGCCTTGTTAGAGGTCTTCTAGATACTTCAATCTAGAAATGCTACCTTGTTAGAGGATTTACAAATTGATGTTAAGCCAACTATATATATATATATATATATATATATATATATATATATAATTGCTACAATGGTTATGACCTGATTTCTAATGCAATTGAATTACTAATTACAAATCTCAATTCTAGCTATAATACTTGATCCTTTTTGATCAAATTTATATTTGCAACTCTATAAGGATATTCTTCTTATCCTTCAAATTCACTTCCTCTAGGCTTCTTTAAATCTTCTATTTTCTTCCACACTCTCAATCCTCAACTTGAACTTATATTTATATCTTACATATGTTCAAGTTAGCTTGAATACAACTTAGAATACTTAATATTCATCTCCTTAGTTGGCTAGAACTAACAAACAAATCAATTGAACTCAATATGCCATAACAAGAAAATTCTTTGTTAGCCAACCCAACTTGGTAGACACTAACATAGAAAACAATTTTCACATGTTAACCAAGTGAACTCGATTAATATTGGATATTCAAAAAGTTTTGTTAATAATTGAGTGAGCTTGGTTAACACTAGTTCCATCCAACATTTCTTCATTAACTGAGTAAGTTTAGTTAACACTCACTATCTTCAAACTTTCCTTTGTCTTTTGAGAGAACTCGGTAGACATTGACTTGTGAACTTGGAATACACAGGAATTCTCAGTAGACATAGGAAAATGTCTTTAATGCCTATGTGAGTTTGACATACAATGACTAGAAATGATATGGCATTTTGTATAACATCAAAGACAATACATAATTAATCAATTATTTTTAACAATCTCCCACTTCGGCATTGATGGAAACACAACATGTCATAATAGAATGAAATTTTAGAGAAGGAATAAAGTAAGGAAAATATCCTTAGTTTCATTTTGATTCCAATCCATGAGAACTCTCTTTATCAATTTGAACTCCCTCTACCTTCAGTTTCTCCCTTTGTCAACAAAATTATGTCTTCAACATCTTCTTCTGATAGCAAACTCTCACTTTATGATGTTAGACCAAGTTCATCTCCCTTCTCAAACATCTTTATATAAAATTTCTATGAAGTGTGTACTCTCCTTCTTTATAAAATTTTCTATTGTATAGAAAAACTCTCCCTCTTTGACATCTCATTCTAGAGAAAATATTTAGAGAATATCAGTTTACCTTATGTAATGATTCATATGCAATGTGACTTTTTCAATATTGCATCAACTAACTAATCTTCAACATGCTCTAGTTGATGCATTGCTAAACTTCATTTAGTGAGCTTCAGATAGGGGAATGACCCCTAACTTACCTTTTAGATATAAAAATGCATCCTTAGGTAATAGCTTAGTGAATATGTCTATAATATGTTCTTTAGTATTCACATATTCCAATCTTACCTCTTTATCTTGTACCAATTCTCTCAAAAAGTGATATTTTATAGCAATGTTCTTGGCTTTAAAATGCATTACTGGATTTTTGATATGTTGATTGCATTGGTATTATCATAGAAAATAACCACTAGATCCTTGATTTCTATCTTCATACCTACCAACAGTTGTTTGAACCAAACAATATTGGAATAATTAACTACTACTTCCACATTTTCTTCCTCTATTGTGGATTGAGAAATACAATTCTATTTTCTTCTTGTCCAAGATACTAGTCTTTTACCAAGAAAGAATTACCCACCATTGGTGCACTTTCTATCATCAATGCTTCTTGCCTAATCAACATCAGCAAAGGCTTCTAACTCTAATTTTCCTCTAGAACTATATATCTTAGTCAATAAAAGTGGTAGAATAACAATAGGAAACAACTTTTGAACATTATGGTGAGTAGGAGCAGGAGCAGTGTAGGTGTGGTGGGTGGGAAGAATGGATTCAAAATTTTTGGGGGAATGAGATAGAATCATCTAGTTTAGAAGTGAAATCAGAGTCAGTAGGGGGAAACTCTAAAAAGGGGAATGATCCCAATGAAAATAGGACTACAAAGGATTCAGGGGGGTCCTAGGTTGGATGCTACTTTGCCAAAAAAAATGGGCTAGTCTATTCGACATCAAACTGATAGGCAAGTCCTCCTTTTCATTGGTAAAGAATATTTTTGTGAAGGATCAAGGTACATTTACACTTGATACTCCAAATCAAATCATTGATAGAAATATTTCTACGATGAAATTGACCTTGGTAGGAAGGTTCTTGGGTGCTAGGCCCAACATTGAGGTCATTTTGGCCTTTGTTCAAAGGAAATGGGTGTTAAAAGGCCAGGTGTACATTGCAGTGAAGGCGAAAGGCTACCTTTCTTTTGTTTTTTCCTATGAAGAAGATAAATGAGAGATCCTTTGCAATAGTCCCTAGGTCAAACATACATTGATTTTATAGAAATGGGCTCCAAACTTGTATTCTCTTAATGAATCTAGGATTCAAGTGCCTATTTTGGATTAGATTGACAAGGTTACCAATGGGGTTTTGGGTGGAAGACATGTTCCAAGGTATTGCTAATACCTTGGGTGAGCTCCTATCTATGGATTCAATCATATTGTTGAGAAGAAGAATGACATATGCTAGAATTTTTGTGGGAGTTCTTCAAGGTACAGATATGCCAGAGGCTATTTCTCTTAAATCTAAACTTGGCATATGGAAGCAAAAAATTGAGTATGAGACAATTCCCTTTGCTTGTTTTCACTAAAAAAATCTAGCCATTGTGCCAAAAAATGCCCATCTTTGAATAGAGCTCCCAAAAAGGTGAAAAAAATGTGGGTTCACAAAGGATTGAATGATCAAAACGGAGCTAAAAAAAGAAGTTGCAAGGAAAGAAACACCCAAGAGGTTAGTGGTTTAGTGAAGGGACCTTTGCTGGTTGATGAATCCGAACAAGTGGAAGTTTCTTAGGCAAAGGTGAATTCTGAATGGGAAAATGAGGTAAAGTCTTTACTAGATAACAAAAGTGAGCCTAAAAATTTGAATCATGGAGGAGGGATCAGTTGTAATAAAGATGATGAAGAAGAAAGTGGGGAGATCTAGATGGATAAAAGTGTTGAAGATGTTTTTGAATCATTTAATAAACCTAATTATATCATCATGAGTAGGGAAACTCAATGTCTAAATGAACCTCTTACAACCATAGAGAGTAATGAAAAAAGGGGGGATGTTGAGGAAATCCCTCAACCTCTACAGGGGGCAGAGGAGGAATCTAGTGCAAACTAGACATAAGTTGGGGCTAAAAGAATCAATAAAACATAAAATAAAAATGAGGTTGTATCTTCTAAAAAGAAGAAAGAGAATGCTCTATTAAAAACTAGAAGTAATGAGAAAGGAGATATTCCTAGCACACCTTTAGGAAAAGGTAGTAAAAAGGGAAATTTTAAGAACAACAAGGATAGGGACTACTATCTACCTACAACACCATCGGATAAAGGTATTAAGGCTAGAGATGTTGGGCTATCTCCTTCATCAACAGGTACACCATCTAATATGCAGGGAAAATTTTTTGAGACTAATAAAAGTATAGGAGATGGTACTTAGACGAATATCTTAGATTCAAAAGAATTTCATAAGAAATGAGGTTCATTTCATGGAATATCAGAGGATTAAATAATCTTCACAAGCAAGATATTATGAAAAATATGATTAGGGATAACAAACCAAATATTGTACTCATTCAAGAAAAAAAAATGTTAAAGGATAAAGTGGAAGATCTCTTGGTTTTTCGGGAAGGTAAAATTATTGGGAATGATTCTGATGGGGCCTTAGGTGCTATGGTAGTATACTGGAATGACAAATGTATTAAGAGGGAAATTATCTCTTAGAATAGAAATATGATGAACATTAAATTTACCAATTCTAAGGATGGCTTTGTATGGGTGCTTACTAATGTTTATGCTCCCAATACTAAATGGGGTAGAAAAGCACTCTAGGAAGATATCTCCAATTAGAGAAAAAAAATTGCAGAGGAAAATTGGATTGTTATGCGGGATTGTAATACTCCTTTGAAAGAAAATGAAAATATGGGAGGAAGTCAAACAAACTTGGATAATAGATTGAATTTAATGGATTTTATTGATAATCATCTATTGCATGATATGGATTTGTATGGGATTGATTATACTTGGACCAATAGAAGAACTAAAAAGGACCTCATTTAGGTAAGGTTGGAAAGAGCCCTTATTAGTAGTGATTGGTTTTTAAAATCTAAATGCTCTCTTTTTGCTTAGGTTTGTATCGGCTCATATCACTACCCCATTTTTCTTGTGACTGATCTATTGACATTTAAGAAGAATTATCCCTTTAGGTTTGAAAAAATATGGACTCTCCATTTTGTACTGGAAAATCTTGTTAAGGAATGGTGGAGCATTTGTGTGGAGGGTACCGCCATGTTCAAATTTGTGAGTAAGTTGAAAAATGTTAAAAAGGATATCAAAATATGGAATAAGGACACTTTTGGGAACATTTTTGAGAATAAAAAGAAGATTGTAGAGGAGCTTAAAAAGATTCAAGATAGTATTCAGGTTGATGGATATGGATTTGTTTGTAGGGAAGAAGAGATAATGAAATTGATTGAGATACATGATATTATCATTAAGGAGGAGATGTTATGGAGGCAACAATCTAGGAAAAAAATTTTGAAGGAAGAGGCTCAAAATACTAAGTACTTTCACACGACTACTTTGAAGCATAGGATGATTAATATAATTTCTTAACTCAATACTAATGGAGGTACTACAGAGGATAAGGAGATTATGAAAAGGGAAGTCATGGATTTTTTCAACAATTTATTGCAAGGTGATCCCAATTTGGACAAGGAGAAGCATAATATGTTCCTAGAATGTACACCAAACTATATATCTAAGGATTAGAATAAATTCCTCACTTCTATTCCATCTAATGAAGAAATTACCAAGGTTGTTTTCTCCTTTGATGGAGACAAGGCACTAGGGCCATATGGGTTTCCTTTCCTATTCTTCCATAAGTATTGGTATATCATTTGTGAAGATGTTTGTAATGGGGTTAAGGAGTACTTTGGTTCTAGGAAAATTCTCAAAGGATTGAATTCTACCTTCCTTGCTTTGATTCCAATAAAGTTGGGTGCTAATAGCATGGACCAATTTTGACCAATTAGTCTTTGTAATTCTTTTTATAAAGTTATATCTAAAGTGCTAATTCTTAGAATTTTGTCTCTTCTTCCAAATTGTATATCCAGGCAGTAGAATGGTTTTGTTCCTAGTAGGAAGATCTTGGATTCTATTATCTTGATGCATGAAAATATTCACTCTCTTACTTTTTCCAAGAAAGAGGGGTTTCTCCTTAAGGTTGATCTATCCAAAGCTTATGATAGGGTAGATTGGGATTTTTTCCAAAGAGGGCTATAAGCCTTTGGTTTTAATAAAAGATTTAGGGACTAGTCATTATGCTAGTTTCTTTTGCTACTTTCTCGATGCTGGTGAATGGTTCACCAACTCCATTTTTATAGGCTTCTAATGGTTTGAGGTAGGGGGATCCACTTCACCTATCCTCTTCATTCTTATGGCTAAATGCTTGGGAAGATTTGTGAAAAAAATGGTTATTGTGGGGGATCTTGTTGGTCTCAAACCCACATCTAAAGAGTTGGTTTGTTCTCATCAACAATTTGTGGATGACTCAATAATGATGGGAGAAGCTTTAGTTAGAAATGCTAGAAACATAAAGAATGCTTTAGAGGATTATGGGCAAGCTTTTGGTCAAACTATAAATTGGAACAAAAGTGTGATATATTTCATTAATGTTAATGATAATAGATAGAATAAAACTAAAAGAATTATTGGTTGTGAGATTGACACCTTACTGGGTTCTTATCTGAGTTTACCCCTTTGTATGGACCCATTTGAGATCTTTGGAGTTCGTTGATTGATAAATTCATTTGAAGTTAGCAGGATGGAAAGGTTCCCTCCTTGGTCAGGGTAGTAAGGTTATTGTCCTCAAATCCATATTACAGAATGTTTCATTGTATGCCTTGAGTGTTTTAAATATCTCTAGAAAGTTTTCTCTAGCAATTAAAAAAATTTAGAAGATTTTCTTATGAAGGGGCAATGAAAAAAACAAAAGACTAGCCCTAATTACTTGGGAGAGTTTGTATTCCTTTTAATAAAGGTGGCCTTAGTCTTAGAAGAGTTACCACAATGAATGATTCTTTTTCTTGCTAAGTTGTTGTGGAGATGGAATAAAGATGAAGGTGAATGGTGTGATATCTAGAAAGATAAATAAAATAGGGAGAATCAATATCTTAAACACTTTCTTAACAATGAGACTTTTCAAGGGGGCTCAATGATCTAGAAACATGGTCAAAAAATGAAACAAATTATTAAGGGGGGAGGGGGGGGGGGGAGGGGGGGGGAGGGGTGGGGGTAGATGGAAGGTTGGAAATGGGAGGACTATTCTTTTTTGGGATGATATTTAGTTTCTTGATCACCCCCTCAGTGATGATCAAAGATGGATTTGTCTTATGGAATAGTGTAAGAATCTCTGCAGGATTTTTGTTGAAGACTATTGGGAGGAGAATAGTTGAGTGGACCTCAAGAGAGTGGATAGAAACCTGAATGATCTCAACAAGATTCTAAATGCTATCTTTTTAATCCATGAGGAAGATGCTCTAATATGGAAATATAATCCAAATGGTTTATTTTTTGTATCCTTACTATATGATAATGCTTTTGGAGAGAATCTTGAGCCCTATTTGGCTAAAGCTTGATTTAAAGGTATGACTCCCAAAGTTAACATATTTTTTTGGATTCTTCTATAGGATAAAATTTTGACAATGGATAACTTATTGAAGAGAGGGTTCAACATAGTTAATTGATGTTATCTCTATAAGAATGATGTTGAAACAATTAACTGTATGACTATTCACCATTCTTATTCTAGAAGGCTATGGGATAACGTCTGTGGTCTACTAAATATTACTTGGATTTTCCCTACTACAATTCAAGATTTTTTCAATGGTTGGAAAGCTCCCTCTACTAACACCTTGGTTATGAAAGTGTGGGATTTTATTCTCCCATTCCTTTGCTGGGGCATATGGAAGGAACATAATTATAGGTTGTTTAGGGGTTTAGATTCTAATCTAGATTAGGTATTCTATAAGATTATGAATTTGGTGATTGAGAATATCAGATCTTGTGGAAAAGGACACCAACCTCAAAATGATTGGGAAGTGATGAGCTATTATGAGATAGATATTTTATTATCAATCAATGCCACATGGATTGTGGGTATTTTTTCCCATTAATTTCCTTGGTTGTGATATTGACTATGATTTTATGTTGTAGAGGGTTTTTATGAGAAGAGAGAAACTTTGTATTAGAGACAAGATGATGGGAGGATGGAAAAAAAGAATTGAACCAACAAGTTTCAAAGAGTGGAGGAAGAAGAAGGAAATCTAGGACATTCTGGAGGAAGAGAATTTTACTAGTTTGATAGAAAAATTAAAAGGAATTAACTCTGCTATAACCCGATATTTCATAAAGACATGGAAAGATTGGAGTGTTTTGGTGGGGAATCAAAGAATGGAGCTCTAAAGACATCATAGCTAAAGCTACGGGGTTGAATATGGAGGTTATCAATTTCTACTAGGACAGGAAGCTCTCAAATTGGGTGGTTGATGAGTTTGTAGATTCAACTAAGGAATGTAACAAACTGGTGAAAATATGTAATTCTTCCTTTAGCCTTGGTTCAATTTTGTACCCTTGGAGATTTTTGATATTTGTGATTATTGAGTATCTTACTTTAGATCGACACTTCACTAAGATTTATGGTCACCATTTCATGTTGGTTAATCATTTTAGGCATAGGGTTAGGATAAAATTTCCTTTTTACCTCAGACAATCTTTGGGTAATTCTATTCTTGCCTTTCAAAATGATCTTGAGGGAGATCATGCATGCCATGAGGGGTTAATGGTTTTAATAATGAACCTACTAAAGTCAAAAAAGGTGGATAGGCCTAGGTAGGGTAAGAAATCACTTGATTATGAGACTGAGGGTAGTGATTCTAAGGAGGACTTTGATATGGATACTGGGGATGAGGTGGATGAGGTTGATTTAAAGAACAAGAAAGGGGATGTGGGAATCTATTCCAAGAAGAAAAGGAAGGGAAAGGAGAGTGAATTAGATCAAGATAGTAATTATGAGGAGGAGTAGGAGAAGGGTTTTCAAAAGAGAGGAACCTTGGGAAAGGTCTTGGGAAAAAGGGGAAAGGTTACAAAAAGGGATTCTATCCCCTTTGACGATGAACCCTTAATTAAAATGATGGAATGAAAAATAAAAAATGTGGTTGCTCAAGATGCAAGGGATGACAATGATCTCAAGGAGGTTGGCCTAGATAGAAACAAATAAGGGAGTAGGATGACTACTTTGATAAAAGGGAAGAGGATGAATAGGGGTTCCTAAAGGGCATCATGGGTAACCCATGATCAAATATGAAGGATATTGGCACACTTAAACAAAAAATATATGATATATCATGGGACTTTGATCAACTTAGCAAGATGGCAAGGGGGGAATGTACGCTGGGTCAATACATTGATAGGCTATCTGAGGTTATTGACAATGTAGAAGAGGTAAAAAACTTGATGAAGTGTATGCAAACTATTGAAACCAAAAATAGGAACTTTGATCAATTAAGCAAAGAGATGCAAAAAAGGATGGATGATCTGGTTGCTAGAGTGAGTAACATGGAAAATCTAGTCAAGAAACTAATAGATCAAAATTACATTATTTTGAATACTATGGCTGATAATTTCAATACCCTATTGAACAAGATGGAACAGAGTAAAGGCCAAGACTCCCCTCTAAGGACTAGGGCCCAAACAAATATACATGGGCTAACTCCAAGAAGATTAAAGGAGTGGAAGCCAAAAAGATGGATGATATGAAAGCTTCTACAAAAAATATGAATATCCTAGTAGATCAAGCTATGAACTTGTTGAAGATGTTGTAGCTGTCTAGATACTATCCTTTTTCTTTTTTTTTGCTATCTTTTTATGCATATTTTTACTTTGGCTTTCTTTTTCTATGGCTTTTTCTATGTTCTTGGAGGCCTTCTATTATCTAATTTTTTATGTTTTTATTTCTCTAATACTTTGTTAAAGGTTTTAGGTTTAAAATCCATTTTTACATAATCAAGACTCTAAGTTGCCTCCTTTCTTGTACCATAAGCCATAATCTTTAATGCCCTCTAGATACCTCATGATTCTCTTGATTTCCATCATATGTTTTTCTTTAAGATTTTATGAGAATCTTGCCACCATACCAACTACAAGAGCAATGCTAATCCTAGTATGTACAACATACTATAATTTACCAATCATTGATCTATATGTTGTTTGGTCTACTTTTGAATCATCATTTTTGGAAAGCTAGAGTGAGTAACATAGAAAATCTAGTCAAGAAACTAATAGATCAAAATTACATTATTTTGAAGACTATGGCTGATAATTTCAATAACCTATTGAACAAGATGGAACACAGTAAAGGCCAAGACTCCCCTATGAGGACTAGGGCCCAAACAAATATACATGGGCTAACTCCAAGAAGATTAAAGGAGTGGAAGCCAAAAAGATGGATGATATGAAAGCTTCTACAAAAAATATGAATATCCTAGTAGATCAAGCTACAAACTTGTTGAAGATGTTGTAGCTGTCTAGATACTATCCTTTTTCTTTTTTTTTGCTATCTTTTTATGCATACTTTTACTTTGGCTTTCTTTTTCTATGGCTTTTTCTATGTTCTTGGAGGCCTTCTATTATCTAATCTTTTATGTTTGTATTTCTCTAATACTTTGTTAAAGGTTTTAGGTTTAAAACCTATTTTTACATAATCAAGACTCTAAGTTGCCTCCTTTCTTGTACCATAAGCCATAATCTTCAATGCCCTCTAGATACCTCATGATTCTCTTGATTTCCATCATATGATTTTCTTTAAGATTTTATGAGAATCTTGCCACCATACCAACTACAAGAGCAATGCTAATCCTAGTATGTACAACATACTATAATTTACCAATCATTGATCTATATGTTGTCTGGTCTACTTTTGAATCATCATTTTTGGAAAGCTTATGTCTAGCAGACATAGGTGTTCCAACTGGCTTTGAATCTTCCAGTCCAAATTTCTTTAGTATCTTCTTGATATATTTAGACTGAGTAATGTAGATGCCATCTTTCTTCTATTAAATCTACAATCCAACAATTTTTCAAATCTCTCCAAACATGGACATCTCAAATTTTTTACTCATCTCTTCTAAAAATTCTTTGCACAAGTCATTATTTCTAGTAAACAATATTTCGTCCACAATGATTTTTTCTAACACAATCTTCTTGTTTGGTCTTTGATATAAAAGCTACAATTATCATTTTTTCTTTGAAAACCAATCTTTATCAAGTATTTATGAAGTCTTTCATACCATGCTCTAGTAGCTTGCTTGAGACCATATAATTCTTTATGCAATTTACAGACCATATCCCTTTTTCTGGGATCCACAAAACCTTCGAGTTGTTCTATGTAAACTTCCTCTTCAAGAATTCCATTCAAGAATGCAAATTTCACATCCATTTGATAAAATTTGAAACCTTTATGTGCTACATATGCTAGTAAAGTCCTAACACCTTCTAATCTTGCAATAGGAGAAAAAGTTTCACCATAGTCAATACCTTCTTCTTGAGAATAACCTTTGCATACTAACCTTTCTTTGTTTTTGGAAACTTCTCCATCTTCATTCAAATTATTTCTAAAAACCCACTTTGTGCCAATTGCATTTTTTTCCTTGGGTTTAGGAACAAGATTCCAAGTCTTATTCCTATCTTTCTTCTCTATTTCTTCATTCATAGCTTCAATCCAACTTTAATTATCCAAAGCATATTTTACTGATCTAAGTTCAAATTCAGCAAGCAAATATGTACCTTTTAATTTGTTTCTTGTCATTGTTCCATCTGACTTGTCCCCAGTGATCTGATCAAGTGCATGGTTCCTTTTGATATAACTTTCTAACATAGGTACTTTGGATCTAGAATTTATTTCACTATCCTCATTATGATCTATTGTATCAAGCTTGGGTTTATCAGACTTGGTTTCCTCTGGCAATATCTTGGTAGCTTTTGACTGTTACTCAAGTCCTTTAGACTATGACTCAAGTTGCAACTTAGTAACTTTTGGAGATTTTGGGGACTCAAGAGGTGAAGTTTGATGACTTCCAATTATATTTAGTAATGCATTAGATTCATAATACACAAATCTTCTATAATCCTCGAGTTCTTTGCTACTTTTTTCTTCACTCTCTTCTACAAACTCATCAATTCTTACATGTGCACTTTTTACGATCTTATGAGTTGACAAATTTAAACATTTATATACTTTTCTTTTATAGGAGCATCCTAGGAATATGCCTTCATCACCTTTGACATCAAATTTACCTTTCCTATATTCCTTCAAGATATAACATTTTCTACCAAATACTTTCAAGTAACTTAATGTTAGGTTTGTAGCCATACCATAGTTCATAAGGAGTTTGATTTAGTATTTCTTTAGCTATACTCTGTTCAAGGTATGGATGATAGTAACAATTGCTTCCTTCTAGTATTTGATTGCAACATTCTTTTCTATCTTCAAGGTTCTTGTACAATCAATGATAGATTTGTTGGATACAATTGATTAATTGTGTGTTGTTTTTTATGTTACACAAATGTCATATTAGTTGATAGTCAGTGCATGTCGAGGTCACTTGGTTAGTGAAGACAATTTTCCTAGTCTACCAAGCATTCCTAAGTTTACTCTATAAAGAAGGCAATATCTACTAAGCTCATTTGGGCATCAATGGAAGTTATGCAAAATAGAGTGTTAACCAAGCTCACTTGGTTAATAAAGGGAAAGTTGAATATATTTAGTATTAACCAAGTTAACTTGGTTACCAAAGGGATTTTGTAAGTTCAAAGTATTAACCAAACTTTTGTTGGTTAACACAGTAAATTGCTTTAGAATCAATTTCTACCGAGCTAGATTGGCTACTAAAGGACTTTCTTATTTTGGCATGTAAAGCTTAATTATTTTACCTATTGATTCTAGCCAACTATGGTAATGAATATTGGTTATTCTAATTTGTATTTGAGCCAATTTGATAATCTAGAAGGTATAAGTAAAAGGTTAAGCTATGATTCCAAAGTGATGTATGAAAGTTGAATGAGTTGAAAGAGATAAAGAGAAAGGAAACGAACTTAAAAGATAAGCAAGTATCCTTGTGGAGCAGAAAAGTGTTATTCAATCAGGAAGGCTCAAGTATAAAGCTAGAATAGAGATCTATAATCAGTAATTCAATTGCATCACAATTAGGTCATTTCATTGTTACTCTCTAACCATCGTAGCGGTGATCTAAAATCTCTTAAGAAAGTTGGCTTAACAACCATTTGTAAATCCTCTAACAAGGTGGAAATTCTATTGAATTGTTTCAATACCTCTTGCAAGGCCACTCCTAATAGAGTGATTAAAATATTTAATAGGGTCACACCTAACAATTTGTTTTGTAACCTTTAATAGGGTTGACTACTAACAGGGCTCACATCAAAAAAGTAAAAAATAGTAACTAGTTGCATTGGTGGTTTTTTCCAAATTGGGTTTTCAAGCTAAATCCTGGTGTCTTATGTGTTCATGTTATTTATTTCATGCTTGCAAGTAAATTATTGATAATATCTTAAGATATGCTGGGCAATACACACTCTATATTTACTGAGTATCAACAATAATCAATTTTATTAGTCTGAGTTTTATTTGACATCTAAGGGATTTAGGATTTATTTTAGTAGTAACTGATTCACCCCTACCCTCTTGGTTACTCCTCTTATATTTTCAACAATTGGTATCAGAGCTTTTGGTGCTTGTAGAGAAGGTTTCAAGGACCTAAGCTAATCATCATGATGTCTTACAAAAGAGAGATTTCAAAGCTAAACAAAGAAAACTTTGCAGCATGGAAAAGACTTATGACACTTCATCTAGCTACCATTAGTGATTGAGGTTGCAAATATCTTGATAAAGAATATAAAACTCCCATTGGAACATTGTCAGTTGAAGATATTACTAAGAAGAAGAAGCATAACATCATGATGATTGATTTTACATCTCCTCTTAGTCATGCTAAATTTGATGAGGTCAAAGATTATAATTCTTCTTTTGATATGTGGAACAAACTAAAAGAAATCTATGGAGGAAATGACAATGCAAGAAGAGACAAAGTAGAAAACCTTAGAGGACAATTGTTAATGAAATTAGAGCATTTGGAGGAGAAATCAAAGAAGAAACTATTGTAAGTAAAATACTCAAAAAATTTCTTTCCATCTATGAAATCAAAGTGTCTACCATTCAAGAAAATAGATGTGATCCAAATAACAAGATAGGCTTGGATGCTCTAGTAGGAAGATTGACAACTTTTGAACTAGACAACCTTGAGAACTATGTTCCTACTTCCAAGAATATTGAATCTACATTTGAAGCTAAACTCTCGCTCAAGGAAAAGGGCAAGAAGATAAAAGATAATCAATCAGGAAGTGAGGAAGAAACTGAAGAAAGTTTTGATAGTGATCTTGAAATTGTTGAAGCTCTACTTGCAAAGAAATATTCTAGGAGTAGAGGAAAGTACAAAGGTATGTCTCTCTTGTGAAAAAATTGGTCATATTGCTGCTAGGTGTCCAAACAAAGAAGGAAAGGAAGAGAAGAAAAATCACAAGTACAAAAGCAAGAAAGAATTTAAAGTTCATTAATCCTACAAAGACAAAGGTAAGAAAACTTGTTTTCTGGCTAAAGATTCTAATAACAGTGAAGATGAAAAAATGTATATTGTTGTAAAAGATGAATCTGACGATGAAGAAGATAATATGGCACTTGTCTATCATGTTAGCAAAAATGACACATGGATCATAGATAGTGGATTTTCTCACCATATGACTGGATATAAAACTAAGTTTGAACATTTTGAACACTATGGTGGAGGTAGTGTAAGGTTTGGTAATAATGAACCTTATTTCAGAAAAGGAAAATGCCATATCTCATTAACCAATGAACTTGTATGTGACAATGCCGGGACTAAAACATAATTTACTGAGTGTGGCACAATTGAACAACATTGGATTCAAGGTAGGGTTCATGAATGGTAAGGAAAGATTACTGGATAACCATGGAAATCTGATTGGATCAGGAAGGCAAACAAAAGGTAACCTATTTTATCTTGATCTTGGTGATTGTTCATGTTTTATTGCTCAAGTAGAAGAAAAATGGCTATGGCACAAAAGACTATGTCATGTAAACTATGATAACATGGTCAAAATAAGAAAACTCAGAAGAGTAAGAGCTATTCCTAGTTTGAAGAAACTTGATGTTGGATTATACAAAATTTGAAATTGGTAAAATGGGAATGACTAGTTTATAAAGCAAAAACTATTACTCAGAAGATGTGTTGGAAATTGTATACTGATTTGTGTGGACCCATTGGAATAGAAACTTATAGTGGAGAAAATTTTTTCATTCTTTTTGTTGATTATTGTAGAATGATGACTCTTATGTATCTAAAAGAAAAAGTAGAAGCTTTTGAGAAATTCAAATGGTATCCAGCTAGACTAGAAAATGAAACTAGAAAAAGATTGAAATGCTTAAGATCAGATAGAGGTGGTGAATTCATCTCAAATGAATTCAACAACTTCTACATTGAAAGAGGAATCAAAAGACATGTATCAGCCCCTAGTACTTCTGAGAAAAATGGAATAGCTAAAAGAAGAAATAGATCCATCATGGATTGTGCAAGAATACTAATAATTGAGGAGAATGTTGCTATCAAATACCGAAAGGAAGCTATCAGCATTGCAATTCATACTTTGAATTGAGTTCAATTGAAGAAGGACTCAAACAAAACTCCCTATGAACTATGGTATGGCTACAAACCCAATGTAAATTACTTGAAAGTATTTGGCAGCAAATGTTATATCTTGAAAGAATCTAGAAAAGGAAAATTTGTGATAAAAGTGATGAAGGTATATTTCTAGGATATTCCTATAGAAGTGAAATATACAAATGTTTGAATTTGTCCACTCACAAAATCATAGAAAGTGCACATTTGAGAATTGATGAGTTTGTAGAAAAGAGTGAAGAAGAAAGTAGAAAGAAGCTAGAAGATTATAGAGGATTTGTCTACTATGAACCTGATACATTGCCAAACACATTTGATAAAAAAAGACTTCATCACCCGAGCTCTCCAAGTCTCCATCAGTTACCAAATTGCAGGAAGTGCAGACTGAGTCATAGGGACTCGAGTCACATTCAAAGGCTATTGAGTTAGTGCATACCAAGTCTAAAGAACCCAAGCCATAGATAGAAGGACCTGAGCCTAAAGTTGAGATTCAAAATGAAGATATCATAATTCATTCAAAAGTCAAAGGACATGCATTAGCTAAATATGTCAGAAGGCATCATGCAACTGATGAGATCATCAAAGACAAATCAGATGGAACAATGACAAGAAGAAAATTTAAAAGTACATGTTTACTTGCTGAATTTGAACCTAGAAGTGTTAAAAATACACTAGAAAATGAAAGTTGGATTGAGGCTATAAATGAAGAAATAGAAAAAATAGAAAATAATAAAACTCAAACTCTTGTACCTAGGCCCAAATATAAAAATGTGATTGGTACAAAATGGGTATTCAGAAATAAGTTGAATGAAGATGGAAAAGTGTCAAGAAATAAAGTAAGATTGATATGTAAAGGCTATTATCAAGAAGAAGGTATTGATTATGGTGAAACTTTTGCCCCTATTACAAGACTAGAAGGTGTTAGGACTTTATTGGCATATGCAGCTCACAGAGGATTCAAAGTATATCAGATGGATGTTAAATCTACATTCTTGAATGGAATTCTTGATGAGAAAGTATACATTGAATAGATAGAAGGTTTTGTTGATCCTAACAAAAGGGACATGGTTTGAAAATTACACAAAGCCTTATATGGTCTAAAACAAGCTCCTAGAGCCTAGTATGAAAGATTACATAACTATTTGCTACAAATTGGATTTCAAAGAAAAAATCATAAAAGTAGTATGTACATCAAGGAAGGACTAGATAAGAAGATTATTTTGGAAAAAATATTTGTGGATGATACTCTATTCATAAAGAAATGATGACTTATGCAAAACATTTTCAGAGAAAATGAATAAAAAATTTGAGATGTCCAAATTTGGTGAAATGAGATTCTTTGTTGGATTGTAGATATAGTAGAACAAGAATGGTATCTATATCACTCAATCTAACTACATCAAAGAGATACTCAAGAAACTTGGAATGGATGATTCAAAACCAGTTGGAACCCCCATATGTACTAAACTTAAGCTTACCAAAGATGATGACTCCAAAGTTGTAGATTAGACCTTATACAGATCAATGATTGGGAAATTATAGTATGTAGTACATACAAGGCTTGATATTGCCTTAGTAGTTGGGATAGTGGCAAGATTCTTAGCAAAACCCAAAGATAACTAGCTAATGGCAATAAAAAGAATCTTGAGATATCTAAAAGGTACTGTAGACTATGGCTTATGTTAGAAACTCAGAGGCAACCTTGACCTAAAAGTATTTACTGATGCTGATTGGGCAGGAAATCTTGATGATAGAAAAAACACTAGTGATGAAGCATTATTTCTTGGTAAAAAAGATGGTATCTTGGACAAGCAAGAAGTAAAACTACACATCTCAATCTACAACAAAAGTAGAATATGTGGCTATAGCAGTAAATTTCTCTAACATTGTTTGGTTCAAACAGTTGTTGGAGGGCATGAAGGTTGAAATCAAATAGCCAATAGTAATGTATTGTGATAACACCAGTGCAAGAAACATATCAAAGAAGCCAGTGATGTATTCCAAAACAAAGCACATTGCTATTAAATATCACTTTGTAAGAGAATTAGTACAAGAAAAAGAAATCAGATTGGAATATGTGCATACAAAATAAAAAATTGCCAATATATTCACCAAGCCATTACCTAAGGATGCATTTTTTTATGTAATAGGTAAGCTAGGGATCATTCCCCTATCTGAAGCTCTCTAAATAAAGTTTAGTGATGCATCAACAAGAACAAAGTTGAAGATCAATAAGTTGATATAGTATTAACAAGGACATACTGCAGATGAATTTGTACTCAAGGTACATTGATACTAATTAGAATTTTCTTAGCCATGTGTTGTCAAAGAGGGAGAAGTTTACTGTCATATTTTTTGAAATTTTGTAGAGGGAGAAGTTAAGTAGTTCCTTTACAAAGGGAGAAACTTTCTAACAGAGGGAGTTTTATTCTCAAAATTACATTGTGCTATGACATGTTATGGTTCCATCAATGCCAAAGAGGGAGATTGTTGGATACAATTGATTAATTGTGGGTTATCTTTGATGTTGCATAAATGTTATATCAGTTAATAGTCAATGCATGCCGAGCTCACTTGGTTAGTGAAGACAATTTTCCTAGTCTACTAATAATTTCTAAGTTTACTTTTTATAGAAGGCAGTATCTACTGAGCACACTTGGGTGTTGAAAGATGTTATGCAGAAAAGAGTGTTAATTGAGCTCACTTAGTTAACGAAGGGAAAGTTGAATAGAGATAGTATTAATTGCGTTAACTTGGTTACCAAAGGGATTTTTTAAGTTGTTAGTGTTAACCGAGCTTCTATTGGTTAACACAAGAAATTGCTTCAGAATCAGTTTCTACCAAGCTAGGTCAACTGCTAAAGGACTTTCTTATTTTGGCATGTAAAGCTTAATTATTTTACCTATTGATTCTAGCTAACTATGGTAATGAATATTGGTTATTCTATTTTTTATTTGAGCCAACTTGACAATCTGGAAGATATAAGTAAAAGGTCAAGTTGTGATTTCAAAGTGATGTATGCAAGCTGAATGAGTTGAAAGAGATAAAGAGAAAGGAAGAAAACTTGAAGGATTATTAGGTATCCTTGTCGAGAAGAAAAGTGTTATTCAATTAGGAAGGATCAAGTATAAAGCCAGAATAGAGATCTATAATTAGCAATTTAGTTGCATCAAAATCATGTCATTTCATTGTTACTCTCTAACCATTGTAGCAGTGATCTAAAATCTCTTAATAGAGTTGGTTTAATAGCAATTTTTAAATCCTCTAACAAGGTTGTAATTACATTGAATTATTTTAAGACCTCTTACAAGGCCACTCCTAACAGGGTGATCAAATCCTTTAATAGGGTGGCACCTAATAGTGTATTTTCTAACCTTTAATAGGGTTGGCTCCTAACAAGGCTCACTTCAAAAGAGTGAAAAATAATAACCAGTTACATTTGGTGGTTTTTCCCAAATTAGGTTTCCACATTTAAATCTTGGTTTTTTATGTGTTCATGTTATTTCTTTGATGCTTGCAAGTAAATTATTGATAATATCTTAAGATTTGCTAAGCAATACACACTTTGCATTTACCGAGTATTAGTTGTAATTAGTTTTATCAGTCTAAAATTTATTTGACATCTAAGGGATCTATTTCTTTTACTTTAGTAGTAACTAATTCACTCCTCCCCTCTTAGTTACTCCTCCTATATTTCCAACACTATCTATTCCTTCTTCCAGCTATACCATACTACTATGGTGTACTAGGGGTTGATACTTATCTCTTAATTCCTCTTTCAATGAAAAATTCATTGAATTCATTAGAAATGAATTCACCACCTCAATTTGATCTCAAACACTTTAACTTCTTTCTAGTTTCTTTCTCGACTCTTGCAAGATACCACTTAAATTTTTGAAATGCTTCATACTTTTTTCTTAGATACATTACAATCATCATTCTAGAGTAATCATAAAAAAAAAAGAATAAAAACCTTATTTCCACTATAACTCTCTATTCCAATAGGTTCACAAAAGTCTGTATGAACTAGCTCTAATACTTCTTTAGAATGATAGTCCTTACTTCTGAAACTTGTCTTTCCCGTCTTACCAAGTTGACAATTTTTCCATAGGATAAATTTTTCTCAAACTAGGAATACCCCTTACTTTTTTCTCATTTCTTATCTTGACCAAAGTATCAGAATTTACATGACACAACCTTTTATGCTATAGCAACTTTATTCTACTTAAGCAATAAAACATGAAATTTCATTGAGATCTAGTTAGAATAGACCTTTAGTTTGTTTGCTAGACCCAACCAAATTTCCTTTTCCATCCAACAGTTTGGCCTTCCCATTCATGAATTCTACCTTGAATAAAATGTTATTAAACTATGCTACACTCAGTATATTATGCTTTATTCCTTCAACCAATAAACATTATCACATCTAAGTTCATTGGTTAATGAGATGCAACCTTTTCCTTTGATGAAACAAGGTTCATTATTTCCAAATCTAAAACTTCCACCATCATAGTGTTCCATATGTTCAAAATTTGATTTGTCACTGGTCATATGATGAGAGTAACCATTATCAATAATCCACGTATCATTCTTACTAACATGAGGAATATGTGCCATTTTATCTCACTCATCATCTGATTCATCTTTTACAGCTATATATACCATTTCATCATATTCACTACTATCTGAATCTTTAGTCATAAAAAAGGATTTCTGACCTTTTTCCTTGTAGTTCTTGTAGCTCTTGAATTCCTTCTTTGCTTTGAACTTACTACTTTTCTTTTCATCTTTTCCTTCTTTGTTATTACATCTTGTAGTGATGTGACCAACTTCTTCATGTGAAAAATAGATTAGAGGAATCTTACCTTTGCACTTTCCTCTACCTTTGGAATATTTCCTTGTAAGTAGGGCTTCAACAACTTCAAGATCACTGTCTAAAATTTCTTCCTCTTCTTCACTTTCCTATTGTTTTCCTTTTGATTTTCCACCCTTTTTCTTGAGTGAAAGGTTGACTTCAAATGTAGATTCAATACCTTTGGAACTAGGGACATAGTTGTCATAGTTATCGCACTCAAAATCTATCAATCTTCACACTAGAGCATCCAAATTTATCTTATTATTTGGATTTCATCTCATCCCTTAAATAGAAGTCACTCTAATTTCATAGATAGGAAGAAGGGTTTTAAGTACCTTTCTTACAACTATTTTGTCATCAATGTCTTCTCCAGGTGCTTTTATTGCACTCACACTTGCTTTAATTCACTCAACATATTTATAATGTTTTCAACATTTCTCATATTCATTTGATCAAATTAGCCTCTAAGACTTTATGCTTTGTCTCTCCTTACATTGTCATCACCTCTATATATGTCTTTCAGTTTCATCAACATTTCATGAGTAGTAGTGCAACTTTTGACCTCAACAAATTAAACATAATTTAGAGTAGATGCAATGCCAATTATCATGATGTTATGATTTTTATTTTCAAAATTATCTGTAACTACCAATGTTCCATTAGGAGCCTTGTATTGATTATAAAGATATTTACAACCGAAATCACTAATAGTTTCCAAGTGTAACCTCGTAAGTTTTTGCCATGCTGCAAAGTTGTCTCTGTTCAACTTAGGAATCTCTCTTCTATAAGACATCCTAATCTTTAGCTTAGGTCAACTAGTAGAGGGGGTGGGGGAGGGCGGGGGGGGGGGGGGGGGGGTGTGAATTAGTTACCATAAAAAAAATCCCAAATCCCTTGGATGTTAATACAAGGAAAAACATAAACTCTGATTAAATTGTATTTGGTTATTACAACAAACACACAGGCACTCAGTTAACACTAGTAAATACTGCAACTTTACAAATATTGATAATCAACTATAACTTAGCAATAACTGAATATACTGATCTCAATGTGGTTAACCTTAAATTTAACTTACTTTCATAAACATAAAATAAATATAATGAACACAAGTGACACTAAGATTTAACGTGGAAACCCAATTTGAGAAAAACCACCAATTGCAACTAGTTACTATTTTCACTCTTCTGAAGTGAGCCCTATTAGGAGACAACACTCTTAAAGGTTAAAAAACACACTATTAGGTGTGACATTATTAGAGGATTTAATCATCTTGGTAGGAGTGACCTTGTTATAGGTCTTTATACACTACAATATAGAAATACTACGTTGTTTGAGGATTTACAAATAGTTGTTATGCCAACTTTGTTTAGCAATTTGGATCACTACTACAATGGTTAGTGAGTAACAATGAGATGACCTAATTTCTAATGCAACTGAATTATTGATTAAAAATATCAATTTTGGCTTTAATACTTGATCCTTTTTTATTGAATGTACAAGGATATTCTTCTTATCCTTCAAATTCTCTTCCTCTAGGCTTCCTCAAAACTTCTATTTTCTTCCACACATTCAATTGTCAACTTGACCTTATATTTATGTCTTATAGATTATCAATTTCTCTTGAATATAACTTAGAATACTTAATATTCATCTCCATAGTCGACTAGAACCAACAAACAAATCAATTGAACTCAATATGCCAAAACAAGAAAATCTTTCATTAGCCGACCTTGCTCAATAGACACTAACATAGAAAATGATTTTCCTATGTTAACCAAGTGAACTTAGTTAACATTGAATACTCACAAAGTTCCTTTGGTAGCTGAGTAAGCTTTGTCAACACCGGTTTCATAAAACATTTCCTTCATTAACTGAGTGAGCTTGGTTAACTCTGAACTTCTACGAATTCTCTTTGGTAACTAAGTGAGCTTGGTTAGAACTTGTTATCTTCCAACTTTCCTTTGTCTCTCAAGTGAACTTGGTAGACACTAACTTCTGAGCTTGGCATACTTAGGAATTCTTAGAAGACATAGGGAACTACCTTTTATGCCTAAGTGAGTTTGACATACACTAACTAGAAATGATATGACATTTTGTGTAACATCAAAGATTAACACAATTAATCAATTACTTTCAATAATTTTAGCTCCTAACATGGAAACTCACTTCAAAACTAGTGAGGTTGTGGATATCACCCCCACCATGGTTTTCACCCTCTAACAAGGGTTTTCATAATACCAAAACACTTGTGTTATGTGTGATGATTTTAAGGTTATTATATATTGTTCTATTTTATTTTATATTGTTAATATTTTAGCTCAATAGAGCAATGTTTGAATTTATAAATCACCTATTTGTATTGATTCACCCCCTCTTAGTATTTAATAATCCTTAAAATTTGTATAAGAGTTCTAAATCTCTTGATAATAAGCCCAATATATTCCTTTACCAAGCTATATAGGATGAATTACAACTTCCCCAACCATATTTCATCAGTTGGAATCCATTAACAAGGTTAAAACATTCAAATACTTGTTTTCCCTCCTAATTCAAGATATGACCATTAAGATCCAAAATTTTAATTTAAAACCTTATTTATTTATTGCTTCCCAACACTTAGGACTTATTCTAAGACCTCCCTAGGACCTATTTTATTCCTCTAACCAATCTAGATCCCTTGTTGTCACTATTGGCCACCCTTACCCCATTTTTGTGCTTAAATTCTTTATCAAGACCTTTAGGACCCTAGAATCAAAACTTCTTTTCCAGTATTGAAACCATCAAATCATTGAAAGTAACCTACTAACTACCATTCCCTAGGAGGCCATGAAAATCCAACCATAGAGATTTTAGTTAGGGGCCTATTTATGGAATATGCAAAAAATTATTGTCCTCCAAACCTTGCTGCACTAAATCTTGAACAACTTGAGCTAAACAAAATTTAGAAGGATGAAACCAAAAGAAAAAGAAAGCTAAGTCAAATTTAATTCTAAAAAAATCATTAGATTAGATGTGCTAATCCATACAATATGACCAACATACAGAAAACAGTAAAAATGGCTTCAAACCTAAAAATCCTTTATTGCATTTTATTTCAATCCATGCAATATGCCCCTTTAGGCCTTGAAAATGAGGTATTTATCCATAATATGAATCCTCCAATGGTTATAGCTCGTATTTGAATAGTTATAACTCTTTTCCAACCAAGACCCATTTTTCAACAACTTTTACAACTTTTCAATTTTGCTATTTTGCACAAAAAGTGAAACTTTTGTAAAGTTCACTAGATTTCACTTCTAGGACTTGGAAAAGGCTCCAAATTATTCAAAAACAACTAAAAACACCTAATCCTAGGCTATCTTGATCAAAAACTCAAAAAGACCTAATTTTTCCTAATTAGTAACTTTTGTTCATATCTTGCACAAAGTGGCCTTATAAGCATACATATCTTGCTCACATCTCTCTCATTATTTGTCATGGGATAAAATTGTCTAATTTGTTAGCTTTGAGTGGCTCGGTAAACCCTAGTACCATGATCATCCCATATTTTTGATGACTCAAACATTCTCAAGCCCACTTAACAGAATTGGCCCTAAGAGTCACTAAATGCCATAGGGCAGCAATCTTTGACAGGGCATATCTCGGAGCTTGTGTGAGGTATGGATGAAATTCTAAGTGCTATAGGATTGTGATGTTGACACCTAAAATAACATATATCTCTTTTTTTAGATTGGATTACTTTTTTTATTTTGTGGCCCCATCTCAGATGATGCTGAAACTTGTGGTGTTTGTGAATACAAAGTCACAAACTAGTGAATCTCTCTAACCATTCATCATCGGATCAACTTTTTGCTCCATTAGCTCTAAATAGTAGGGTAAATCCTATTCCCAATATCTCCCTATCTTTTTGACCCTTCAAATGTTCTTGGGCATGCCAAATAGAATTGACCTTGAGAGTCACTAAATGCCATAGGGCAGTGATCTTTGATGGGGCATATCTTGGAGCTCATGCAAGTTATGGATACAATTATGGGTGCTACAAGATTGTCTTGTTGACACCTACAATAACTTCTCTCTCTTTTTGGAGTTTGGATTCCATTTTGATTTTTTTGTCCCATCTCAGATGATGTTGAAACTTGTAGTGTTGGCCAATACAAAGTCACCAGCTCATGAATCTCTCTAACCATTCGTTGTGAGATTGAATTGTCTACTTCATTAGCTCTAAGTGGTTAGGTAAAACCTAGTCCCAAGCTTATTCCTTTTTGTTGACACTTGAACATTATTAGACTTGCTAAACAAAATTGACCCTAAGAGTCACTAAATGTCATAGAGCAACGATCTTTGATAGGGCATATCTCAAAGCTCATACAAGGTATGGATGAAATTCTAGCTACTATGGGATCTTTTTGTCAACACCTACAATAACCTCTTTCTCTTTTTGGACATTGGATTTTTTTTTGATTTTGTGGCCCCATCTTGGGTGGTGCTGAAACTTGTAGTGTTGGCTAGAAGAAAGTCACCAACTGGTGAATCTCTCTAACCATTCATCATCGGATTGAATTGTCTACTCTGTTAGCTTTGAGTGGCTAGGTAAACCCTAGTCCTAAGGTCATCCCATCTTGTTGACTACTCAAATGTTCTTGGGAATGCTAAATTAAATTGACTCTTAAGAGTTACTAAATGCCATAGGGCAATGATATTTGATGGGGCATATCTCAAAGCTCGTGTGAGATATGGATGCAATTTTGAGTACTATAGGATTGTGTTATTGACACCTAAAATAACCTATCTTTAGTTTTGGAGATTGGATTATGTTTTGATTTTGTGGCCCCATCTTAGGCAACATTGAAACTTGCAGTGTTGGCCAACACAAAGTCACCAACTAGTAAATCTCTCTAACCATTCATTGTGGGATTGAACTATATGCTCTGTTAGCTCTAAGTGGCTTGGTAAACTCTAGTCCCAAGCTCATCTTGTCCTATTGTTTGCTTGAACATTATTGGGCACGCAGAATAGAATTGACCCTTAGAGTCACTAAATGCCATAGGGTTGTGATCTTTGATGGGGCATATCTCAAAGCTCGTGTGAGGTATGGAGAAAATTTTGGGTGCTACAAGATCATGTTGTTGACACCTACAAATAAACTCGCTCCCTTTTTGGAGATTGGATTTCATTTTTGTTTTGCGGCCCCATCTTGGGTAATGTTGAAACTTATAGTGTTTTTTAGTAAAAAGTCGCCAACTTGAGGATCTCTCTAATTGTTTTTCATGGGATCGAATGGTCTACTCCATTAACTCTGAGTGGCTAGTTAAACCCTAGTCCAAATTTTGTTCTATCCCATTGACCACTTGAACATTATCAGGCACACCAAATAGAATTGACCCTAAGAGTCACTAAATGCCATAGAGAAGTGATCTTTGATTTTGTAGCACCATCTCAAGTGATATTGAAACTTGTAGTGTTGGCCACTAAAAAGTTACCAACTACTGAATCTCTCTAACCATTCATCATGGGATCAAATTGTCTTCTTTGTTAGATCCAAGTGGCTAGGTAAACCCTAGTACCAAGCTTTTCTCATCCCATCAACTATGCAAATATTCTCAGTCACGTCGAATGGAATTGACCGTAAGAGTCATTAAATATTATGTGTCAATACTTGGAAGAATGAAAAAGATACAAGAAGTTGAACACTTAAAGGAAAGTTTAATGAAGTAAAAAGTATTGTACAAACATGAAATAACTTAATCCAAGTTAAAAATTCAACATTCAATCCATTATATCAAACTTTCTTTGCAAAATCCAAAAACTATTAAAGGATATGTGACAAAACATTTGTATTCAAATTAAAGAATGAACTCTTTGTCTTCTTCTAGGTCTTATAGGACATCCCAAGCCATGCATTCATTTAAACTAACCATCTTTCCTTACTTCCACAACATAACTAAAAAGTTGCACAAAACGTTGTGGAGCAACTTTTAAAAGTTGCTAACAAAATTGCAATTTTTGCATTTTTGACTTCTGGAACTCTTAAACCTTTTTTAATGGAACCAAAAAAGTTCAATAAAGGTGTTTAGAAATAATGTGGCCCCTGGGTAACCAATATGCCTCTTTTTTTCCCCTAGACCCATTTGAGCAACTTCTTGACACCTTAGCAACTTTTGGCATTTCAGATCCTAATCAACCAATATTACATTTTATGAGTTCCAAACACTTGAACAAGATTCAAAATCACTATTTAGGACCTAGTTGGGTCATATCCCACTTAGTAATGACTTGTATGAAATTTGACCCACTTTGACCACCTAGTGTCCCCCATAGTGTTTATTAGCTTGCACATACTTAAATGAGCTTAGTCAAATCAACTTGATCTAACCACACCAACACACCACCCTAACTTGGCTAGAGTCACAACAAGCATCAAAGAAACAACAACCCAAAGAAAAGCCAAAAAAAGGGTTGTTAGGTTCCCTACACCAAGATAATGACACATAAAATATATCCAAGAAAAAATGAAACAACTATAGCTATAGGAATCATAACAAGAGCATTTATAATCTATTTCCATGAATGAAGCTCTTGAAGAGATGGATAAGAAAGCAATAACGATATCAAATTCCATGAATAAATTAAAAACCTTATTTCAAGTCTTCTCATGTTCTAAAGATAAAGCATATATAAAATCCTAAAATGTTTATCATGACACTAAGATTCAAGCTTAGACATTTACATAATGCAGCCAACTCAAGAGTCAAACTTCAATGTTAATTATATAACACTAATAAGAATTCATGTTTCATTGTTCTCATCCCAACAAAAAATCCAAATAAGTTACACATAACCAAAAGTACTCATAACTTGTACAATTTAAATAAAAATTAATATCATAGCCTTATTTCGATGTCAAAAGATACTATCAAAGCTTATTGCAATGATTCCTACCCTTATTTTGGATGCAAATTATATTAAAATGAAATACATGAAATACTTAAAATGTAAACAAGAAAAGTAAGATATATATTATGATAACCAATAATGTCATACATGAACAAACTGATGCATCAAAGTTGTAAGTCTAATAATATCATACATCAAATATATATCAACACACTTAAACCATTTACTTAGTTATGCCAAACTAGTAATACATGTCAAGCACAACATGTAAATATTAGACCATGCCGACTTACAATGAGTGTCGAGCCACTCAAGTGTCAAGTAACTAAAGTGCTAAGCAAATAGACCATGTTGAGTGCTTCAAGAGCCAAGTAAATAGTGGATGTTGAGTAGTGTAGGTGTTGAGTCAAAGTATAAAGAATAGTGAATGTCGAGCATTAGAGACTTCATATGCTGAGTGAAATAGTTTGTACATATTTGTTTGTAATGGCACAAACAACTATGTAAACCATCTTTGAGCTGACTTAAGATTATATTTTGATATTTTGGAGATAAGGATGAATCTCTATTTGGATTCCATATGCAATTACATGCAGCAAATTAGAAAATGGGAAAGTTTAAGTGGCAATATGGATGAATCTTTGGCATAGATTCATATCTAACCCTAAGTCTTCTAGTCTTCTTAAGAAGGACAAAACCCTAAATGATCAATGAGTGTGTAAGGGATTGAAGGAGAGTATAGAGAAATTTGCATGCACAAATAGAGCATTCATGGAGACTTAGAAGTTGTAAAGAAGGAATGAAATGTAGAATCAATTATAGAAGAATAGAGGATAGAGAGAAGGATACAACATTGAGACATCTAATCAATAAGGATCAAGAAGATAAGTGTTTAGAGGTGATCTATTATTAGGCAAGCAAGTGCCAATCATAGGATCTATGCTGAGACATTTTAAGAGGTGATTTTAGTGAAAATTTCTTAACAGACTAGTCATAGCAAGCTGTATGAAATCCTTTAATAGGGAGCTTACTTAGTTGTAAGTTGAAGTCCTCTAACAAGGCACACTTCTAATAGGGTGTTGAAATCCTCTAACAAGGTGAGACCTAATAGTATTTGTAAGCCTTTAACAAGGCAGACCTTTCATAGGGTAGATCGTGATTCATGATCAAAAAATTGCAACCTTAATTGGATACACTTTACAACTACAGTAGTGAAGATTTGTGGGTGTCATCCCCATCTCAGTTTTACCTTCTCACTTGGAGGGTTTTTGGGTAATCATATCTAGTGTTATGTGTGTAATTTCTTACATGTTACATGATTTAGATGTATGTTCTTGACATGTTATTTCAATTTATCTATTGAATGCATGAGATGGATCTCAGAAGTTTACCTTTTCTATTGTAACTCCAATAATTGGTATCAAAGTTTTGATCTCTAAAAGAGAAGATTTGTAGCTTTGAGGAAAGATCCTAAAATGGAAGATTACAAGTTGAGAAAGACTACTAAGAACCAAAGATTGAAATACATCTTATACTACATCAACTAAATGAAGCAAGAGAAGCTTTAAAGAGTTCCTTGAAGAGAAGGAAAGAAATTGCTATTGCGGAGAATGACACACAATACAAAGAGATAGACACTACTAAGCTATTTGTAGATGGAGACTCAAATGAATTTTATGAAATAGTTGCAAATATAATGTAAAAGAACAAAATCCAAGCTAAGGAAATTAGAAATCTCAAATTAGAACAAGAATCACAAGCCATACTTGTATGTGAAGTGGTTGAACAAAAGAAGAAAGCCATGGAAGACAAAGACATGATTGAAGAAGAAAAAAGAGTTTTGGTTAATAGACTAGAAGAGAAGTCAATAGAGATAACCAAGATTTCAACATGCAATTGGATACTCTAAGTCAAATGATGAATGCCACATATGAACTAAATGTCAAAGATATTGAGATAAGTACATTGAAGTTGCAAAATGAACAACTACAGAATGACCTAAATAGAGAAAGGGAATTTTCTAAAAGTTTCAACAAACCAAATTAAACCATCAAATACTTGGAGCAATTCCTGAGATCCCCTAGATCTAACAATGATACATCTAGACTAGAATACACAAGCACTGAAATAGGAGAGTCATCTAAAAGTGCTAAAGAAAGGAATAATAAAGGCAAGAACTCCAAACCTATTTGTCATAATTGTGGTAAGAAAGGACACACTGCTAATGTGTGTAGGAGAAAGACTAAAAATCAAAATGCTAAGCCTAAGAACATGATTCATTGTCATAAGTGCAACAAGCAAGGTCATTAGGCACATGAATTCAAAACCAAGACCATGAACACACAAAGATTTGAAAGTTATTGCTACAACTATCAAAAGTATGGACATAGAGATTTTGAATGCAGATCCAAATCCATGTGGTCATCAAATAGAAAAACAAAGGCAAAGAACAATGAAAACTCTTATAATTGGGATTATAATAAAAGATATAGCTATCATTATTGTCAAGAATATGGACATGTTCTTAAGAATTCTATTAGGAAACACTTCAGTGGTAACTACAAAATGTGGTTGAGTCAAACCACATGTTTTAGTTGTTTGGAGACTGGTCACATCAGTAAGCATTGTTCAACTAGGTCAAAGGCACCGAGTTGTGAATTTGATAAAGGAAAAGGCAAGGTAGATGTTGAAAAAATTAGAGATGAGATGAATAAGACATGGAAAAAAAAATATGATTGAAGCACACCAAATTGAGAAGGGATCACTTCACCCAATGGGCTAGGTGATCACACCTCATCAAACTAGGCAATCAAGAGGTATGGGACTGATATTCAAGTGTTATATCATACATCAAGTCCAAAGTAGATAGTACTGAAAAGTCTAAATTAAAAATGCAAGATGTTTTTGAAAATTCAAGTTAAATCTTTATGTTTTTCATGTTGTTGCCGAGCATGAAAAGTTTCCTATTTATGCCAAGTGGAATGTAGGTTGATGTTGCACTAGCAATCTGGAAAGTTGATGTCAAGTTCATAGTAGATACCAAGTGATGGAAATATCAATGGATGCTGTGTGATCTTAAAATTGGTTGATGTCGAGCTTATAGTTGTGTAAGCACTCAACATTAAATACAAGATTTCGAAGGGTATATGATTGATTTTTTCTCATTATTCATCATTTTGAATTCAAGCAAGAGCAAGCGAAGCAAAAGGTGATTCAAAAACCCATTCAAAGAATTTGTAGAGATTTTAACAATGATCTCACACTAGTCTATCAGATTTTAGAAGGTATTTATCACAAGCCAAGCTACACAGTTTGAATTTTCATAAACCCTAGTATGACAAATTCAAAAAATGTTGAAAGGAAGGAAGTTTTAAATGTTCAGCTTGTCAGTAATGAAGTTAGGCAACCTATGCTTATATTCAAAGCCATTCTTGACATTGCCTACAAAAAAGATCCTTCTGGCACATTATCAATGATCTTGCCAAATGTAATTATGGTGCAAGATGTGAGGAGATGTTATAATTTCACAATTGGTAGCATTGGAGACATGGCATTTAGGGATGCATATAATATATTGTGTGATAATGGTGTCTTGAAAGAAGAATTCAAGATTGTTGAGAGAAAGGGTTTAACACTAGCCCTAAATTCTCCTAATGTGTTTAAAATAGAGTGGATACAAATTGTGTTGAGCCAAATTCATGATGGTTCGTTATGGCTAGAGGGAGGACCTATCAAAATCTCCAAGAGAATAATTCATAGGGTAACTAGCTACCCAACCCTAGATCAAACAAAGAAACTTAGAAGTGATTCCAAAGTATGACTATGATGCTATGACATTGGAGAAAATAGGCATATTACAGCAAGCCTTAGAAAGGAAAATGCATAAAGAAATGCTCAGGAGAGAACACAAGAAGAAGCAAGCACTCTAAGATATTAAGTACATCTTTCTAGATGCATTTAGTCTGCCAACTCTTGAAGAGACCAAGCTACTAATAGAACAATTGATAGATATAGTGGAAAAGGTCAGTAATGAGGACCTTGATACAAATGCAAAACTTTTAGAATGGTCATAAAATAAGTTTCAAGGTAAGGTGAATGAGAAAATATCTAGTGAGATAGCACTAGCTCAAGTTGCATTGGCAACTAAAGTTGAAGCGATGAAGAAGGTACTTGAGAATATCTTCTCATTGTACACAAAACTATGTGATCCTACACTTTTCACTCAAGAGACCAGAAGTCACATTTTGAGTTTGGAACACAAAGTTACTACATTAGGTGCAAGCCTACCAACAAATCTAACTCAGAGTGAGAAGCATTTTAGAAAACTACTTCAGAAACAAAGAAAATTAGTTGTATTGATAGCACATGAGGTTAGCATAAGAGCCAAATTGACATGCATACATGCATCCTCACCACACCTATGGAAATACTGCATAAGGAGCTAGGCTATGATGATACTTTACTAAATAAAGACCCAAATATTACTAATTTAGATGGTCTAGTACATCTTCTTGTTGAGCTTGCAATCCAAGTCAAGTCATTGGATGTTGCATGTGACAACTGGGATGTAGCCCTCGAGATCATAATGGATGTCCATAATCTTTATTGGACAAACACACTATACATGTACAACCCATTGGACATAATTGTCAAAAGGGGGAGAATAAAAGACACGAGGACATAAGAAAAGTGAATATGGGGTTGATAAAGAAAGGGGGAGAAATACATTTTGAGGAGGAAAGAGAAAAATATTGAAATATTAGCTAAGGGAGAGCATGAAGAGTATTAGTGCATTGAAGTCAAAGTGTATCAGTAGAGACACATTTACCCAAAGAGGAGCACAAATTTTGGATATAGAACAAACATATTAACTGAGGGGGAGTTATCAAATTTTGAGGTATATAAGTTATTGCAAAATTTTGAAATTTTGAAGTTTTATATATAAGTTGAGTCATGGATATGTTATGCTCAAGAGATTAAGGTTGATTATGTATATTCAAGTGTTTTTGACATTCGTGTCAAAGGGGGAGATTGTTGGTCTCAGATTGGTTTTGACAATTGAGTTTCAACACACTTAAACCATTTACTTAGTTCATGTCAAACTAGTAATACATGTTGAGCACAACATGTAAATATTAGACCATGTCGACTTACAATGAGTGTCAAGCCACTCATGTGTCAAGTCACTCATGTGCCAAGTAGATAGACCATGCCAAGTGATTTAGGAGCCGAGTAAATAGTGGATGTCAAGTAGTGTAGCTGTCAAGTCAGAGTATAAAGAACAATTCATGTTGAGCATCAGAGACTTCATATGCTGAGTGAAATAGTTTGGACATATTTGTTTTTAATGACACAAACAACTATGTAAACCATTTTTGAGCCAACTTAAAATTAGATTTTGATATTTTGGAGATAAGGAAAAATCTCTATTTGGATTCCCTATGCAATTACATGCAGCCAATCAGAAAATGGGAAGTTTTATGTAGTAATATGGATGAATCTCAGCCGTAGATTCATACCTAACCATAAGTCTCCTAGTCTTCTTAACAAGAATGAAACCCTAAATGATCAATGAGTTTGTAATGGATTAAAGGAGAGTATAGAGAAGTTTGCATGCACAAATAGAGCATTCATGAAGACTTAGAAGTTGTGAAGAAGGAATGAAATGTAGAATCAGTTAGAAAAGAACAGAGGATAGAGAGAAGGATACAACATTAAGAAATCTGATGGATAAGAATCAAGAAGATAAGTGTTTAGAGGTGATCTATTATCAAGAAAGAAAGTGCCAACATAGGATCTATGGTGAGTCATTTTAGCAAGTAATTTCAATGAAAATCTCTTAACAAATTAATCCTTAGTAGGCTATATGAAATCCTTTGATAGGGTACTTACTTAGTTTTAAGTTGAAGTCCTCTAACAAGGCACACTTCTAATAGGGTGTTGAAATCCTCTAGCAAGGTGAGACCCAACAATCTTTGTAAGCCTTTAACAAGGTAGACCTTTCACAGGTTAGATTACAATTCATGATCAAAATATTGTAACCTTAATTGGATACACTTTACAATTGCAACAGTAAAGGTTTGTGTGTGTCATCCCCACCCCAATTTTACCTTCTCAGTTGGAGGGTTTCTAGGTAATCATATATGGTGTTATGTGTGTGATTTCTTACATGTTTACATGATTTAGATGTATGTTCTTTACATGTTATTTTAGTTTATCTATTGAATGCATGAGATGGATGTGTGGTGAAAGTTTTATGGGTTCAAGTTTTAACTATTGATTCAACACCCCCACCTCTCCCCCCCTACCCTCAAAAGTTTACCTTTCCTATTCTAATTCCAACACTTCAATGTTAATTATATAACACTAATAAAAATTCAAGTTTCACTACCCTCATCCCAACAAAAACTCCAAATAAGTTACTCATAAACAAAGTACTCATAACTTGTACAATTTAAATACAAATTAATATCATAGCCTTATTTACATGTCAAAAGATACTATCAAAGCTTATTATAATGATTCCTACCCTTATTTTGGATGCAAATTATATTAAAACAAAATACATGAAATACTTAATATGTAAACAAGAAAAATGTCATGTCGCCTAATTTGAGTACTATAAGTAAATTATTATGAATAAATAAATATATTATTTCTTAATGTTATAATATATTACAAGAAATATTGATATATTATTAAGGGTATAATATATTATTAAAAAATAAATAATAATATATTCTGGATATAATAATAAAACGTTATTAATGTAATAAGGTAATATTAAATCATTATTAATAAATTAAATAATAATAATACTTTATAGAGTCAATATTAGACTAAATAAATAAATTATAATTATAATTATAATTATTATATTGATGAAGTTAAATAAATAATAATAATAACTTACAAAATTTAATTAGTTAAACAAATATTACCACTTATTTATTATAACATGAAGTATATTTTAATTAAAGATAATGATAATATAATTATAATCAAAAATATCTTTTCCAAAGTATAACAAATATTAAATATAAGCATTTAAAATATTAAATGTAAGAATATATTCTTAAAAAAAAGGATTAAAATATAATATATATTCATGGTTGTAAAGAGAATTGATACTTAGTATTAGTGACTATCGACTAATGTGTAAACCCTATTTCAAAAAGACTTTGGCATTGATAAATGGACGCCTGCGCATGAAGGATTATGCCTTTTATTTATGGCTAAAGCATAATACAATTGCATAAATCAATAAATATAATTTATAATTATGATTATAGATATTAGATATATATTATATTGATTATCTTATATCAAATAGATATAATATTATATCAATTGATAAAAACATTAAAATATAATTAAATGATATAATATGAATATATATAAGATGATAACCAATAACAATTAATCATGGAAGGAATTGATTATACAAATAAACAGTGTTTTACATATTGAACTAATTAGTTTATTGAAGAGATGATCATCTATGAGTTGGAAAAGATATGTCCCTTAGACATTCAAGAGATGCAACCTCTTTGATATGGCAAGATATATAATGGATATCAAATTCGATCTTTCAATCATCAATCATTTTTCTTATTCCCCTTCTACATCTTTAATGGTTTAATAATTTGAGCAATTGCCATTGGCATCAACTGACTGGATATATATCAAGACAAAACAGAAACATCACATATTGTCAAACTAATACAAATAGAAAGGAAATCAGAAAATGTCCCAAAAGGGGACATTACAAATAGTATCAGAGCACCGATTCTGCCATCTTGTGATATCATTATTAAAATTCTAAGAATGAATGATGAAATTTGAAGCACTTGTAGCCTTGATGCATATGGAAAGGAACTAATGGCCTATGAAAGAAATGGACAAACCCTAAGCAATTTACCAGATAACATTCTGACTATTATTTTCAGCAAATTTTCTTTAACATCTACGTGGAAAGCTCATCAGTTGTGACTGCAAGGCACTGGTTATTAAATTACTTGGCATCCGTTAGTCACTTTGCATTGTATCTCATTGATTCATAGCTTTGTATCATTTCAACATGATGTTTTTGTTACTCTCAAGGTATTGGAGAATCTTGTTGGTGCTAGTAACGATTGTCTCTTAACTAACTAGGAAAGCCTCTTCCGTTAAGGAGACAATTCAATGATTTTGGTGTTGAAGAAATAATAAGATACACTAATGGCGCATTCATTTCTATAGAGTGAAATTCATTGTATATGTTTGGTGTGTATTACCTGAGAACTAAATTGTTGTTGTATATGCACTCTGTATATGATCAACACAGTTATCCTTGTTCAATGTAAAAAAAGAGAGAATTGTATCATTGGAGAAACAAATGATATTTACTGAAGGAATTCAATGAATTATCTAAAATAGTCAACATTCCCTAGCATAAGAGAACAACAATAATATATGTTCCCATTAGAAAATGAATTCAAATTCGATTAACAAGATAAAATTAATAAAGGGAAAAATCTCAGTAATGTAGCTCTCGGAGATGATGGATAGATTGAAGACTCCTACCATACATGCCCATCATGGTGGATGATAATCTAATCCATTATGGAATGCATAGTATAGAGTCATGAGAATTAGTAAAAATGTTTTGAACAAAAAGACCATGAGTAGCACATGTCATTATAGTCTAGAAAGACACAAAGGAAAAATGTTGCTAGATTTGTCTTTGTAAGGATGAACAATATTTCAGTCATCTTGATATTTACTATGAGGATTGATCAGCCTTATTGAAGAGAGATATATAATCTCAAGGGAACAATATAATAAAAAAAGAGTAGAATAGTAAATTTAGACTTGTAGTTTGGAGTCTATAAAATGAGACACTTTGAAGAATATCTCGACATTGTTTCGTCTGTTATTTAGTGAATATCAAGAGGAGGGTTATCTTGGTATTCCTCTTAGTATTCACATCAATATTTGACTTTGCAAAAACATAATTCAATTTTCAACATAACTCTATTAGCACTCAATATCAAATAGAAAGATGAACAGGGAATCAAGACAAAATATGATGTGTAGTTATAAGAAGGAAATTGTGTATCGATCATACAGAGAAAATCACCACCATTCCACATTCATATGTTCAATCAAATTTAGACATGAATATATTATAAATTTCAATTTGTTTGAGATGAACATAAGAGTGAGATATAATCATATCCAGTATAATATGGATGATAGTCAGCACAACTAATACTGAATGGATAAAATAAATAATTCTAGAAAATGATATCTTGAGAACTACAATTTGATGAATTTGTCCAAGATCATCATCGATGACACTGATTATTGACCCTCATAAAACATTAGATATTAAAGGAAAATAGAGAACAACGCTAGAAGGGAGACACCATCATTCATTCAAATTTAATATTTCAAAGCACCTTCTTTAAGCTTTGAATAAAGTCATAACATTTTGAATTCATTTAAACTCACCTTTTCTTTAAGGTTTCCCTTGGAAAATTTGCAAGAGCCAAATGAGAGATCAATCTAGTGAAGTTTCAAACTATCACAATAAGGCACAAAATCTCCATATATAATTCTCTACTAATTCACGTGTCTGCCCATGTTCATGGGGGACTGAAAGAGTTTGAGAATGAAAATACTTTAAAGTCATACCCAAGATGCTTTCCTGTAGTGATATGTGGGTGTGAAGCAAACGCTTTGTCATTTGTTGTGAAGCACTCTTTTGCGAGATCTAAAGATGCATGATGGGGCCATATGTTTCTAAAAGAGAGGATATAATTCTGTGAGGGGGCTATTTGCTTCTACTTAGAAGAGAAAGATGGCCAATTCTGGCCACACGGGAAGCTGCGGTGGTTGTGCCTTTGTCTTAACTCTATGCCTGATAATGTTCACACTTAACAAAATGGCAAGGATGGTAATGGAAGTTGCTTCCCATGCCATAGATGATAGCTAATTAATTTTGATTAGGATAACCACGAAAGAGTTTTGCATGACCAAAACTCCATCATAAGCCTGCCCAAGTTCTTTTAATATAAAATAAATGAGTATAACAATGTTCAGCAGTAGAAAATAAAATATAAATTGCAGAGGGTCATGTGAGGAACATGTTTATAATGCAGGGATCACACATTATACATGTTAAAAAAGGATTCAACTTATACAAACCAAGTGATTCATGCTAATACTAGAACTACTGGAGGAATCATCACTTATCAACACCAATCTGAGTAGATGAATTATTTTACTTTTAACATTTTTGGCAACATGTCATATATCAAGAAACCAAACTATCATCTGCATGGGAAAAATAGAGCAGCAAAAGTGAAAACTACAATAAATGGAGTGCCTGAAGGTTCACCTAAGTGAAATGAAGTTGGAACACATGCTATGGAGAATCATTCATATTAATTTTCAAAGGCATTTGAATCAAATAACAAGGACCTCTTCATAGAAGGTAAGTAAGTATGTTATATTATTATCATGCTTATAATGATCTATTAACATATTTTATATTACAAATGGTGAACATTCAAATACCTATGATCCATGGCTATATTGGAGAGTTATGTAGAATGTTAATTAGTTATCATAATGAAATAAATGAATAGACAATTGTTTCCAATTACAATATTAATGTTGAAAGAAATGAAGGATTAAATAAAAGTTTGTTGATGTGAAAATGAGTATATATTATCCTTTGAGTATTATCTATTCATTATAGTCCCTCTCCTATTCCTTACTTTCTATTAGAATTATGTACCTTGATCTTTCCTTCAAGAATGTTCTTGCAAGAAAAGAGGGAGATTAAGATTCAGAAAGAGAATACTAAGGGTGTTAACCTTCAGTGAACCTGATCATATTGTAAGAGGGAGTAAACCATGTTGAGATGGTTTCTCTAAAAAGTTGTCACAGTCAAAGAAGACTATGATCATGTGACTCTATATGGGCCTATCCCCTATGTAAGTGATTACTTCCAAATGATTATCATGTGATGATCTTTCAATAACTTATCTATTATGATAGATTATACTTTTCATGATAGATGTGAATATATAAATATGAAAATTAGATAAGTATCAAATTAATGGATACATGTATATATGTTAAGATAAATTCCTAAGGAATCATGATGACATTAGGAACATAGGGCTCTATTTCTCATCCATGTTAAGAACTCTTAAGATAGGGAGTTGGTGGAGGGAGAGGCAGAGTAAATTCAAGAAGCTGATGGATATCCTCTAGGGAGCTGCTTGTAGCTTGTTTCACGCACCCTCTGCATTGTCAATCTACCATCTCAAGATGATCATAATAAGGAGAGAGAAAGATTCCTATGCCAAATAATTATGTTCATTTGATTAATATTCTCATCCACATTATGATCTCTTAAGATAGGGAGTTAGTGGAGGGAGAGGCAAAGTAAATTTGAGCACCTAATGCATATCCTCTAGGGAACTGCTTGTAGCTTGTTTCACGTGCCCTCTGCACCATCAATCTACCATATCAAGATGATCGTAATAAGGAGAAAGAAAGTTGTTTGTGTACTAAAGAAGAAATCTTCCAAATGAACTAAGTAAATTAAATTTAACACTCAGCTTCTCATCCACATTATGATATCCTAAGGTAGGGAGTTGGTGGAGGGAGAGGCGGGGTAAATTCAGGCACATGACGGATATCCTCCAAGGAAGCACTTGTAGCCTATTTCACGCGCCTTTGCATCGCCAATCTACCATCTTATGATAATTGTAATGAAGAGAGAGAAAGATTCCTTTCAAATGATTATGTAAATGAAAAAAAAGGGGGATCATCACAAGGCTCATCTTTCTTGGAGCTATTATATACTAATAATTATTTGTGTTTGCAGGATCCATGATCAAACTGAGTATTGGGCAAGTATATTTTTCATTACTTTTACTCTACTTCATTGTGAAAATCAACAAGGAGTGTATGATGTGTCTGCATCGTGTATGCTTTGTGCCTTCATGCATCATGTGTCTGCATCGTGTATACTTCATGTCTCCATGCATTAATGTGTCTTCTTCATGTATGCTTTGTGTCTGCAAGCACTCAGATATTTACTTCATGCATTATGACATTAACTACATGCATACCTTATGCATTCTTTTATTCTAGTGTATAAATTTCATATTGAATTCACAATAAAGGTCTAGTGTAAACAATCATTTCTTGAGGACAAGCAATTTGAGGAAGTGCAGACTGTCATGTCCCCTAATTTGAGTAATATAAGTAAATTATTATGAATAAATAAATATATTATTTCTTAATGTTATAATATATTAAAATAAATATTGATATATTATTAAGGGTATAATATATTATTAAAGAATAAATAATAACATATTATGGATATAATAATAAAATGTTATTAAGGTAATAAGGTAATATTAAATCATTATTAATAAATTAAATAATAATAATACCTTATAGAGTCAATATAAGACTAAATAAATAAATTATAATAATTATATTGATGAAGTTAAATAAATAATAATAATAACTAATAAAACTTAATAAGTTAAACCAATATTACCATTTATTTATTATAACATGAAGTATATTTTAATTAAAGATAATGATAATATAATTATAATCAAAAGTATCTTTTCCAAAGTATAACAAATATTAAATATAAGCATTTAAAATATTAAATGTAAGAATATATTGTAAAAAAAAGGGGATTAAAATATAGTATATATTCATGGTTGTAAAGAGAATTGATACTTAGTATTAGTGACTATCAACTAATGTGTAAACCCTATTTCAAAAAGACTTTGGCATTGATAAATGGATGCCTGTGCATGAAGGATTATGCCTTTTATTTATGGCTAAAGCATAATACAATTGCATAAATCAATAAATATAATTTATAATTATGATAACAGATATTAAATATATATGTCATTGATTATCTTATATCAAATAGATATAATATTATATCAATTGATAAAAATATTAAAAATAATTAAATGATATAATATGAATATATATAAGATGATAACCAATAACAATTAATCATGGAAGGCATTGATTATACAAATAAACAGCATTTTACATATTGAACTAATTAGTTTATTGAAGAGATGAGCATCTATGATTCGGAAGAGATATGTCCCTTAGACATAAAAGAGATGCAACCTCTTTGATATAGCAAGATGTATAATGGATATAAAATTCAATCTTTCAATCATCAATCATTTTTCTTATTCCCATTCTACATCTTTAATGGTTTAATAATTTTTGCAATTTCCATTGGCATCAACTGGCTAGATATATATCAAGACAAAGCAGAAACATCATATATTGTCAAACTAATACAAATAGAAAGGAAATTAGAAAATGTCCCAAAAGGGGACATTACAAAAAACAAGATATATATTATGATAACCAATAATTTCATACATGAAAAAACTGATGCATCAAAGTTATAAGTCTAATGATGTCATGCATCAAATATAAAATATCATATATACAGCAAATGTATGTTGAATATGTCCACTAAGATAAAATCCAAGATATGTGTCCACTAATGCCTAGACATATATACATCCCTATATCTTCTCCTTCCCATGAGGGGAAAGAAACAAATCCCTAGACGTCTTTGATTTTTGTGTGGAGGGAGATGATGGGGATGATGGGGTCTTTCTCACATGCTCACCCATCCTCTTGTTTAGGCTTCTTTCTAACTGGAGTAGATAAAAACAAAGTATATATGAATAAATAATTATTATATATTGAAATCAAATATATGTACACACAAAATTAATTACTTTCTTACCACCATCAAATAGTCACTCTATACATCCACCTCAAAGGCTCGTAGACAATCAGTCAGAGTAACAAGGCCCTACAATAATTGAATCAATATAATCAATTGATCATAATTAAAAATAAAATTTGAAATTTCAATACTAACTATTATAAATAACAACTAAAACTATGAAAAATCTTTCCTACCTTGGTCAATGGCTCGGAACTATCCATCACGATAGAAGATCCATGATCAATAGACTAGTGAAGATGAGGAGTCTCAAATGTCAACAACTGAAAATCATATAATATAATTCACATGCTTTTTATATAATATAATATAATCAAATGAATTAAATTAACATTAAACAAATGTACCTCTAAAAATCTTGTATCATGTCTAGGCTCAGAGTCCCTTGTGAATGTCAATGGTCCAGTAGAGAACTAATCCACATGGATAAATAAAATTTAATCCTTTATATGATTACTTAATAAATATATGTATTAATTTAAATGATTAAATTGATACATACATGTCGACACATTGATGGGACATAAATTGGGGTTAGGCAATCTATACAAGGGCCATCAACACTCTTACCCTAAATTTTAAACAATGTCAAGACATGCTAATTAATTAGTCATTCACTGTACATATAAAATGTGATCAAATTAGTTTATTATAATTGTAATTTATCTGTGTCAATGTCAAATGTGTCATTTAGGAATTCATCGGTGAGTAGCCCATCATCCATATTGTCTCCAACATGACTTCCAAATGTGCAATACGATCCACATGATGTGGACATGTGATTGTGATGCAAAGAATGCTCTTCATCATCTAATGGAATGGCGCAGTGAATGAGGGTCTATGTCAAAACATTGATAATCCCTAGAGTATTTATCTCTACATGTTCCTTTACAACTGAAGGAATAATGACATGCTCACCCTATGGATTGACAACAGGTGCCCTAACTGCACTAGGGTCATGATGTGTCCCCATCCTCTCAAATAATGACCCCCCACCACCTCTACCCTAAGAATATAACATGTCAAAATAATTGAGGATCTCCCAGAGGAAAAATTCACAATACAATTTCTTTAAGAAATATATTGTAACCTCATGATTATTGCAGTTAGGGGCATCATATACCATCCACCATCTATCCCAAAATTTATTTCTAATATCATCACGTATGCACCAGTGGATGGGGAACATTTTAGTTGTATGTTTAATAGTATCTTATTCTCCTGACTTTTTAAACAATGCACATATGTTGCCTTTCATTATGTCCTTTTTTCTTACATCTTTATAGTCCATAATCTGTTTTCATAATATCTTATTTGTTCTTCTTTCCTTGCATGCCAAATATGTAATTGACCACTAATAGATGCTACATGGCTCATAAAGGACTCAAGGGAATATGTCAATTGTGCTCTCATACGATTAGTGTTCCTACAAGCTTTCAAACTACCAATGATTGATTCTAATCCATTTTTTCCTCTTTCTATTTCATTCATTATATTTTCTTGGGTGCCAGGAGGAGATCTTTCAATCAATGGAGGCTATGGAATTTTTTGCTCTTCCTCATGAGGGTTTTCATTTTGATCTTGTGGAGGGTTTTTAGTTTGATCTTGGGCTCCACAAGCCCATAGAATGTGTGTGCTATAGAACATGTGCACTATTGTAAATTTTAAAAAAACAAGATGCGTGTCATCTTTTTGGAACCACAACTTGGTGTATTCGCCCAAGGTCAAATTTGTGAAGGCCAAACTAAAATGTCATACAAACATTTGGTGATAGAAGATTCAATTCAAGCGAAATAGAATATAGGGAAGGAGAAAATCATAAGATGGGATAAGAGGATAGCTAAATTGAAGTAATAATTCATTTAAATTAATTATGATCTTGATGTGTTGAAGAAGATGCAAGGGTTGAAGGACAAAGGAGTTATGTCGATTCCTAATCAGAATGGGCCATGCAAAAGATGATAAGGAGAAAATTTCACATTACTTTACTAGGTTGAGGCCAAGAATTTAAGAGGAATTGGGTATGATCTAAATGAATAGTATTGAAGAGGCATATCAATTTTCCCTAAGACTAGAGATAAAATTGAATAAGAAGGTTGAGAACAAGAAAAGTAGAAAAGTTCATGGTGGAATATCTCATGTATGGTCTTATGGAGGCCAAAATGAAGATCAAAAGAGGAAATATGAGGCTAGAAATAATAATCAAAAGTAGAAGGGAAATAATTTCAATTATTTCCATGATCAGAATAATGGAGATTCTTAAATAGAGGAAGAGGAAGAGGCCAAGGATTCAAAAGAGGAGATTTTTGTGGAACACATTTTACCACGAAAAAGAAGGGGATAGGGCATTTGAATGTCCCCAAGGCCAAGGAATGATAGATAGTAGAACTATAGATTAGGCCATAATTCTGTATGTTGATGATGATGCCAAATCATCACATTCTAAAGATGCTAAAAGAGGAGAAGCCCTAGTTAACAAAAGAGTCTCATTGATTGGTGAGAATAAACCAACTCAAAGGAGGGGCTTGTTTTGCACCTAGTGCAAGTGTGAAGATTAGTTTTGTGATGTGCATATCAATGGTGGAAGCATTGAAAATTTGGTGTCACAAGATATAATCACATAGTTAAAAATTATAGGAAGAAATATGTGTGTCCATACTAGATTGTCTAGGTGGAGGATGACCAGAAGGTCATGGTTAGTGAATAGTTTCTAGTGAGGTTCGAGATTGGGGCCAACCATAATGAGGTACTATTTGATATCATACATGTAGAAGTATGTCATATGTTACTAGGTAGGCCATGATAGTTTGAAAGGTGTGTTGTGCATGATGGTCATGTGAATAACTATTCCTTGACAAAGGATGAAGTGTGAGCTAAAGCAATTGAAGGACCAAGAAGAAAAAGTATGTAGAACTACTAGAATAAGTTTTGTCAATCAAAGAAAGTTACTAGAGGCTATGAAACATGAGCATATTCTTTTTCTATAATTTCAAAAGAGGATAATAAAGAAGTAGAAGATGTATATGCAGAACTTATAGATTCATTGAATCAATTTTAAGATATTGTATTTGATTATGTGTCTAATGGATTACAACCTATAAGGAAGATCAATCATCAAATAGAATTTATTTTAAGATATATTTTTAAAGATAAGGTGGCACATAGAATAACACCAGAATAAAGTGAAGAATTGAACATACAAGTACACGAGTTACTACATAAAGGGTTTATTCAAGAGAGTATAAGTCAATATGTTGTACTAGCACTATTACCACCAAAGAATAATGGAGGATAGAGGATGGAGGATGTGTATAAATTATAGGGCTATAAATAATATTACAATCAAGTAAATATTTCTCTTGCCTCATATGGATGTTAGTATGGATTACTTGATTTGAGCTTTGTATTTCAGAAAGATAGATATAAGGAGTAGATATCATCAGATTCTAATTAGAGAAGGAGATGAATGGAAATATAAAATCAAGACAAGGGAAGGGTTGTATGAGTGATTAGTCATGTCTTTTGGGCTAACCAATGCACCAAGAAATTTCATGCAATTCATGAATGAGATACTAAAGGAATTTTTGGGTAAGTTTGTCATTGTTTACCTAGATTATATTTTTAATTAAATTAGTAAGACATTGGAGGATCATATCATGCATATTTGTAGGGTGTTTAAGAATTTTAGGGAAGAAAGATTATTGTTTAATTTGATGAAGTTTTTTTTTGTGAAGAATGAATTAATATACCTACGATTTTTACTTTCAGTTGAAGGTCTAAAAGTGGACTGCACCGAGAAAGTGAAAGCTATCATTGAATGGAATACTCCAAGGAGTGATAAAGAGGTACATAAGATATTCTAATGGAGTAAATAGATTTTATAGAAAATTATCAAAAGTTTTAGCATTATTTGTGAATCCTTGTATTGGCTTAACTTTCTTGAACCTCAGGACTGACCAGTCGATAGATTCGTAGACTTAGGTATCAAAAGTGTTGTCATTGATGCCAAGAAACAAGAAGGAACTAAGAACAGTAGAGAGAAATGACCTAAAAGGTACATTAATGTGCAACTCCAATTTACAAGGGTGATCAGAGAGGAGAAGAAGTCCATGCCCAACAGAGATGATGTTAGAGATGATCCACTTAGATGAAGTATGCTAAGTGAAATCTATATGAGCAAAAGGATAACACAAAAAAAGGAAAGAAAAATCAAATGGTAATCATGTACATGATGTTTTGGCCAAGTAAACAAGGAAAGCATGGAGCAAGATACTTATGACTACCACATCGTGAAGAGAGTAGGAGTGCACTCATTATTGCACTTAATGGTGATAGGTTCACATATCAAGGAACACTCAAAAGAATTCAAATTTTTAATTGTTTCCAAAAGGAGAAGGTCATCAATGATATATGACTTGTGTAACTCCAATACAAACATGTTACATTTAACAAGAGTGACACACTATTGAAACTAAAAGTCAAGTTAGAAGTAGGGGTGACAATTCAAATCTTGAATTTGTGGACTAGGCCTTTGAAATGAAACAAGAAAGGAATTATAAAAGGAGACAAAGTCAAAAGAGAAAATATTATATTCTTGAGTGACTAGCTACAGATCTAATAGAGTTGAGATAAGTGTAGTATCAAGGTGTGAAGGGGAGTGATAGAGAGAAGTCACTTCCAAAGAGTCAATGAGTGTGTTGAGGAGAAGACAATAAGCCTGTACAAAAAAAAATAGTTGTGTGGAAGATAAAGGAGAGCCATGAACAAAAGATGTCAAAGTCTGAAGTTGTAGAGCCAAGAAAAGTCAAAGCATAATTTGGGATAGGTCAGAAGAATTGAAGAAGGATCTATTTCAAGCTAAATATAGTACAATTGAATTGTTAGATCATTCCTTGTTATTTAATAATATTTATAACAATAAATCTCATTGAGGGTGTATCCTAATAGGTTTTTTGTATCAAATCCCCTAATAGGGTGACACTTTAACTTTTTTTCCAAAGTCATCTAACCAAGATGTTACTAACAAGGAAAGACTCTAATAGGTCTTATCAAAGTCCCTTAATCAAGTAGCACCTAATAGTGTCTTTGTAATCTTTTAACAAATATATGCTCTCAACCAAGTACACTTTAGGATAGTGCAAGTCATTGAAAATAATTATTCAATTGTATATTGTCTTTGATGTTACAAAAAATGTCATATCTTTTCCAGTCAGTGTCTGCCAAGCTCACTCGGGCAATTAAGATAATTTTTTTACCTATCGAGCATTCTAGATTTTACCAAGTTCAAAAGATAATTTATACCAAGTTCACTTGGGAACCAAAGAGAAGTTCACAAAAGTTTAGTGTTAACCAAGCTCACTCAGTTAACAAAGGAAAGTTGGCATGGAACTAGTGTTAATTGAGTTCACTCAATTACCAAAAAAAGTTTATGAAGTTGCAGTGTTAACATAGGAAAATCATTTTAGAGTTAGTGTCTATCAATTTGGGTCAAATAACAAAGGATTTTCTTGTTTTGTCATATTAAGTATAATGAATTTTTTTGTTGGTTTTAGCCAATTGAAGAGATGAAATTTAATGTTTTGAGTTGTATTTAAGCTAACTTGACATTTTATATGATATAAGTATAAGGTCAAGTTGAGGATTTAATGTGAGAATGTTTGGAAGATAAGAAGATGCTTAAAGGAAATGAATTGGAAGGATAAAGTAGAATATCCTTATTAAGTTGCAAAGATAAATGTCATCAGGAAGGATCAAGTATTCAAGATAGAATTGTGATCTAAATCAGCCAAATTAGTTGCATCAGCAATCAACTCAAGTCATTATTACTCTCTAACCATTTTAGTAGTGAATCAAATCTCTTAACAGAGTTAGCCCAACAAATATTGTGTAAATGCTCTAACAAGGTGGCATTTCTAGATTGAAGTGTCTAAAGACCTCTAACAAGGCCACTCCTAAAAATGTGTTTTATAACCTTTAATAGGGTTGGCTACTTACAAGGCTCACTACAAAAGAGTGAAAAATAATATCTAGTTGCAATTGGTGGTATTCCCAAATTAGGTTTCCATGCTAAATCATCTTGTCTCTTGTGTTCATGCTATTTATGTAATGTGTATGCAACTAAATTAAGGTTAATCACACAACTAATATCTTAAGATCTGCATATTTAGTATTTACTGAGTAACAGTTGATATTAAAGTACTTGTCGAGTGATAGTAAGTTATTGGTGTTAACTGAGTGCTTCTATGTTAACTGAGTAAAAAAAAAAATTCAGTTGTAGTAGAGTTTTGGTTTAACATCTAAGGGATCTAAGATTTATTTTAGTAGTAATTGATTCACCCCTCCCCTCTTAGTTTCTCCTCTTATATTTCCAACACAAGATTTGTGATGATCAACTCATACATCATGGTACCTAGTTGGGTTTCCATAAGATAAATACTATGTTATGTGTATCTATTTTTTTGTTCTTTTTTTATGCTTAATATTGACCTATTAAGTTATAGCTAGCACACACTCATAGTCAAGTGTGAAGTGCGATAAGCGTGAAAAATAACACCTAGTGAGTATACCAATTCACCACCCCCCTCATTATACTAACCTATGATTAGGACTAAAAATTGGTATGAAATCATAGATCCTCTAAAGTAAAGGATTTTAACCACTCAAGGAAAATATCAAGATGTTCAAAAGAGATGCACCATTTTGTTTAAAGAAATATACAACTCATGATGTAGAAAGATGCATCTGCACCTGAAAACTCTTGGTGATTCTTATCAAACCCATGTAGAGGTAAAATATTGTAAACATATTGGTCAACTCAATATGGAACAATTAAAGGAGAAAGAAATGCACAAAACCAAAATGGATGCTCTAGCAAGCACCTTGTCCCACTCTAAGTACAAAGATAGTGAAGAATTATAAATAATATATGAGATGTGGGAGAAACTCAAAATATTCTATGGTGGTGATATGCATGCCATGAAGGCTAAATTTGAGATCCTATGAAAAGTGAGTGGAGGACATTATGCTAGCCATCAAAGAATTTAGACATATACTATACAAAGATGATTATGTGATCAAGATATTAAGAACCCTACAACCCAAATATGTAATAACGGTGTCATCCATTCAATAGATGAGAAAAATAAACACAATGGAGGTATCTCTTGATGCCTTGGTAGGAAAGATAATTGCATTTGAGCTTAGCAACTTTGATAATAGTCAAAATCCCAAGGTTGAAACTGTGTTCAAAGCCTTAGTTGCACCACCTATAACACAAAAAGAAAGGGAGAAGGCAAGTACATCCAAATACAAAAAATAACTAGAGAGCTTGTATGCTAAAGAATTTGAACAAAAAAGATTGTAGGCTCTATTTGCAAAAAGAATGGTCAGAGGAAAAGGGAAGAAAAAAGGTAAACTTCCATTCAAATTCTTTAACTATAAGAATATAGGACATTATTTTTCCAAATTCCTAAAACCTAATAGGAAGGAGCCCAACAACTGGAGTCAGAACAACAATTGAAAAGGAACTAACAAAAATTGGCCAAACTCAAAAGGAAAGGAGAAGGAGTGATGCTAAATCATTAAAGAAGGTACGATTGATGAAGAGTCAACTAGTGATGATGATGAGGATGAAGATGAAGTATCCTTTGTCACCATAATTTGAGAAAGGGTGGAGAGAGCCCTAATAACTACTACCAGTATCCACAAGAACTAGATAATAGATAGTGGTTCCTCATACCACATGCTTGCTACTAGGAGCAAGTTCCATGAAGTTGAGAGGCCTATGATGGAGGAATGGTGAATTTTGACAACAACTGATGATGCATAGTGATAGCTAAGAATATTGTAGCTTTGAATGATCCTCTACTTGTGAAGATGTATATCTAGTGGAAGGATTGAAATAAAACGTATTGAGTGTAGCTCAACTAATGTATAAAGTGTTGGAATTATTTAGAATAACTAAGAGGGGGGTTGAATTAGTTATACAAGGTCTAGATGTATAATTGAAAATTTTCTCAGCTTAGTGAACCAATAAAACATTCATACTCATTCATACATCCAAATGAATATGCAATCATTCAAAACTTGTAGGTCATTGTCAAATCAATTTGTAGAAATGTAAAGCATTAAACATAACAGATTCATCAACACACATAACACAATGATTAATGTGGAAACCCAATTTGGGAAAAACCACTAGTAACATGCTACTCCTTTTCATTCTTTTGAAGTGATGCCTTGTAAAAGGCCAATGCTATTAAAGGTTACCATACAGACTGTTAAATGTGACACTATTAAAGGATTTCAATCACCCTGTTAGAAGTGAGCTTTGTTAGAGGATTTTAGGCCCTTCACTTAAATTGCCACCCTATTAAAGGATTTACAAATGACTATTAGGTCAACCTTAATCCAAAGGATTTACCCTAGACTAATACAATTGTTATTGAGTAATAGTAGAGCTTGATTTGATACAACTTACAACTTCTCTTGTGGATTACAGATCTTAGTTCAATCCTCCATTCTACTTGGCCTTCATACTTTACAACTCTGATAGCTTGTTCAGCCTTCAAGTATATATCTCCTTAAGCCTTCTTGTTTAACATGACATTGCAGACTCTTATTTTAGGTCACTTGATGAAGCAAAAACCTTTGACTCCTTGTCTCCCTTAGGTTCTCACACATCAAAACCTTGCTTCATGACCAACCATTCCTATAAATAGGAAATTAAGATTTTTTTTGCTCATTCTCCATCATCCAAATTAGGGTTAGATGGGTTAGGCAGGATACAATGTATCTACCCCATATTCCATATCTATTCTAGAAAATTCCTCTAGAATCCATTTTGAATTTGACTTAAAATGTTTTACCTAATATTCTATGTGACCAGCTCATCATCCTTATCTTTGACTTGGTTCACAAATTTCAAGAAAACAATCTTGTCTACTCAGATTCATTGAAACCATGATCTTTAAAATAATGCAATAGCTTGGCATTATCAACCTTTTGATGCTTGACACACATTGAGTTACTCGGCATCCTTTACAAAATTACTCGGCATCAACTAAAGTTTACTCATGCTCAACATCAACTAAACTTTACTTGGCATCCACTATCTTTCTCAACATCCTCTAGAATTTCCATTTGCATGGCTCTAACTGATTTTTTGCTTAGCTTGCACTAACTTTTCTTGGCACCTACTATCCACTCAGTCAAGCTTAGGAGAGATACTTTGTATCATATGTTCTTCTAGTCTTTCTTAGTGTAGCCAACATTTTTAACCTTAAGTAGATAATCAATGCATCATGTTACCAATTTTTTAATTGATCCTTGTACTTCATTACATAATTATAACTCAACCTTTCCTCTAGGTGTTGTTGTTACATCCATTGCTGAAATCCTCTTCATCAATCAACTAAGTGATAGTACCTGAATCTTATAAGCAATTATCTTACCAACAACCAACAAGTTTAACAATTTTGACATTAGTGACCAAATAGTGTTTGAAACACATAACTTATTTCAACAATCTCCTTCTTAATAATTAATCTTTTCAATTAGATTTCAACAATCTTCCTCCTTGGCATTGATGGCAAACCAAACTGATCAACCAAAACAATTAGATGATGAATATCTTGTTCAATCAAACTAACTAGGTTAAATTAGTAAGACAATACCAAAAAGAAAACTTGTATGAATATTGCTCCCTCTATCAGAAACTTCTATCTTCTAATTAGGTTACAAAAACTCTTACTTATAACTCCCTCTGAGTTTCTTCTTGTATCTCCCTCTTACTAGGTAGATTAGGATTTCTCCCTCTTTCTTGTATGATTCTCTATCTTCAACATCAACAATTATTTGATCTCCAACTATGATCAGTAGATCTTCTTGATCTTTCTCCTTTCTGATCATTTTGATTCACTTTCTCCCTCTTTGACAACAATTCCAAAGACATATAGCAAAAACTTGTTCATATTTAATATATGTAGATATAGGCTTTTGTAGTTTCTTCAGTTTCTCCTTCTATCACCTTTCTTGTGACTAATTAGAGGTTTCGGGTCTTTGAATACTTTAGGAAACTCCTAAAGTAAGATCCTCTACATCAACTTGTAACATTTAACAATTAGCTTGTTTGATGTAGGGCACTCGTCTTGTTACTTAGATAGCCTTTGATAGGGATATCACCCCTAACTTACCTCTTAGATACTCATAAGCATCCTTAGGTAATTTTTTTGTGAAGATATCAACAATTTTCTCCTTTGTATTAACATATTCCATCTTCACCTTCCATCTTCACCTCTTTATCTTGAACTAGCTCTCTTACATAATGATACTTGATTGCAATGTGCTTTGTCTTTGTATGCATAACTAGATTCTTTGATATATTGATAACACTTATATTATCACAATAAAGTATCACTAGTTGTATGATTTCTTCCTTCATTCCTTTGAGTAGTTATTTGATCCACTGATTGTCTATATAGTTGATAGCAACACCAACATATTCAACTTCAGCAATAGATTGGGAAGTACAACTCTATTTCTTACTAGTACATGTAACTAGTCTTTTACCTAAGAAAAATGCTTTTCTACTAGTGCTCTTTCTATCATCAATGTTTCAAACCTAGTTAGCATCAGTGTAGGCCCTTAATTCAAACTTTTCATTCTTCTTGTAGTATAGACCAAACTCTTATGTTCCTTTCAGATATCTCATTATTCTCTTCGTAGCCATAAAATTATTCTCACTGGGATTAGCAAAGAATTTTGCAACTATCCCTACTGATAATGCAATGTTAAGTTTTCTATGTACTACATATTGCAATTTTCCAATCATAGACATGTATAATGTTTGATTTACCTCAACTGAACCATCATTATTTGTCACCATAGGTGTACTTATTGGTTTGGAATCATCTAGTCCAAAAGTCTTCAATATCTCTCTAACATACCTTGACTGAGTGATGTATATACCATACTTCATCTGATATAATTGCAAACCCACAAAAAAAATGATCTCTCCAAACATAGACATCTCAAATTCTTGCTTCATTTGATTTGCAAAATCCTTACATAAAGCATCTTGACCTCCAAATATGATATCATCAACAAATATTTTAGATAACAAAATTCCTTTTCCTTTCTCTATTTTGATGTCCAGATTGTTCTTATCATCAATCCTTTCATATCCAATCTTCACAAGATAATTATGAAGTCTCTCATACCATGCTCTTAGTGCTTGTTTCAAACCATATAGAGCTTTGTGTAGTCTACATACCATGCTTTTATTGTTAAAATTAAAAAATCCTTCTCATTGTTCTATGTAAATTTCTTCCTCTAATATGCTATTCAAAAATGCAAATTTAACATCCATATGATAAACCTTGAAACCTTTGTATGCAAAATAAGTAAGAAAAGTTCTTACTCCTTCCATTCTTGCAACAGGGGCAAATGTCTCTCCATATTCAATTCCTTCTTCCTAAGCATATCCCTTGCAAACTAATATTTATTTGTTCTCTGTGACTTCACCATTCTAATCTAGCTTGTTTCTAAATATCCACTTGGTCTCAATCACATTTTTGTCTTCTAGTCTAGGAACTAGACTCAATGTTTTATTCTTCCAAAAATTTTCAATCTCTTCTTCCATGGTCTTATACCAGTCATCATCTTCTAATTAATTCTTACTAATTTGAGCTCTTTCATGCTTAACAAATATGTATCACTTATCAATCTATTTCTTGTCATTGGCCTAGTATATTTATCTCCAATGATCTGAGTAGCAGGATGATGTCTTTTGACATATTTAGACAGTCTTTGCTTAATTCTTGTTTCTTCATTTTTTCTTATAGCTTTTGAATCACTATGCGTATCTCTATTAGGTATCTCAACATCTCTTTCATGTGTGTTAATCTCAGAATCAGAATGTGCATTTACTTGATTATGTAGCTTAGAATTTTAATGTGGCTCAGTTCCTAAATGTAACATGACATTCATAGGATGTGACTCAGCAGTTGTATATGAGCAATGTTAGTATGCTAATAGAAACCAAATTTGAATAAAGCTTCTACAAAATAAACAAAATTCATAAACTTCAAGATAGACTAAGATGAACTCTTAATTGAGAATATGATCCATTAATTGACTCTCTCAATGAGAAGATCTCTTGTTGAGTGGCTTTGTCTAAATAGATAGGATGTATGCTCAAGCTTATACTTCAAAAAGGCCTTCAAATGGAGTTGGAATTTGTGTGTGAGTGTATGGTTTTGATGTAAAATGGCTTCTTAAAATGGCATTACGACTTTACTTCATGGATTGTGTTATTTTGCAAAGGGGAAGGATCCAATTTATAGGCAAGAGGCTAGAGGGATTAATGGCTAAGATGCAAGGATGGAAAAAAGCTCATGGAGGGCTCAGATTGCATGAGAGGAGAGCACATGGATTGTGCTTCCTTAGATCCAATCAAGGAGTGACACATATTATAGGGTGAGAGGATGGAGGAAAGGAGAAGGAAGAGTCAACAAAGGAGGCTCAAGGGATAAAATATTCATAAAGACCTCATAATGGCTTGTAAGAGCAATAAAAGGGCTTTGGAAGAGTCATTTATGGCCTAGTGGGCTTCATAAAGTTTTATGGTTGGGATATTTTGAGGGAGATGAGAGGAATTTCGAATTGGGCTTGATTAGGAAGGTTTTAAGCTTGCTTAGGATTGTGCAAATGATTAGAGGATGGATTAGGATGGTTTAGGATTAGCTTAGGGATAGGCAAGTGGATGGCATTTAATAAGGGTGGGTGGAGGAGGAGATATTTGTTAACTTTGGCTTGGGTTAGTAAGTCTTAACCCATTTTTAGGGAATGTGACATGGTTAGGAGGGGATTAGGATTAGGTTTAAAGACATCTTCTAGAAGAGTCTAGACTTTGGATGAGGATAAAGACTTTCTAGAATAGTCTAGAACTTCCTAGGATGAGGATGAAGACTTTCTAGAAGAGTCTAGAACTTCTTAGGATGAGGATAAATTAGATTTTTAGGAAATAAATAAAGTTTTATTTATTTCAAGGGTTTGGGTTGGAGAGATATTTATTAAAACTTGTTTAATAAACATGAGGATTAATATTTAATCTTAATTAAATATTTTGAGTTGAGATTAGAGGTAGGAAATGATGAGATTAGCCTTTAATAAAAATTAAAGAAGGATTAGAAGATTTTGGAAGAGGTTAGTGGTCTTAAGGAAATTGGCCAAGTTTTGGGCGAAAAATAAATTTTTTATTTATTTTGAATTTTTTGGTCAATTTATTAATTAAATAATTAATAAATAAGGAAATAATGTTTAAATAAGATTTAAACATTTTTGGGAGGGATTCCTTAATTAAATATTTTTAATTAAGATAAAGGGATTTAATGGCATAAAAATTAATTAATTAATTAATTAATTAATGATGATGTCATCAGGAACTTTTTTTCAAAAAATAAAAATATTTTATTTTCTAAAATATTTTTAGGTGTCTACATTTTGTCCCTCTTTGATGTGATGCCGCTAGTGGCATGGCATCAAAGATAAGAAAATAAGATGCCCATGGCTAGAGCAGAAGAGGAGAGAATGGACTATGAGATGCCCCCTCAAGAAGGTGGCGGGGAGAGAAAGCGAGGCTCGACAACTTCTTGAAATGTACAAGAATCCGAGATGAGCAAGAAGACTCAAATTGTCTTAAGAGAAGAGGTTTAGTTAGCTCAAACTCTCACTATGAGAGAATGATAAAGGAGAATCAGATGCACAAGAGGAAGCAAGCTTAAGACTTTAGGGAAGGTGGAGGATGAAGGAGAAAAGTGCCATAAAAAGGAATCTAGGATGGGGAGATGGATGAGGGGATTAAAAAGCTGATGCAGTAGGATTTCAAAGAGTCAGATTGGCAGCATATGGGTTTTGGAGATCCCTAGGACTAGGATTGTGGATCTCGAAAGATGAGGCTTGGTGGATTGATTTGGATTGGTGGATCCCTAAGACTAGGATTATGGATCCCTAAAGCTAAAAGTGAGGAGTGAGTCAAAGAGATACTGATGCATAAGCTGGGGTAGGAGAGATGGATGCTGGATATGGATGGGGGATAATGGAGATGAAGGGAATCCATTGAAGCTTTTTGAGAAGGGGGATACTTCAAAGAGAAGTACCACCATGTAGTTGAGCACTAGATTTTCTATAGGACTGTTGGTTAATTTCCAAGGTTACCAAGAACATCAAGGTCGTGTCACCAGCCATCCAGAGGACTAATAGACTGACTCAAAACAAACACACAAGGATTGCCCCAGCATCACACATGAAACCTGGAGGAAATAGTGTGGAATTGACACTATGTAACCCACAAGAAAAAAAGAAACAAACAAAAGACTTGATCAAAACCGTATGCTCAGAGTGCCCCATTTGTAGCATACCATGATATGGAAGATTGTGGAACCTTGAGGAGAGAACAAAAAGATTGCTTGGAAAAGATACTTCAAGACCCAAAAGGGAAGATTCCAAATCAAAAGAAAGTGAAAATCCAAAAGAGAACTGTTTGCCAATGAGATGGGTAGGATGAGGTACTAACAGACCAAGATTAGACATGAGAAAAGCTATATCCTACAAGGATCTATCGGAGAGCACCTAAGCTGATGGATCTGGGTGAGTGATGCATTTGGCAAGCTAAACTAAGAAAGATAACACTTTGGTGACAGCAGATCTAGCTAAAGGATGCATTGGGATAGCTAACCAAGGGTTGTGTGATGTGTGCAAGATGCTGATCAAGGAGGAACTGACAAAAAAATTGGATAGATACAATGGTACTAAGCTAAAGAGGATGTACAAGCTGATGGACCAAGATATTTACAAGCTGAAGCTAACCAAGATAGTTACAAGTAGGAAAAAGCTCAGGATGATAGGATAGTGGGATGGTTCGATGTTGTGCAAGATGCGAAAGCTAAGGGTGGGGTGATAGCAAAAGATATGGATTTGGCAGGATGCATCCAATGATGATGAGAGATTTTGTGACCAAGGATAGCTAGAGGAGCAGGATGAGATGGCTGGATAGGATGGTAGATAGCTAGGATTATGATGGATATAAAGAGATGACATTGGGTTTGCATGAGGATAGCCTAGAGCTAGATACCAATGACAAGGGAGGATGGACAAGACAAGATCTCCAAGGAATATAGTGCCCCCAATCAGAAGATAACATGCGAAAGGAGGTCTTATGATGGATGTGATAGGATTGAAGCTAGGATGGAAAAAGCTGAAGGGGCTAGGGAGATGGATGATAGCTGGGATGGTTGGCTGAAGCTGCAAGAGATAAGTGGATGGTGTGAGATGGAAGATGGAGGGTGGAGGATAGGTGGATAGATTGGAAGATGGAGTTGGATGTCAAGAGATGACCAAAAGCATGAGGGTGATAGGCTAAGATGGGGATGGCGGGATTACGCATGATGCTTGTTTGCCAAGTTTTCATCATGGTACTTGTCCAAGGCGCTTGAATTGCCAAGTTTTTACCAGTGGATGCTTCATTTTTCTTTATTATTATTTTTTGACTTTTTGACTTTGGACTTAGCTGGAATGATTTTGGATTTCTTCAGCTATTTTGGCTTTTTTAAGGATTTTTCACTGGCTGTTGGAATGTTCAATTTTGTTGCTAGCTATTGGTACACTGGATGTGGGATTTATGCAATATATTAGATTAGATGGGATTGATGGTAGGAGATGGAGGGATGAAAAGGTTGGAAAGGAGCATGAGATGGGGATGCTTGCAAGAGCAACATTGGCACATGTTGGGATGGGTGTGAAAAGAGCATATGGGGGATAGATGGTAGATGCGGGCATGATGGAGGATTTGTGGAAGCGTGCTTGGGGATATAGGCACCCAAAATGGAGTTAGGAGATGGGGGACATGAGTCATTGGATGGGGGATTAGCAATGGTGGATGCTATTATGCATTGGGTTTCAACTTTTTTCTTTGGGATCCACATGGTTTTGGATTTTCTTTTCATAGGATTTTGCATTAGTTTGTATTCTTTGATTGGATTTTGCCTTTTTGGAGTATGTCTTTTAGAATAGACATATGATTGCCTAGGATGTGGATTTTTAGCTTTATGCATTTTGAAGTTGGCATTTACATTGTTGTGGTAAGATTTGGGAAGATGGTTAGGAGAAGCTTTGTGAGATGGAGAGGATATGGGAGATCATGTAGGGGGATGATGATGGATGATGTGCCTCGATATGTGCCTTTGCTGATCTTGCATAGGAATGGAGGGAATAGGATTTGAATGATGGCTGATAGGAGGATGGAGGATAGTAGATTTTGGGACATAGGGACCCAAAATGGATTTAGCGGATGAAGGGGGGATATGGTAGGTTGTTTTAGGTTGCAAAGATGATGGAGTGGGGATGACATAATATTTCTTGAAAGAGTGATGGGAGGCTGGCATGGGGGGTTTGGAGATAGGCTTGGTTTGGGGGTGTGGTGTACCAACACCTTTAGATGATGAGCCTTTGGATACATATCCAAGACCATGAAATCCTAGATTTTTTTGTGCAATAATAGGCTTTCTGATTCCTTTCTCTTGTGGTCCTAAACCTTGACCTTGATAATGCCATCGATTGAGCATTTGAACTAGCTGAGGATACTTTTTGCTTGCATAAAATGGTGGAAGTTCTTTATTAGATGTACTGCAATAGGGAGATACTATTCTCAATTCTTCTACTGAGAGGAGGCCACTATGGATGAATGTAAGTGAACCAAGAGGGTATATTATAGATGGTGAAATAGCTTGGATAGGTGGTAAGATGGAAGCATGGAGTGGAGGAGATGGTAGGATAGGATCTTGATTTAGCTGATAGGATGAAAAGATATCCTGTAGTAGAGGAGGTATGGCTTGAGGTTTTGGAGATGGAGGGGATAATGACTGCACTATGGATGGAAGACATGGTATGATGATATCTTCATTTATCCTTTGGAGGATGTCAACATGCTTTTGGGCAGGATCTTGATAGGATTGGTTTGGAGTGGATGGTGCGATAGGAGGTGAAGGGATGGACTCTTCAAAGGTAGTGGATGGATAGATGGGAGATTCAGTAGTGGAGATGGGTGAGGAGAAGATGGATGCATAAGGGTCATTATGGGAGATTTGGGAAATGCTTGGAGGTGATGTGGATAGGATTTGGAGGGATTTGACAAGTGTTGGGATTTTGATGCTTGTGGGAAGTGGAAGGATTTTAAGAAATTTGATGGATGATATGGGGATGATAGCAATGGGAGATGGAGGTGATATTATAGATGGGGAAGCTTCATCATTGACTACTTCACATGGTTGGATTAGATGACATAGCTCATCGACTGCAGGAGGCAGCTTTTCTTGTATTTCCTCTAGGAGATTCCTTGGAGACTCGTGTGTCGGAGGTGGAGGTGGATTGATAGGAATAGCTAGTGTGATGGGGGTGGAAGATTGGAAGCTTGGTTGATTGGGTGATAGAGGAGAAGCTGGGATATCAGATGGCATGACTAGATAGTTTGGAATAACTCTTGGATTTTGGAGGATGGTTGGTGGAATGTTTCTAAGGCTCTCAAGATACCCTTCATAGTCAACAAGATTTTCATCATCATTAGAATAGGAGGTGGCAGGAGCAAGGACAATACGACCAAACACATCATGATAGGATTGGTACTTCATGCTTTGAGGATGAGTTTGATGGGGATGAGGTCTTGCATATGGATGAACACGAAAGCTCATGGTCAGATTTGGATTAAGCTCAGATTTTGGATTGGTTGATGAAAGATTTCCTAGGAAGAGTCAAAGTTGTATGACAGACCTAAGGAGGATTGGCTGGAGATTTTTGGCTTTCCTATGGATGGAAGACTTTCAAGGGTATGATATCAAAAAGTGAAAGTTTTGCTTTCCTATGTGCAGGATTGGTGGAGATTGTGTCAACTTAAGGATAGACTAATGATCCTATAGGCATGACATGAGATTGACCACTTGTGGATCCCAACCTTTAGCCCAAGGTGATGAGGGATAACAAGTGACAAAGCTAGATTACCCTAGAGAAAGCTCTGTCAAAGGGATAACCTTGGTGAGGCTCGTGGATTGGTTAGATTGACTAGATAGCAAATTCTAGTAGAATGACCACAACTCTCTAAAGGCTTGGGTGTGATTTTGGATTGGGTTGCTAGCTGGCTGGGGGGGATGATTTGGAGAGACTTTGAATTTTGGATTGTTCTAAAGAAAGGAACTAGATAGATCCGGTTACAGCGGGGGAGCTTGGATGATTTTTTGATGAGGCAGTACGCTAAGTATGCCTTGAGCTGGGAGATCTTTTCTTTTTCGGGATTTTGACCAAAGTTGGAAAATATTAATTCAAAAGCTATGAACAAAAAAGTAGACAAAATTTTGGAGCAAGCACGTCAAATACACCAACATCCTAGGAAGCTTTCTACAAGGATAAAATTTGTTATAGCTAGGGAGTCCTTGATATACACAAGGTACGTGAGGCCCAAATCCATAGATGAAACCAAAAAGATGTCACACAGCCGAGAGGAGTGGTAACCCACTTCTCCTCTTTCACTTCTCAAGGGTATAAAGTTCCTTGAGGCTTAGCCCGAGTGACAAAATCTTGATTCCAAGAGAGGTGTCTTTGGATTCACCTCTCGATTTTTATACTCCACCGGAATGCTAGAGTTGAGGTCGTCCCAAGGGGTGATGAAATCCCCAAGTAGGCCTCCTAAAAAGTGTAAAACAAGACCACATACATGATCTTGGGCTTTAAAAGACACACATTTATTCCAATTGATGATTTAGATTTTGTAAGCTATGATTGAAGACACTTGTGATTATGGCATACAATGTTTATTCCAATTTGACAACATCATCAGCATAATGAAAGTCGAGAGATCGTCAACATAAGAAATGTGAGCGTCATTGAAAATGTGTCCAAACCATGCAATGTTCATTGATTCTTAGGCATTCAAGATTGAGTGTGAGTTTGTTTTAAATCTAAAACAAAGATGTATGAAACTCAATTGCCAAGCATGCGCCCGAAGGCCCTCCACATCAAGATTTGTCCAATTTTTATGCCCAAATGAAGTGTGAGCGAGATTAATGTGCACTCAAGGAATTTTCTAACTTAGAAAAACCACTAAAGACCCAAGTGAGTGGAGTTTGATCTTTGTGGAGCACTTAACACCCTCTTAGGTAGACCCATCCCCATAGATGGCGCTGAGATTGCAACCAATGGTTAAATTGATGGGTGATTAAAGAGGGTGAGTCCAACTACAAACTTACTCAAAGAATCTTTATTAATTTTTATAACTTAGAAGATTTCAAAAATGTGGATTCTTTTTATGCCCCAAAAGATGATTATTTGATCTATGGCATTCATGATTGGATTTTTTGTTTTAATCATGCATTCATAAATAAATAAAAACTTGATTTTAATCCATGGCACTCAAAAGTGATTTTAGAAACATGCATTCAAAGACAAGTGATTAAACATTCAAGTTTTTTCCTTTGAGCATTCAAGATTGAGATTTTGTGTGTTTTTTTAAGAACTTTGAAGTGCTTTGTTTTAACCTTAGACCATTCAAGATTGTTTTGGACTTAAAATTAAAAATAACTCTTTGGACTCTGGTTTTCATTCAAGATTTTGTGTTCTAGTTTGCATATTTTAAGCCCAAAAATGATATTCCTAGATTGTTTTGATGCATGAAAAACCTAAGAAACATTCAAGATTTTGCAACAAGACATTTGTTTGGAACAAATAACAAAGATTTTAGGACAATTTTTGGCAACCATTTAGGACTCTTAGTTTTCATGAAATTTTTAAAAGAACTTTAAAATATTTGCAAATGAGGTTCATTTTATCCTTGATTGATGCTTTGAGTTTGATTTAGCTTTTAGTGTGCACTTAGTGTTGATTTTGAACCTTTTGAAATGGAAACTTGAAGTTCTTTTTAAATTCCCAAAAATGAAGTGTTCCTAACTTTGCATGAATGCATCTAAAACCTTGATGTTGCAAGGATGCAAATGATTGGATTGGTTTAGTTTCACTTGTTAAATTTTTTTTTCTTTTTTGCAAATTTTTAATTTTTTAATGGATTTAAGTATGATTTGGGGGTTCATTTTGAGCACTAAAAAGAAGTGTGTATGATTTTGCTTCCTTAAAAAAAAATGGCCAAGATCTGCCACAAGAAGAAGAAGAAGAAGTAGATGGAATAAGAAGAATATAGACAAGAAGAGGAAGAAGAATTCCAAGTCCTTTGTCAACCTATAAGCTTGAAAAATTTGCAAACACTATGAGATAGACTATGAGTTCTTTTGTCTTCTTCATGCTCATGTGGACCTACAAAACCAATTTATACAATCCTACCAATCACAAAAACAAGAAAAATTAGCCAAAATTAGCAAATGACATACAAAATTTGACTAAAAAAGCTAATGAAGATGACCCATGCGGGGTCCCACCGAGCATGCTAAAATGTATATGAGCAATGTTAGTATACTAATAGAAAAAAAATTTAAATAAAGCTTCTACAAACTATTTACAAAATTCATAAACTTCAAGATATACTAAGATGAACTCTCAATTGAGAACATGAACCATTAATGGACTCTCTCAATGAGAAGATCTCTTGTTGAGTGGCTTTGTCTAAATAGATAGGATGTATGCTCAAGCTTATACTTCAAAAAGGGCTTCAAATGGAGTTGGAATTTGGGTGTGAGTGTATGGTTTTGATGTAAAATGGCTTCTTAAAATGGCATTATGACTTTACTTCATGGATTGTGTTATTTTGCAAAGGGGAAGGATCCAATTTATAGGCAAGAGGCTGGAGGGATTGAGGGCTAAGATGCAAGGATGAGAAAAAGCTCATGGAGAGCTCAGATTGCATGAGAGGAGAGCACATGTATTATGCTTCCTTATAGCCAATCAAGGAGTGACACATGTCACAGGGTGAGAGGATGGAGGAAAGGGGAAGGATGAGTCAACAAAGGAGGCTCAAGGGATAAAATCTTCATAAAGACCCTCATAATGGCTTGTAAGAGAAATAAAACGGCTTTGGAAGAGTCATTTATGGCCTAGTGGGCTTCATAAAGTTTTATGGTTGGGATATTTTGAGGGAGATGAGAGGAATTTTTACTTGGGCTTGATTAGGAAGGTTTTAAGCTTACTTAGGATTGTGCAAATGATTAGAGCATGGATTAGGATGGTTTAGGATTAGCTTAGGGATAGGCAAGTGGATGACATTTAATGAGGGTGGGTGAAGGAGGAGATATTTGTTAACTTTGGCTTGGGTTAGTAAGTCTTAACCCATTTTTAGGGAATGTGACAAGGTTAGGAGGGGATTAGGATTAGGTTTAAAGACATCTTCTAGAAGAGTCTAGACTTTGGATGAGGATAAAGACTTTCTAGAATAGTCTAGAACTTCCTAGGATGAGGATGAAGACTTTCTAGAAGAGTCTAGAACTTCTTAGGATGAGGATCAATTAGATTTTTAGGAAATAAATAAAGTTTTATTTATTTCAAGGGTTTGGGTTGAGGAGATATTTATTAAAACTTTTTTAATAAACATGAGAATTAATATTTAATCTTAATTAAATATTTTGAGTTGGGATTAGGGGTAGGAAATGATGGGATTAGCCATTAATCAAAATTAAAGAAGGATTAGAAGATTTTGGAAGAGGTTAGTGGTCTTAAGGAAATTGGCCAAGTTTTGGGCAAAAAATAAATTTTTTATTTATTTTGGGTTTTTTGGTCAATTTATTAATTAAATAATTAATAAATAAGGAAATCATGTTGAAATAAGATTTAAATATTTTTGGGAGGGATTCCTTAATTAAATATTTTTAATTAATATAAAGGGATTTAATGGCATAAAAATAAATAAATTAATTAATTAATAAATGATGATGTCATCAAGAACTTTTTTTTAGAAAATAGAAATATTTTATTTTTAAAGGATTTTTAGGTGTCTACAGCAGTCACTGAAACTTGTTTTTGGTTTCCAACTTGATTTGCAACATCTTCTTTAGTAGGCATACCTTCATAAAAGTATACAAATTATTTGTATTCTTCTTGTTCTTTCATAGGTTCAACCTCATATACTTTATTAGTGTTAACATTCAAACATTTATAATCTTTACTTCTTGTGGAGTAACCAAAGGAATATACCTTCTTCACTTCTTGTATCAAGCTTTCCATTCCTAACATCTTTATGAATGTAACATTTGCTTCCAAATACCTTAAAATATTTCACATTGGGTGAGTGTCCATACCATAGTTTGAAAGGTGTAGAATGAGTACCTTTCTTGACTTGTGCATGATTCAAAGTCTAGATAATTGTACTTATAACTTCTCTACAATATTTCAAAGCAACATTCTTCTCCATCATGAGTGTTCTAGCACAATTCATTATAGACCTATTTCTCCTTTCAGCTATTCCATTTTGTGGAGGGGTTCTAGGTGCAGATGTCTGTCTTTTGATTCCTCTATCATTATAAAAAAATTTAAACTCATTTGATGTCAATTCTCTTCCTCTATCTGATCTCAAACATTTCAAACTCTTACTTGTTTCTTTCTCAACTTTTTCCAAGTACCACTTAAACATTTGAAAAGCATTAGATTTCTATTTTAGAAACATGATAGTCATAATTCTAGAATAATCATCAAAAAATAGAATAATGTACTTATCTCATTTGTAGCTTTGCACATCAATTGGTCCACACAAGTTAGTATGAACAATCTCAAGTATATCTTTAGAGGTATAAGCTTTACTCTTCAAGCTTGAATTTGTCATTTTGCCTAGCTGACATTGTTTGCATATTGTGTCGTTAGGTTTCTTTAACTTAGGAAAACCTCTAACTTTCTTCATGTTACTAATACTAACTAAGTTATCAAAATTAACATGACATAAGCTCTTGTGCCATAGCCATACATCATCAAATCTTACAAAAAGACAAGTAGTGTCCTCTGTATCTAGATAGAATAGATTACTTCTAGTTTGATCACCTTTTCCAATTAGCTTTCCATCAGCATCATATATCTTAGCAATCTCATTTTCAAATTCAGCTTTACATCCCAAATTATTTAGTTGAGACACACTTAACAAGTTATAAATTAATCCTTCAACATAGTAAGCATTGTCACATGAAATGTTGTATGTGAGTTTGATAGAACCTTTTCCTTTTATCAAACATGGTGCATCATTAGCAAATCTTACATTATTTCCTTCATAACAATTTAAGGTAATCAACTTACTTTTGTCTCTAGTCATGTGATGTGAGCATCCACAATCAATGATCCATCTATCATTATTGTTCACACAAGTCACAAGTGTAGTTGCCTCATCTTCATCAAATTTGTCCTTCATTGCAACATACACCACTTTATCATCATTTTCATCAGAATCATCCCTATCTTCTCCAGTAATATAGCATGACTTCTTTCCTTTATCTTTGTAATCTTTGCTATCATCTTCTCTTCTATTTTTGTACTTTTCACCACCTTTGAAGTTCTTCTTTTGTATACGTCTATTAGAAATATGACCAAATTCATTACAATTGAAATAAATGATGGGTAACTTACCTTTGAACTTGCCTTTATCTCTAAGGAATCTTATTTCTAGTAGTGCTTCCAATTGTTCAACATATTACTCATCTATATCACTATCACTAGGCACATACTTTATCTTTCATTTCTTCTTCTTCTACTTGGCTCTTCAGAATCCTTGAATAGTAGCTTAGCTTTGAAAGAAAATTCAAGACCTTCAGGTTTGTAATTGCCAAATTTAGATAGCTCAAAAGTAGTGATTCTACCTACTAGACCTTCAAGGGTTAGATCAGTTCTTCGAATACATCTTAGTTCTTGAATTATAGAAACTCTAATAGCATAAATAGGCAATAATGTCCTCAAGATATTACTTAACACAGTGTCATCATCTATTTGACCAGTAGCACCTTTTATTGCACTAACAACTTCTTTTATCCTAGCAACATAATGAGAAATATTTTCACCTTCTTCCATTCTCATGTCATCAAACTTACCTCTGAGGCTCTCAGATTTGGCTCCTTGTAGATTCTCCTCCATAGATAGTGGTTAGGGCATCCCACATTTTCTTAACAATGTTACAGCCTTTGATAACATCAAATTTGGTATAGCTTAGGGTAGACACAATCTCGAACATCACCTGATTGTGTTCTTTCTTTTTCTTCATATCCTTAGCAACTAGGGTCCTTCTAGATCAACATGTTCCACTTCAATGGAAGTTTGTGCATGATCTATGATTCCTCCAAGTTGTAGTTTTATCAAACTTTTCCATGTAGGAAAGTTATCTCTGTTGAGCTTGGTTACATCTCTTTTCGACATCTTGATCTTTGTGCTTCTAGTACCTTCAAACTAGTCCTCTTAAGGAGATGGCTTTGATATCAATTATTGGAATTCTTTAGAATAACTAAGAGGGGGTTGAATCAGTTATCCAATGGCTAGATGTATAATTGAAACTTTTCTCAACTTAGTGAACCCATAAAACATTCATACTCATGCATACATCAAAATGAATATGCAATCATACAAAACTTGTAGGTTACTATCAAATCAATTTGTAGAAATGTAAAGAAAGAAACATAATAGATTCATCAACACACATAACACAATGATTTATGTGAAAATTCAATTTGGGAAAAATAACTAGTAACATGCTACTTCTTTTCACTCTTCTGAAGTGATGCCCTATGAAAGACCAACCCTATTAAAGGTTACAATACACACTATTAAATGTGACCTTGCTAAAGGATTTCAATCATCTTGTTAGAAGTGAGCCTTGTTAGAGGACTTTAGGAAATTCAATTAGAATGCCACCCTATTAAAGGATTTACAAATGACTGTTAGGTCAACCTTAATCCAATGGATTTATCCTAGACTAATACAATTATTAGAGAGTAATAGTAGAGCTTGATCTAATACAAATTACAACTTCTCTTGCAGATTATAGATCTCAATTCAGACCTCCATTATCTTTGGCCTTCATACTTTGTAGCTCTGATAGCTTTTTCACCCTTAAACCATATATCTCCTTAAGCCTTCTTGCTTAGCATGCCATTCTAGACTCTTATTTTAGGTCACTTGATGAAGTAAAATTCTTTTACTCCTTGTCTCCCTTAGGTTCTCACACATGACAACCTTGCTTCATGACCAACCATTCCTATAAATAGGAAATTAAAATATTTTGTTACTCATTCTCCATCATCTAAATTAGAGTTAGATGGGTTAGGTAGGATACAATGTATCTACCCCATATTCCATATCTATTCTAGAAACTTCCTCTAGAATCCACTTTGAATTTGACTCAAAATAGTTTGCCTAGAATTCTGTGCCACCAGCTCATCATTCTTATCTTCCACCTAGTTCACAAAATCTAAGAAAATAATTTTTTTGGCTAAGATTCATTGAATCCACAATCTTTAAAATAATGTAGCAACTCAACATTATCAATCTTCTGATGCTCAACACACACTAAGTTACTCGGTATCCTCTACAGAATTACTCAACATCAACTAAAGTTTACTAGTGCTCAAGATCAAGTAAACTTTACTTGGCATCAATTTTCATGTTCAACATCCACTAGAATTTTTATTTGTTCAGCTCTAACTAATTTTTTGCTTAGCTTGCACTGACTTTGCTTGGCACCTACTATCCAGTTAGACAAGCTTAGTAGATAAACTTTGTACCATATGTTCTTCTAGTCTTTCTTAGTGTAGCCAACATTTTTAACCTTAAGTAAATAATCAATGCATTATGTTACTACTATCTTAAACTAATCCTTGTACTTCATTACATAAGCATAACTCAACCTTTCCTCTAGGTGTTTTTGTTACATCCATTGATCAAATCCTCTTCATCAATCAACTAAGTAATAGTACTTGAATCTTATAAGAAATTGTCTTACAAAAAAATAGTAGGTTTAGTAGGTTTGATATCAATGACAAAACAATGATTGAAACGCATAACTTATTTCAACAATCTCCTTCTTAACAATTTATCTTTTCAATCAGATTTCAACATAAAGGTTATAAGTTTGAGTTTAACAAATGATCTTACAAAATATTTGACAGCATGGGAAAGCTCTTAACTATAAAAGAATAATGTAGAGGTAATCTCGTTTAAGTGAATATTTATAAATGTTGAAGTTGATGAAAAATCAACCCCATAGCTCCCAAGAATTGCCTACATACAAATACCTATCACAAAAAGAGAGATACAAAAGCTATGGAGGCTAGAATTCCTAAGTCCATAGATGAGACATTCTTGATGAGAAAATAGAGAAATTTCTATTCTCAAGAGCAAATGAATAAATTACAAAGAGATCAATCCTTATCAAAGGAGATCAAAATCTTAATAGGTAAAACCTAAGTTGCATGATAATAATTACTAAAAGAATTAAATATTATATTACCAAACTTTAGCTTAATAAGTGACTTAATAATTAAATCAATATGATTTAATTAATAAAAAAAAACTTTATTACTCTAAAGCCCCCTTAAAATAAACTTACAGAGTAGCTAAAAACCTAGAAACTACTACAACAAAAAGGCCTAATGAAGTACTCGAGCACAACCAAATCTCTAAAAAGAGGATAAATATAGAAAACCACATGGGAAAAACTCTAATCCAAAAAGAGATAGAAATAATGTTGAAAATAACTAGTGAAGGACTTAAGAAGCTTCCAAACTAGGGAATGTCCTAGAAGATAGGAATAAAAGATGATCATGAAGAACACCACTGAAGCATGAAATTGCAAACACTACCAAACTACTAATCTGAAGAACTTCCTATTAGGATTAAATAACAAACAGAAACAATAATTACATGCAAATATAAACAATATCAAAAATTATTGAATCACACAGAAAAGAACACAAGACACTAAGATTTAATATGGCTCACCCAAACCCTGGGCTATGTCCACCAAACAACAAGCCCAATATTATTATGATCTAGTGATTGCAACCTGATTACAATCTGTAATCCCTTACATCTCAATACCACTACAAGAAGTAATCTTTGCATCACTCAATAATGAAACAATCCATAACCCTAAGCCCTTTTATACAAGTATAGTAATTCCCTAATTAGTCACCACAAACTAACACTTCTACTATATAGAACATGACTAGATAGAGAAGACTAAGTCTAAAGAGTTGATCAATCAAAGATGGAAGGTATTTTCATGGCCTCCAAAAGTAGGAATGAAAGAATATTTATATGGTAAATGATACATCTTAGTTGACAAAGGAAGATGGCTAATATGGCCAACATGAAACACCCCAAGGCACTTTATAATATGGTGTGAGCCCAATAAAACATAAAGATGCACAAGATCACAAAATGCACTAGAGTGACACTTTATCTCAATGTGTTTGCAAAAATACTACAAAAGGATGTCAATAAAGATCAAAAGAGACATAAGGTTGATATAAGAGATAATACAACCCATGACAAATCATCTAAACCAACAAAATCAATCCCCAAACTTGAAACAAACAAGATATCCACCATAATGAGAAAAAACATAAAAATTGAAAGGGATGTGCCTGGAGTAGAATCTGGAAAATAGAAAGTCTCACGATATATCTCCTAGTGTAAAATAGAATGTCTAGATTTTACTGCATAAACTAGTAACCAAACAAAATCAAATGTCCAAATAAATTGCACCATTACGATGGGCTCAAAATCAACTTTTCGATGATATCTCATTTGCAAAAACAAGAGTTTGGATGAGGAAGTTATGGTCGAAAAGCTATAGATAGGTCAAAACAGAGCTGGAAGGGAAAAATAAAAAATCATCGCCTCAGGACCTATGCAAAAAGACTCTAAGAAGGGTGCTTGCTAGTACTAGCAATTACCTTGAGAAGCATGCTAGTTTGTACTAGAAACTATCTCGGCAAGCATAACATTTCTGAACCAAAATTACTTTGGGAAGCATGTCAGTTTCATATGAAATTGCATCGAGAAGTGTGTCACTTCTACACCAGAAACCATCTTCATTTATGTGCTGAAAAAATTTGATTTGTGTACCACAAAACCTCAATTTCTATGCCAAAAAATCTGAATGTTTGTGCCAGAAAACTTTAATTTTTGTGCCAAAAATCTTAAATAAACTTTATTCTGATTAAAAATAAAAAAGTATGCACATGGAATTATACAAATTAAAATAATAAAAGAAAAGGTTTTTGCATATTCATAAAACTGAAGCCCTAAGAGGAGAAAATTATTTATTAAGAAATTAGAGCTCATTTCTCCACACATAGGTTTGGAGGAGCAATTTTTGGAAAGGGTTTCAAAAGACAGGAATTTTTGCATTCTTCAAGCCTTTGTCGGGTTTAGCATCAAATTGAGGTAGGAATTTTGTTATGTTTATCATAGTACAAACTTTCAATTTACCTTTTTCTTCTTTATGCTTTTTTATGGATTTTGTTTTTGAAATTGTAGTTTCAATTGAAAGCCCTATTTTGAAAAATTGATTTTAGAAAAAAAAATTGAGATAGGGTTCGAAAACAAAAACCATAAATTAATTGAATGAATTTGATTGTTTGCAATTGCTTTTCCTATCATATCTATGAATGAGGAAATTATTTTATTAAACATTACATACAATTGATTACCACAGTAATTAAAAATTGTTGTGGTAATTATTTTAGGAAATTCTATATTATAAAAAGTTAAAAATATATATTTTTTGGGGGGCTTTTGGGGAATCAGGCCGTGACCCTCGACCTCCCCACTCTTCTCTTCTTCCCTATCAATAGCATGGATCACATTGCACATAGCAATAGTTCACATTATTGTAGCATCTGTAAGAGCAGCTAGTAGTAGCTCATATTGCTTTGGCAATTATGAGCATTGATTAGCGGCCTCACACACTACCATGAGCAATGCAACCTATCAGGTTTTTTTTTAAAATATATTTTAATTAGTAAAAAAAATTAAATAATTTTTATTTAATAAATTTTATTAATAAGTATTAATAAATAGGCAAGAGCTTGCAACACAATGAGAAATTGTGAGCCTCTTATCGAAGACATCTTGGGTTTGAATCTACTTACACTTAATAAGCAATAATAATAATTAATCACAACACATAATAATTAATCTTGGCTTCAGCCTCTTACCTATAAAAAAAAAAGTATTAATAAATATTTATATTATTTAATAAATTTTATTTTACAATTCAATATTATTATATTGATAATTTTAAAAAAGTTGTATTTTAAAATTATTTAAGAAAAAAATAGTGAGATTATATAATGGTTTAATAGTATTAAATTTTGTTTTAATTTTTGAAAAATGAAATTTATTATGTATTAAGGTAATTATTATTAGGTTGTCAAAATTGGAGTATTTTGTTGACATTCCAGTCATGTTTGTTATTAGTGTCATACACTTATTCAGATTGTAAGTTCATACCAAGCATATTGTATGGTTAATAGTGTTAACCAAGCATTACAGTTGCTACTGAGTTCTACAGTTGCTACCGAGTTCTTTGGATAGACTTTAATTTGCCCCAAACAGTTACTACAAAGTTGATGATCAGCAATGTAAATCAAGCATCTCAGTGTCTGCCGAGTTTACCAGTGTAAACTGAGTCTCACAGTGCTTACTAAGTTTGCAGTTGATGTGATGTGAGTCCAGTGTTAACCGAGCTACTCAATGTTAACCAAGTGACTCAATTTATATTGAGCTCATAGAGAATCTAGTGTTGATTGAGCTATGCAGTGAGAATCAAATGATTTAGTTTATATGCCAAGTTTCATAGTATTCACTGAGTCACCAGTGCAAACTGAGTTGAAGACTACTTGTAACTGATCAGTATGGACCAAGCTTCTATGTCCACCAAGTGCATGACGATGTTGAGCATTGATAGTGGATGTCAAGTACCACAACCTCACCGAGTTAATCTTTAAAACTTGAATTACTACACTTTGGCTCACTTTGTAATATTTATGTAAACTTGTATTGTGGCCAACTTTGTCATTTTGTAATTGGATTGGTATATATGTAATGAATTGTATCACATCCAACGTAATGGTATGGAAAAAATATATTAAGCAGAAGAATGAATTACAAAGACTACAACAGTATAAGGAATAGCAAAGATTTATAAATCACAGCAAGGTGATTTGTACACTCAGAGAAATCTCATTCAGTAAACCAAGTTGTAGATGAAAGATCAGCTATTGCTTCATCCTAATAGGTGGATCAGTCAAATATTTTAACAAGGTAGACCTAATATTCTTGTATAAATCTCTTTACCGAGTGCATATTTCATTATATGCTTGTAAATCCATTTGCAAGGTGGACCTAGCAATCCCTATTGCTCCTAACAGGGTTGATCATCAAAAGTGATCATTGTAAGCCCTAACAAACCAACTTTATACTACAATACTAAAGCTTGTGGGTATCATCCCCACCCCAGTTTTACTTTCTATTTGGAAGGTTTTTGGGTCATCAAAATTGTGTGTAATGAATGCTTTAATGTTTTCAGTTTCTCATGCATGCAAATAGATCAGGATATACATAAAGAATTAATTTCTAAAAAAAGGATAAAGTTTTATGGGTTACTGATTCACCCCTCCCCTCTTAGTAACTTAACCTTTCATAATATTTCCAACAATTGGTATCAAATCTTTGTGGTTCTCAAAGAAAAGTTTAACACCTTGAGCAAAGATTAGAGGCAATGGAGATATTCAAACTTAACAAAACTATTGACAATGAGAAGCTAGATTTGGAATTGGCTATTCGAAAACTCAAGAAATCAAAAGAGCAACTCTCTCGATCCCTAAAAAGAAGAAAAGATCTTGCAATCTAGATGAATGATCCACTCTACATTGAAGAAAGAATTGAAGACATCCATTCAAGTAATTTAGATGAATTCGATGAAGCAATCAAAGAACTATTAAAAATGAATAGTACTCTTCAGGAAGAAGTAAGAAAACTAAGAAGAGAGAAAGAAATTTAGTCAGTAAGATTGTGTGAAGTAATAGAAGAGAAAAAAAAGATAAGAGAAGAGATAGAAGGAAAGAACAATGAAATTCAAAACCTATCCCTTCAGCAAGAAAACTTCAATGATCAACTCACCAATGCAAATGAAGAAATCATGAATCTAAGATCAAAGAATGAAAGATTGCAAAATGATCTAAACATTGAAAGGAAAATCAATGAAAGGATGATGAAATCTCAAGTAGACATGAATCAATTACATGATCAAACCCATTATAGACAAAAAGGGAAAGCAAGAATTGGATATACAAAAGAAGGTGAATCATCCAAGCAAGAAGCTCAAAAGAATAATAAACCTACTTGTAGTCACTATGGTAAGACATAAAACAAATATTGGAGCAATGGGAAAGAAAAATTAAATGGAAATGCTAGAATTGTAATCAGCATGGTCATAAAGCTAATGAATGCAAAGAAAACCCAAGATTTGAAGGAAAATGTCAAAAATGTAAGAAGCATGGACATTGTTCAACCTATCTCTTGACCTTGCCGAGTTATTGTTGAACCAGCTCAACAAAAACATTGAGAGCATCAAGACTTTAAAGAACAATTCATGTAAGTTCGGTTCACTCTTGACCTGTTTATTTGTCTATGTTCAAAAATTATTTCCACCAAAAGGTACTATTGTTTGGAGAAAAGATGTGCCAGTCCATTATTAGATAAATGAATACATTACTGAAATTGGAGAGAATTATACAAGTATCATGGACAACTATTTTGATGCATTTAATGAGAAAATGAATAACAAATTTGGAATCCCTAGGAAATTAGTTGAAGACTATAAAAATGATGTTTTGTTTCATGGTAGATAGTGACAAGGTGTATATTTCGACAGTAAGGCCAAGAATTGCATGGGTAAAACATTTAGGATACAAGGTTAATATTGATGAAACCAAAGACATAATTGAAGTACAAATAAATGAGCTAGTGGATCCTAAGGCTGCTTACTTTGGCACCTATGATGAGGAAAAAGCTAGGATAGAACTAGAGATCAAGCTTTCTCATGTAGTTAATAAGGGCAAGAAGAGAATTGCCAAACTAAAAACTAGTTTTACTCTTTTGTTAATTGGAGGAAAAGGTGAGGATGAAGTAGAGGATGAGGAAAAGTTAGAAGAAGAGGAGCCACTAAAGAAAAAGGGAAAGGTAATCATTACCAAGCCAGCTAAAACTATTGTATTCACAAGAAGGGCATCACGAAAGAAAGGATTCAAGGAAGGAGGGGATATAATTTTCAGGAAGCCTCCACCAACCTTTGAAGAAAGAATGAAAGAGTTGGAATTAGGTGCTGGCATCATAAATTTCAAGGCACTAAAATATGAAACTACGGCTAAACAAGAGAAAAATAAAATTGAAGACATGGTCATATCCAAGATGGGTAAGTGGAAATACTCACCTAACCAACTTGCACTTAAGATTCCCAATGTTTTGATGGATAAAATAAAGCCTAGATGAGAATTTCATATGAAGACAACAAGAGATATATGTGAGAAAATCCTAAGATAACTCATGTTGAGTTTATCTGACAAGGAAATCAAGGAATCTCTGAAGAAAAATGAGGAAAAGCTCACATTGAGATTCAATATTTATCTTGTATTATTGAATGATATTGAGCATATTGTCAAAAATGATACAAACACATGGAAGAAGGTTTATCTTCTTCACAAGCCAAGTGATTTTGTAGTAAGTGTAAGTGATAAGGATGATGATTATGATCAAGAGGAGAGAGATGAAGAAATTAATAATGAAGAAGTGACTCATTTTGATAATATAGATGATTAAGAGGAACAAGAGTAGGAGGCCACCAAGGAAGATACACAAGATGTTGAGGAGACCAACCCAGTAAAGATTGTTGTAGAAATCATAGCCTCACTTCCTCATTCTCCTAGAAAAACATTGATGACATCAAGCTTGGAGATAGCCTTAACAAGATTGATTATGACAAGCACTAAAAGCACAAGCACTCAATCAATCTTTGCACCAGTCCAACTTAGCACATCATTGACTGAAGTGCCAAGTACTTCATCTACCAAGATGCAAGTTCTACCCTTTGCATTAATTTAGGCTACTTCAAGTATTCCTACTACCAATATTTAAATGAGTATAGTATCCATTTTTGCAGCAAGTCCTACTATTTCCATGATTGTTTCCATTCCTTGTATACAAGAAATAAGTACCAAGATAGTTGAGACCAAGCCTCAACCGAGCATGAAATTTTTGGGTAAAGGAAAAGAAAAGGAGGAGGATGTAGATCTTGATGGGGAGATTGCCATTCCTAAATAGGACATCTCAAATCTAAATCCAAATTAGATACAAATATTTGGTGAAGTTCTTCAAAAGAAAGCCAAGCAAAAAAGGCTTAAAGAGGAGAGAAACAAAGAGTTTAAGATCATTGAAGATGCCAAGAAAATTCTAGCAGAGGCTTTAGGCATAGAAGTTGATATTTCTCAACCAATTTTGTATTAGTTGGTAGAACCAGTCCAGAAATACAATGAAGATTTGGATGGATATGATAAATTATTACAGAGAGCTAAAAAAATATGAGAATAAATTTTTAGAACTTATTGCTCAACAAATTGTCATTCATCAAGTAGAGTTATCTACTATTTTAGGCTCTCTAGAAACCTCTTGCATTAATGTATCTCTAATTTTTGGTAAATTATGTGATACATCAATTTTCTCAAAAGGAATAAGAGATAAATTGTTGAAAATTGATGAGGATCTTAAGGCAAGTGCACAAAAATTATAGCTTGAACTGAGTTCAAGCTTTGCCCACTTCAATAGCATCAGATTTCTGATAGATAAGTAAGCAGAATTGCTCAAAGAAGAGGCAAGAATCATATCAACATTGATAGATATTAAAAATATGATTCTCCCTAACATGGATTTACTACAAAAGCACATTGCACATTCAAAAATTCTCATCCATGATAATAATTTCTCCATTGGAGACCACATGATTGAATTGTTAGCAGAATTGCAAATTGCATTGCACACATCCAAGGTCTTGCAAGAGAATTGGGACAAGACTTTGGCACTTATCCTAAAGCTAGACTTAGATTTCTTGTCACATTTTGGCATTACTACGTAATTACATATAGCATAAATCTTTGGCATTAATTTCAAAAAGGGGGAGAAGCTATAAGAAGATATAAAGGGGTATGTGCAGGATCACGGTGTGCCAAAAAGTGGCAATCTGAAAAATCTATAGTTTTGAAATATCTCAAACCATTTCAAAATATATTCCAACATTTTTCCCACCCACCCAAATACTAAATGAAAAAAATTAATATCTTTATAAGGTCTACTATATCTTTTGATACCAATCCTATATGGTCAACTTTAAAAACATCCCAAAGATGTGCTTTTGGCCTAGTTTTATGTGATTTTTACTTCAAACATGTAGCTGGCGACTTTTTTTCACCAAAATTTGATGAAATGAAAAGGGTTTCTTAAGAATTTTCTTATATTTCCACAAATGTAAGGTTTTGCAAATTATGAGTTTAGTTAGTAATTATTACTTATTTTCTAATGGAGTTACATATAAAGTGTTGACTGACACACTAGTTGAAAAACAACAATAACTTTCAAATGGTACAATATTTTTAAAATCCAAAATATGTATCAGATTCTATGTTTCTTCTACTATAAAGAAAAAAAATGAAAAATTAAATTTTGCAGAGTTTTGAATTAGTTAAGGTGGTCAGACACGAGAGTTGTTTTATTCCAAAAATAGTAAAGTCAAAAATTAATTAATTATTATTTATTTAGAATAAAAATACCCAAAAATATGTGTCACATCTAGGCATGAGTCTGCTACTTATATCTAGAATATTATTAAAAAATATTCTTATTTTATTTTGATTAAAGCGGTCAGACATATGTCTACTTCTTATTTTTGTTCTAAAATTTTTGTAATATTGCATTAAAATTCAAAATTTTGACCAATCAATTTTTATTTTTTTGAGATAAGTCCTAGTAGTTTAGAAACTAGATTCAATTTTCTAGAGATCCTTTTCTCTCAACCTTTTCATATAAAGTTAACAACAAGTAGAAAATTGCACATCAAGTTGACATAACCCTGATTTTCTAATTTTTTATTGCCACTTAAGAGTATAGTTTGGTTGACCATGATCTTGCACATACCAAAAGAAGAGAAGATTTGAGAAGATATAAGGAGAAAGGGGAAGAAAATTTAAATAAAAATTGCAGATTGTAGAGAAAATGTATATTTTATGCATAGTATACTATAAACTATGTTTGAGGTAGCATTACTATATATAGAAATGTATCTTTTACAAAACCAATTTTTAAAAATGTCAAAAATTGTATACTCTACTGAGTTAGAGACATAAGGTAATGGATAAAGACACTCTTGAATTCAATTTTGACTAATAAGTGTTTTTGTCACTAATGCCAAAGGGGGAGATTGTTGACATTCTATTCATATTTTTTATTAGTGACATACACTTATTCAGATTATAAGTTCATACCGAGCATATTGTACAGTTAACAGTGTTAACCAATCATTACAGTTGCTACCAAGTTCTATAATTGCTACTAAGTGCTCTAGATAGACTTCAGTTTGCATTGAATAGTTATTACAAAGTTGATGATCAACAATGTAAACCAAGCATCTCATTGTATGTTGAGTTTACAGGTGTAAATTGAGTCTCGTAGTGCTTACCGAGTTTATAGTTGATGTGATGTGAGTTCATTGTTAACTGAGTTACTCAGTATTAACCAAGTGACTTAGTTTATACTAAGATCTCAAAAAATCTAGTGTTAACCAAGCTATGTAGTGAGAATCAAATGATTTAGTTTATATGTCGAGTTTCATAGTATTCACCAAGTCACTAGTGCAGACCAAGTTTAAGACTACTTCAAAGTGATCAGTATGGATCGAGCTTCTACATCTACTAAGTGCATGATGATGTTGAGAATTGATAGTGGATGTCGAGTATCAAAACCTCATCGAGTCAGCCTTCAAAACTCAAGTTACTACACTTTGGCTGACTTTGTAATATTTGTGTAAACTTGTATTGTGGCTGACTTTATAATTTTGTAATTGGATTGGTATATATGTAATGAATTGTATCACATCCAATGTAATGGTATGGAAAAAATATATTAAGCTAAAGAGTGAATTGCAAATGCTACAATAGTATAAGGAGCAGAAAAGATTTATCAATCATAGCAAGGTGATTTATATAGTTAGAGGAAACCCATTCAGCAAACCAAGTTGCAGATCAGATTTCAGCTATTGCTTCATCCTAAAAGGTGGATTAGTTAAATCCTTCAACAAGGTAGACCTAATAGTCTTGTATAAATCTCTTTACTAAGTGCATACTTCATTGTATGTTTGTAAATCCTTTTGCAAGGTGGACCTAGTAGTCCTTATTGCTCCTAATAGGGCAGATCATTAGAAGTGATCATTGTAAGCCTTAACAGGCCAACTTTATACTACAATACTAAAGCTTTTGGGTATTATCCCCACCCTAGTTTTGCTTTCTATTTGGAAGGCTTCTGGGTCACCAAAATTGTTTCTTATGAATGATTTAATGTTTTTAGTTTCGCATGCATGAAAATAGATTAGGATATAAATGAAGGATTAATTGCTAAAAAAAGGATAAAGTTTTATCAGTTACTGATTCACCCATCCCCTCTCAGTAACTTATGCTTTCATAATATTTCCAACACATTTGAGATATTAAGTAAATGGATTATTTCATTGTAGAGCTAAATGCAAGAATTTTTCCACCTTGATTGTCATTTGACTATTATAAACATATAATTATTAGGAAAACATAAAATATTATGATATAAACACAAAGCTTTTGTTTAGAACAATTCCACCTAGAAACCTTATTCACCTAGTTTTATTTGAAAGGTGAAAACTAGAAACCTTGTCTCAAATCGAAACTTTAGAGAATTACTATAGAAAACTGGAATGATTATCTATACTTCTTAAGTAATTGATGAGATGTTATGTTTCATGTTGGGGTTTTGGATAAACCTATTTTGAGGAGTTAGGTATGTTTACTAGAGGCTTGGGTGGTATTTTTTTATGATGTGTGAAATGTCGTGATTTATTTGATTTAACCTTTAAGGTATTGATTAATATTTATTGGGATTTCCAATTACTTGTATAGGATTGATGTGGTCATTGTGACTTTATGAGATTCTCTATTATGAGCTTAGAATAGATTATCTTTAGGTATGTTGAGAAGTGGCTTAAAATGGAGGTTGAAGCCCTAAAGAGGCTTCCTAGGTAAACCATTGTAAGTTGTATTAATAAGTGATAACATTTCATTAGATGGGTTAAAATGAATTAACAAGAGTTAGGATATTGCCTAACCTTTGCCTCAAGTGCTAGTATAGGCTAGGATGGGAGTAGAGAGGATGCTCAAATATGACCTTTCCTCATTAGTATGCCTTATCTGTAAGAAAGGGTATTTATGCTACATAGAGTCACTAGGGGGTTAGAGTCTAGAGAGGATGTCAGGGTAACCTTATAGTTGGGTTATGTGATGACACTTTCCCTCTTACGTAATAGCTTTTCTATGTGTCTTTGTTGCCTCTGGGATTAGATGTTATTGGTGTACTTGGTATCTTTGAGATAGATTTTTATCAAGATTCCTTGACCTGGATTCTTGTTATGACCTTTGGATTGATCCATTTGGGACTTGAAATTATCTCCTTAGCATAGTAAGAGTGGACCATTAAGGTTACATGAGGTCAAGTGGTAGTGCTTCTTATACCATTGAGATTCCAACAATTGGATGTACTTGTGTAGTTGTTCCATTCTTTTGATCTTGTGATTTTGTTTTATGGTCATATGTTGATTTACTATACTTTGATTATTAAAGATCTTATGAGATATTGTACTTATCTTGATGTATACTCTTTTAGCATTTAATACCTTGTGACTTGTACAAAGGATGATTATGCATGTTGGATTATGCTATGTGGCATCTTATGTACTTGTATATTATTTCATTTGATTTCATACTTGTGGTTATCCTATGATGTGGACTTGGTTATGTGTCAGATTTAATCATAATAAAACTTATGTATGTGATTCAATGTTATGGAACCCTTAAGAGATGTAACTATTAATGTATTTCTTATGTATGTATGTGAGTTATTACTTCTATTATTTTATCACTTGTTGTGTTAATCTTTCAAAAAAACATTGCTTGGAAAAATCAGAGACATAATAGGTTAATTTATTTTGGGTTCCCTGGCAAGGCATTACATCTAGTATTAGTGCCCAAGTTTCTACACTAGGAGCTCTGGGTATATTCAAATGCCACTAGACAACAACTAGTTAACTTAAATGAAACTTGAACAACTATATGTATCCATTATAACTTGAACACCTTGAACTTTAGACTCAAATACTTAAACCTAGAAAAAGAAAAAAAATGTATTAACTCTTGATTTGATTTTCAAAACATGTTTCTTATGTTTATGCTTTATAGTAGTATTCTCTTGTTGATTTTGTTGGCATTTTGTTGTTTTTAATTGGATGTTATAGGAGGATGGTGGCTAGAACTAGATCAGCTATGAGAGGTCATAGCTCAGGCTGAGGCTAAGGCAGTGGCCAAGGCAGAGATATTAGCTTGCATGGGATAAGTCATGAGAGTCATGCTCAGGAAGAGAATAGGGAGGATAACAATGGAGAACATCTAGCTGATTTAGAAGAGGTAAATTTGAGGCAAATGATGAGGATTATCCTAGAGTGCCTACTTTCTCTAATGATGTTGATTAGGAGGAATCCCATCATGCTTAAAATGAGTAGATATATAGATCTAGGAGTCCTCAGGGAGGCCCCCATGGTGATGGACAAAGTTTAGCTAAGGTCATGTAATTGAGGGACGTATAGCAATCCAAGATCAAACTTTTCACTAGGGTAGGTACTGGTTATATTGTAGAGCAGTGGTTGATTGTCTTGGATAGATGTTTTATGATGCAAGAATTTGACTCCAATGTCAAAGAAAGATATTTCATCACACATTTGGAAGTCTTTACAAACTCTTGGTAAAATATTGAGAAAAAGAAGCTAGGTGTGGACATGAATACTATTACCTAGGAGTTGTTCCTTGAAAACATTTGTGATCACTTCTTACAAGAATAGTGGAAAGAACATAGATATAATGTGTTTCATAATCTAAGACAATATACCATGACCATGGTGGGGTATGAATGAAATTCTATGAGCTCATGCCCTATGAAGGAATTAGTGACAGTTCACCACTGATGGTACAACACTTCATTTAGAGTCTAAATAACCATTTCATTGGGGGTGTAGAGGTATTCTAGCCTAAGACTCTTAAAATACAATACATTAGGCTATTATTGTGGAATATAATGTTACTTTGGGACATGGTGGTTTTGTGGGGGCATCTACTTCATCAGGGTCCAAGGGAACACAAAACTAGGGAATAGATAGTTAAAGGAGGCCTCCTTACTTCAAAGGAAACTAGGGTTAGCAACATGAACAACAATAGAAGGATCTTATTCTCCACCACAAAGTGATGATGGTGGTTCCAATTCTTGAAACTTCCAAAACTTTTAGTGCAATAGACACAGTTAGTATAGGTAGCCTTCACAGAGTAACCACTTCTTTGCCAGCAGAGACACTCATCAGTAGTCTAGTGTATTTCCAATGGATAGGGCTTCAAGTAGAGGTATGTTGGTTAATAGCTTTTCCTCCTATTAGATTTTATAACCTAACTCTTTGATACCCAATGTTGTCAAGAGACAAAAGGATGTTTACCAACAAATGGGTCATTGTAGGTATTTTATCATTGCCCTCTAAATTAAAAGGTACAACTCCCTTATGACTTGATATGATATGCAATGAATATATCTTTATTAGATTAGAAGTTTTGACAATATAAGATCTTAACCTAAGAGCAGTAAATGATAACCAAACTGTTTGTAGGCACAAATAATTCAAGAAAAATTAATTTGGACAACCTATCACACCTAATGTAATGACTATAGTAGATTATCTTGATATTTCTAACTCTTCTATTCTAGATGCAAATTAACCATCTAAATGTGAAATAGGAAAGTAAGAAGAAATGCACCTAAGAGAAAATGAAATTGTTTTGACTACTAGACTTGAATGAAATGGAATTTAGCAAGTTATTAATAGATTCATTTACACTTATCCTTCATTTCTCAATAAAACTATCTAGCATATTATGAAGCTAACAAGAGAGGAAGCAAAACCATATATGAAGAAAGTGAATAGAATCACTATACTACAAATATCAAAGTGAAATGGAATTTATCTGATTATCATAGGTTTACATATAATTGTCCTTCAACTCTTAATGCCAATTCACCATCAAGTTTGCTAACCTTTGTATTATCAAAAGAAATTACATTTATAGTTTCCTATCATCCCTCAATTTTGGTAGAGAAATAGTCATTCATTAGAAAGAAAATAAGAATAAAACATGAAAATATCTTCTCCACGGCATGGCAGGAACACGTGGCATCTTCTCCATTAATGATTTTGACTCCATGACACTTTTGAAAACACACGATGACTATTCATCTTCAAGAAACCTCAGGAATCCTATAGAAATATTTGTTTTCTTCATATTCTATTATTTGGCACCAAGTCCATGCAATTCATATTCCAACAGTCACTGTAGTTTTGAATTCTTAGTGCCAATTTGATAAACAACGATCATGATTAAGACATAATAAATTGTCTCATCATTACCTTGTCACTCTTTTGATCTCTTAATTCAATGTGATGATGTGATGAAAGGATCTCATTATCTCACTATGTTGAATTAATATTATACTTAATCCTCTGCTACAATGCAAAAAATTAGATCCTTAATTGTTATGGTTAACTCTTTATCATCTTATCGAAAGAGTGAAATGTCCCTTCCTTCGATATCTTTATTCATTTAACCATAAAATTCATTATCACAACATTGACCTTGAGTTAGCTCCATTCCATTATGATGATGCAATCAAAGGTTTTCATAGCTTCACCAAATTAACTCAGGATTACCTCTAACCACCTGCGACCTTGTGAACAAAGGCTTTTGTAGCTTTACAAAATTAACTTTGGCTTATCTTTAATCACTCAAAAAATTGTGATAAACGTTGATTCCTAAAGATCCTATGGTTGAGACTTGAAGATCTTAACTCTTTTTTCCTCTCTATAATGCAAGTCCCTCTGTGTATACATGTTAGATTTTCATATTCCCGCATCAGCTATCCATCATGCATCTTTGAAAAGTGGATAAGTGAGCATTGTCAATCTTTCAAAATCTGATGGCTAAATGTATCTCTCCTCTTCATGTTGTATCTTCAAAACTTAAACTTCGAATGATTAGTGTGGACCTATGATCATGTGTCCAGTAGTTACCTTTGGCATCTCGCAATTTCACAATTGTTATCTTTAATCTATTGTTTAAGCTTGGAATCAAGCAATTCACTTATTTTGCACCTTCAAAGCTATTCATATTGATCTAGAACTTAATGTTGCAATCATGGGATGATTATCTAGCACTAACCTTCGGGATTCTTTCATAGGTTCATAACTCATAATCTTTGCTTATGACTTAACCATGCGACAGTGTGAAAGCTTATTTCCTTAACTGTCAAAAATGTTTTGCCTCTTTGCAAATTTTAAGGTATTGAATGTCTTCTAGCCTACAATATTGTGATGCCTAAGATACTAACCTTCTCTTTGTTTTGATATCCTCACAACACTAAATGTAACTGGCATTTCAGATTTGCGATAATGTCATTAACATTTCCTTCATTGCTTCAGAACTTTAAGACTCTTAGCTACATGATTACTGGAAATGATGTGGTGACTATTTGGATTAACTATTATTGTTCCTTATAACTTGACAACATTATATTTAAATATCTTTAACCATGTGTGACTGTGCAACTATCATTGATCTCAAGGATCAGACGGCTGAGATTTATGAAACCTTAACTATGTTGTTTACTCTATAGCATGGGCCCACATGTTCCACATGTCATATTCTCATTTTCCCATATTTTCTAAACTTCATGCATCTTTGGAAAGTAGGGAAATATCAACTGTAGATCAACTAAAATCTAACAATCACCATTAAAATTACAAATCCTTGTTATTATACCTGCGATCTCATGATCTGATGATTTGGTGATCTTACAATGTCATGGTAGCATCTTAACCTTTCAAGATTAACTTCCTAATCATACAACACCTCCTATAGCTTATGATCTTACAAAAATCCAATTTCATGATATCATCATTGAATCTCATCCTTTCAATTGAAGAATCTCAATCTCTCGACTGTCATAGCTTCTCAACTTCACCTTTCACTACTTACAATCTGATAATGACTCATAACATCATAACCATATTTCTTTCATCTTTTGAACTTATGATGAGGGCATCATTGGTGTATCATCATAACTCTTTGACCTTTCACAATCTTATGATACTTCGAAGCACCACTTGAAATGAAATTAATAAGACCTAGCTGATACGTAATGATTTGACTTTCAACTAGCCAATGGAATGCATTCTTTCATCAATTTGACTTTTCAAAAACCCACATAGCTTGTTATAATTGCATCTGAAACATCCATTTACCGAATTGATGATGTGCATTCACTAATATTTGATTTGAAGAGTTCTGACTATTTTCAACAACACAAATTGCTTCTCTACATTTTGATCTTGATCATTTGCAATGTCTTCCATGAAGATTGCAATATAGCATGAATCCTCATCTTCAACATGATTAAGAACAAAGAAAGATGAATTGGTAAAATATCCAAACCTTCTTCTCATCAAGAAATGCATAAAAAACCCTCCAAAACCTAATCACCTAGCCATGGCTTGGTGCATTGCTCATATGATTTCCCAAATTAGATTAGCTCAAAGGAATGATTAGAAGAAAGGCCAATCTATGGGAAATCTAGACTTAGCTCAAGACACTGACACTTGATTTGGCTAAAACCCTAAAGAAAAAAGATATCAACTAAAACTTGGGCAACAAAGTACAAGGTGTTTCTCATATGGATAGTTTGGGAATATTGCAGCCAACTACCCACAACATACATCTTAGTATTCAAGACTGAGGCCAATAGCATCTAATCCTATAGTTGGTGATGCTGGGAGATCACATAGAGTTTTTGTAATGATAGATCACCACTAGGAGGATCACTAGGATACCATAGTTGAGGCTATAGGAGCGATCATAGGTACACCCCTTTCTATTATTTGATTTAGGTGCTATAGATTCCTTCATATCACCTTATATAGTTGTAAAGTTTAAGCTTGACGCAGTTAATCAGGGCATAGGTTGACATGTGGAACTAGCTTTAGGACCTAAGATACTGACAAACTCTCTGGTGCAGCAATGTGAATTAGACCTAGGAGGACTCATTACTTTAGTAGACATTCAAGTTATTCCCCATGGTTTGTATGATGTAGTTTTGGCATTGGACTGGCTTGGCTCATATAGAACTAGCATCAACAACAAGAAGAAGACTATTCAATGTAACAATGACCAAGGTAAGGAATCTAAGATTGTAGGCATTCAGAGACCCATATCCCTCTGAATGATATCTATTATGCAACTAAAGTGGAGCATCCATAAGGGTTGTTAGGTGTTTGCCATTACTATAAGTGAGCTCAAGGAGGAAGACCCTAGATCACCCTATCCTATAAGAGTAGGTTGATATTTTTCCTAATGAGATTTTGGGTATGCCACCTAAGAAGGATATTGATTTTTGCATCAATTGCATCTTGGGAGCAAAGGCCATATTTGGAGCTCCTTATCAGATGACCACTTAGGAGTTGAGTGAATTTTGCCTATAGCTAGAAGACCTTTTGTCTAAAGGTTGTATTATATTGAGTGTTTTTGCATGGGGAGCACTAGTGCTCTTCATGAAGAAGGATGGATTGTTATGCTATTGCATTGACTATAGACAGTTGAACAAGGTAATAATTAAGAATAGGTATCCTTTACTAAGGATTGATGACTTTTTTGACTAGATCAAGGGATCTAAAGTGTTCTCTAAGATAGATCTAAAGTCAAGGTACCATCAGCTATGAATTTAGGATGCTAATATACATAAGACAACCTTTTGCAATTGTTATGGACACTATGAGTTTACAGTGGTTCCATTTGGTTTGAAAAATACTCCATCAATATTTGTGTGCTTGATGAATGGAGTATTTTGTTCTTACCTAGACCATTTTGTACTTGTGTTCTGGGATGATATATTGATATATTCCAAAAATTAGGAACACTTACAATTAGTCCTTGAGAGCCTTAGAGATAATTAGCTATGTGCCAATTAGGTGAAGTGTGACCTCTTTTAGTATGAGGTATAGTACTTAGGAAATGTCATTTTAGGAGATGGTATCTCAGTGGACTATGTGAAGATCCAAGTGATGGTAGATTGGCCTTCACCTACTACTATATCTAATATTCGTAGTTTTATGGGTTTGGCTAGATATTACCACAGATTTTTTCAAAACTTCTTTAGAGTTGTATACCCCATTACTTATCTCCAAAAAAAGGGGAAGAAGTTTATTTGAATAGAGAAATGTGAGGAAGAATTCCAGAAGCTTAAGGGGCTTTTGACTAGTGTAATAATTCTAGCAATACCTAATCCAACGTGTGATTTATGGTGTGTATTGATGCTTCCCTAGAAGGGATTGGAGCATTCCTAATGTAGGATAGCCATGTGATTGCCTATGAGTCTTGCAAGCTCAAGGATCATGAGCTAAACTATCCTACGCATGATCTTGAGCTAGTTATAGTTGTTCATTTTCTAATGAGACGAAGACACTTCTTGTTGGGGCATCATTTTGAGCTTCATAGGGATCATCACAATTTACCATATACATTCACGCAACCTAATCTAAATGCTAGGTAGAGGCATTGGATGGATTTTCTATGCAAGTATGACTTCAAGGTGAAGTATGTTTAGGAGAAGGAGAATGTGGTAGCTAATGCTTTGAGTTGTAAGAGATATGAGACATTAGCTTTGACTCTTATTGTGGATTTGAGGAATCGTATACTTCAAGCACTTCCTATAAATAATTGGTATGAAGAGGTGAGTCTTGAGATAGATTCAGGTATATCTTTGGAGGGAAAACTTGTAGGCTATGTCCTAGAGTTAGATGGTCTTTTTCATTGTACAGGGAGGATTTATGTACCACTATTAGAGAAGCTTCGTACATTGATCCTATATAAGGCCCATTGTCCACCTTACTCAGCACATCTAGGTGTCAAGAAAATGCATGCAAATTTATGATGATTATACTTTTGTACAATGATGAAGCATGATATCATTGATTTTTTGGCTAGGTGTCTTGAGTGCTACAGGGTTAAGGAAGATCACCAACATCTTATAGGACTTTTACAACCTAATCTCATTCGTTCATGGAAGTCGGATATTATTTCTATGGACTTCATTATGGGATTACCTATGAGTACTCGCCAACATGATGCTATCATGGTCAACATACACTAGTTGACTAAAGTGGCACACTTCTCACCAATGAGGTCATCCTACATAGTAGCTTTAGTACCCAATGTCTATATGCATAATATTATGAGATAGTATGGTATTCCTTGGAAGATCATTTTGGATAGGAATCTTGCATTCACATCTACATTTTGAGCATCCTTGTAGCATGATCTTGGAGCATAGTTGAACTTTAGCTCAACATATCACCTAGAGATAGATGGTTAGATTGAGAGAGTGAATCAGGTTTTGGAGGATATGTTGGGGATTTATTTTATGAATCGGTAGACTCTTTAGGAAGCTTGTCTATATCTAGTGGAGTTTGTATATAATAATGGTTACCATAATTCTATTAGGATGACACCTTTTTAGGCCTTGCATGTCTGTCCTTGTCATACATTTTTGATTTGGAACAATTTAGAGGATCACATCATATTGGTTCCTGAGATGCTGCAAGATATAGAGTAACAGGTAGTGTGCATGCTTGAGCATGTGTCTATAACATAAGATAGACAAAAGAAGTATGTTGATGCTCACAAGACATATAAGTAGTTTGTAGTAGGAGATAATTTTTTCTAAAGATTGCATCCACAGAAGAGTCCAATCTATTATGGAAAGGGATTGAAGCTAGCACATTGGTTTGTCAGGTTCTTTAAGATTCTTGAGAGGATAGGTCTAGTTTCCTATTTTCTTGCATTGCCTCCTAGATTAGCTTGTGTACATGAAATTTTCCATGTTTCTATTCTTAGATAGTATATTCTTAATGTGATACATGTTCTTGATTGGAATGCATTACAGGTGGAGGATGGGTAGTTGGCTTTGGAGCTAGTGTGCATTCTTCAGCAACAAGATTTGACCCTTAGGTGCTGAACCATAGAGAAAGTAAGGGTCCAATGGGACCCTACTAATGAGTCATCGGCTACATGGGAGGATGCATTTGGATTACAAGATTTATATCCCTACTTTTTTGTAAGCTTCTAGGAGTAATCCTAAGTCTAGGGGGGTGGATGTAGTGCCTACCCCTAGTTTACTTTTCATGTTATATTGTTGAATTCTTTTAGGCCATCTTTTATGGTTATGTGTTATGATTTAGTGGTACTTGGTTACCTTATTTGAATGATTTTATTTCATACTTAGTTATTTATTTGATGAGCTACTTGATACTTGTTTATTTTGTGTGTTCATGTTTATTCTTTCAATGGTGATGCTTTCTATGTTCATATAATGATTTTAGTTGTTTCATGATGATAGTTAGATGGATTATTTATATACATTTTTTATGGTTACTTACCCCATACTTGGATGTGTATGGTGTACATGTATATTTTACTTCATGATTCATGTTTCTAATGTGGTTGAGGGAGGGAGTCAAAGTCACCTAGTAGTCAAGATCTCACCATGTACCACTCCCTACCCTTGTCTATTTAGTTTAGATATATATGCATATGTACAGGTTTGACTTTTATGCACATTATATGTATCGAGCATTGACTTTCATGAATTGTCAAGAAGAGCATGCCCTATCGTAGTATCTCAATGGTAAAGCAAGGAGATAGTTCTCAAGTCCAAATCCTACTCCTGAGCCAATTATCCTAGAATATATGAAAAGTATCTAAATTATGTACCCTTTCAAATTCTTCAAGTGACGTGAATTCAAGATTTTGACCCTTGAGTTTGAATTCGTACTTTGTCTTTTAGATGGGTTTTCTTATTAAGTTTATGGGTCTGTTGTGATTTTAACTTATAATTAAATCAAATAATCATTTTTTAAATTGTATTTATTTAATTGATAAATTAATTTAATAGAGAAAATAAATTTAAATATTTAATTAGAAGTACAAATTTGACATAATTATATTTATTTAATTTGGAAGTTTCATTTTAATAATGAACTCTAAATATTATTATTAGTTAAATTAATAATTATACTTTCTAAATACGTCTTATTATTTAATAAAATCAAAGTGAAAATTATTTTAAATAAACTTTATTCTAATTAAAAAGAAAAAAGTATGCACATGGAATTAAATAAATTAAAACAATAAAAGAAAAGGCTTTTCCATGTTTGTTAAACTGAAACCCTAAGAGGAGAAAAATCTTTATTAGGAAATTAGAGCTCATTTCTCCATATAGACGTTTTGAGGAGCAATTTTTGGAAAGGGTTTTGGGAGACAAAAGATTTTGCATTCTTCGAGTGTTTGTCAGGTTTAGCATCAAATTGAGGTAGGGATTTTGTTATAATTATCATAGTAAAACCTTTCAATTTAAATCTATCTTCTTTGTACCTATTAATGGATCTTGTTTTATAAATTGTAGTTTCAATTGAAAACCCTCTTTAGAAGATTCAATTTTAGAAAAAAAAAAATAGAGATAGGGTTTGAAAATGAAAACTAGAAATTAATTGAATGAATTTGATTGTTTACAATTACTTTTCCTATCAGAACTATGAATGAGGGGGGAAAAATATACAATTAATTACCACAATAATTAAAAATTACAATGGTAATTATTTTGGGATATTGTATATTATGAACTTAAAAATTTTTTTAAAATTGGGGCTTTTGGGGAATCGGCCATGACCCCCAACCCTTCCCTCCCTTCTCTTCTTCCTTGTTGATAGTGTGGCTCACAGTACACACAATAGACATGAGTCCTACCAAGCAACAACTCACATTGTTTTAGCAGCTTCACGCATTGTCATCAGCACATAGCCAATTGGGATTAAAATAAAATTGGTTTGTTTAATAATTTTTAATAATTAGTAAAAAAAAATTAAATAATATTTATTTATTACATTTTATTAATATGTATTAATAAATATTTATATTATTAAGGCAAGAGCCTACAACACAACGGTAACTTGTGAGCCTCTCATGTGGGAGGTCTTAGGTTCAAATTCCCTTAAGATACAAAAATAAATAATTACAACAAATAACAATAATTAATCTAGGCTTCGGCTGTTTATCAATCTTTTAAAAAAAATTAAATTTAAAAAATTTAAAAATAAAAAAAATGAAATATTTAATAAATTTCATTTTATAGTTCAATATTATTATATTGATAACTTAAAAAAAGTTGTATTTTAAAATTGTTTAAGAAAAGTTTAATGAGATTCTATTATGGTTTAATAGTATTAAATTATGTTTTAATCTTTTTTAAATGAAATTTATTATGTATTACGGTAATTATTATTAGGTTGTTAAAATTGGAGCATTTGAAATATTAAGTAAATTAGTTATTTGCGGGTGGAGTTAAATGCAAGAATTTTTCCATCTTGATTGTCATTTGATTGTTATAAACATATACTTATTTGGAAAACATAAAAGATTATGATATAAATACGAAGCTTTTGTTTAGATTGATTCCACTTGGAAACCTTATTCACGTAGTTTGATTTGAAAAGTGAAAATTGGAAACCTTGTCTCAAATCAATACTTTAGAGAATTACTATAGAAAATTGGAATGATTATCTATACTTGTTTTACGTAATTGATGAGATGTTATGTTTCATGTTGAGGATTGCAGTAAACCTAGTTTGACCTGTTAGGTATGTTTACTAGAGGTTTGGGAGGTATGTTTTATGATGTGTGAAATATTGTGATTTATATGATTTAACCTTTGAGGTATTGATCTGCGTTTATTGTGATTTCTAGTTGCTTGTATAGGATTGATGTAGTCATTGAGACTTTATGAGATTCTCTATTATGAGCTTAGGGTAGGTTATCTTTATGTATGTTGGAAAGTGGCTTGCAATGGAGGCCAGTGCCCTAAAGAGTTTGCATGGCTAACCTATTGTAAGTTGTATTAATAAGTGATAACATTTCATTAAAGTTAAAATGAATTAACGAGAATTAGTATATTGTCTCGTCTATGCCTCGAGTGCTAGTATAGGCTAGGATGGGAGTAGAGATGATGCTCAGTTTCTACCTTACCTTCTTAGTATACCTTGTCTGCAAGAAAGGATACTAATGCCACATAGAGTCAGTAGGGGGCTAAAGTCTAGAGAGGCTGCCAAGCTAACCTTGGAGTTAGCTAATGCAATGACACTTGCCCACTTACATAGTAGGTTTCCTATGTGTCTTTGTTACCTATGGGATTAGATATTATTGGTGTACTTGGTACCTTTGAGATAGATTTATATCAAGATTCGTTGACCTAGATTCTTGTTATGACCTTTGGACTTTTATCCATTTGGGACTTGAGATTATCTCCTAACCATGGTGGGAGCAGGCCATTTATGTTTCACAAGGTCGGGTGGTAGTTCTTCTTATACTATTGAGATTTCAACAGTTGGATGTCATTGCTAGATGTACTTGTGCAATTGTTCCATTCTTTTGAACTTGTGATTTTTCTCTATGGTCATATGTTGATTTACTATACTTTAATTATTGGAGATCTTATGAGATGTTGTACCTTATCATGATCTATATTGTTTTAGCATTTCATACCCTGTGACTTGTATAGAGGATGATTATGCCATGTGGCATCTTATGTACTTGTATATTATTTCATTTGATTTTGTACTTATAGTTATCCTATGATGTGGACTTGGTTCTCTATCATATTTAATCTTAATAAAACTTATGTATGTGATTCAACATTATGGAACCCTTAAGAGAGGTAACTATTAATGTATTGCTTATGTATGTATGAGAGTTATTGCTTCAACTAGGTTATCTTTTTTTTTAATTATTTCAAAATTATTTTTTGAGAAACTTAGAGACATAATAGGTTAATTTATTTTGGGTTCCCTAGTGAGGCATTACATGCTCAAGTTATGTCTCCTAGAGTAAAAAAAGGAACTTCTAGATTTGATACCAAAAAACTACATTAGAAAAGAAAAATAAAAAAATTAAATATCCAAAAATTGATAGAGCTCAAAAAGATTTTTTCAAAGATATAAGATTTGTTGAAAAATTCCTTTGTATGCCCTAGATACAACCAAGAAACTGAAGGGTTCTCTGAAAGGGCCTAGGAGGCTCTTGAAGGACTATTGATCTCTCACTGAAATCAGCAATGTAATAGCTTAATTTGATGGCCATATGACCATCACCACAAAAAATAAATCTCATAGAAAAATGCCAAGACACTAGGAAACAAAAAGAAATCACCAAAAAGTACCACAAATGCAAAAAAATTCTCAATAGTCCCTTGGTGATGCATAGGCAATGAAACATTGGCAAGGGATGCTTCAATTAGAGCATGGATGATGGAGCACAACATTGGTTGAGGATGGCCATCATTGCACTTGTAGGGGTTACTTCAGGTGGAGTATGAATGGTGAAGCATGATTGTTGGGCGAAGGTCGTAAGACTAGATGGTGGTATACATGCAAAGGAAAGGTGGTGAGTCAAATGGTGCCTTACTAGATGTGGTTGATAATAGTACCTTCATATAGCATTGATCTGTGTCAACATGTATAGGGGCCCACAGGCCTATGTCAGCAGTTACCCTTAAGAAATAGTCCCCATTTATAAAAAAGCTGCATGCACTTTTTAATGAAGCGTTTTTAATTTAAATTTTGGTTTTGTGTGTTGAAGGTTGTACAACCATTTAGGCTAAAAAATTGTCTTTGAGGTGAACTCTGAACAATTTGGACAAATTTTATATGGAAAGAGGGGTTTTTAGGTGCTACAAACCCAATGATGAGGTCCGTTTGGACTCAAAGTGAATAGGGACAAAAAATAAGGTAACCCCCTATTTCACAAAAAAAGTTCAATAAAAAAAACTTGATTCACCTAATCAAACCTCTATTACTCAAAATTATTCAAAAACCAAAACTAATTATAGAAAATCAATGCTTTGAAACCATATAAAAGTTGTCAATCGAAATCCATGAAGTCATGATCACTTGCTTGCAAAGATAACCTATCACAGGAGAAAATGGAGTAACAAAGCAAAGATTTGGGTTCTGAATATATGAAAGATAATATTATGAGATCAAACAAATTCAATAAAATAGACAATGAACAATTCTTATAAAGAAGATTGAGTAACCTAAAATAAGATACTCTATAAAAGAAAATATTTAATTATTCATTTAATTATTAACTGACATTGATACATAAAGTGATATCTTAAGAGTGAAGTAAAAATAACTTAATAATTAAGTTATTTTACTAAAAAATAATTTTAAGTTATTTTATTCTAACAAATAATGTCCACAATGAAAAGGTTTAAAGCTAATACTATATTTTAAAAAACTATTAAAAATAATACATTTTATTGTAAATTTTTCTTCCTTGTTTATTTTTTATTATTATATTATTATTATTAATTTCCTAATAAGAAAAGTTTGAAACCCCAACCAAATTGGCATTGACCAATAAATATTAGTGAAAAGCAAATATTAAAATTTACATTAGTATAAATTACAATTGATTCTCTAAAATTTGTAAAATAAATAATTACACTAGTGTGATTTGTTTAACGATAGTGGGTAATATGAAGGTTGTAGAGCCGATAGAAATGGTCATGCCTAATTGCACATAAAATGCATTCACATTATTACATATGTGATCCATCAAATGTTGTCACTGATGTCTTTATCTGACATGTACACAATTGTTGTAATAAATATATATATGCAATTTTTTTGTTATTTTCCGAGTTGGGAAGATCAATTATACCCAAAGGAAATTTTTTTTGACCAATAAGAAAATAATTATTCTACAAAATATAATTTTAAAAATCTAACTACCCATTTGAGAAAATCAGTTATACCCAAAGGAAATTTGTTTTGACAAATAAGAAAGTAATTATTCCACAAAATATAATTTTAAAAATATAACTATCCATTTAAGAATCTTTTTAATTTAGGAATTAATTGTAAGAAACTAATGAAAATATTAGTTTCCTACCTATAAAAATTGACTAATAAAATCACTTTCTAATGATAACTCAATTTATATAATTTAGTTAAATTTGTTTACATCTTTAAAATCTAATATTAAAATGTTGTAGTCTATTATTATCATGACATGATGTGATATTAAAAAATTATATAATTTTACTTTAAATTGATTTATTAAAATATTATTTTGTATATGATCACATCGCTCATCTCAATCTCCAAATAATCTCAATCCTTATCTTGCATACCATACCAAATTGTTATTTAATGCAAGAAAGTTTGCATACAAGAGAAAAAATAAATAAAGATTTTACCCTTGTCTTTTTAGTATTTAAAAAAAAAATACATGCCATGCCTTCATCGTGATGTGAAAAATAACAATTATAGATGTCGATGAAAAGGAAAGCAAAATTTAAAAATAGGTAGGACCCAATAGTTGAGCGGGGTCCAATAGTTGATCACCCTATCGTGAACATAGAGTCCAATCTTCCAACACTTTTTTACTATATATTGTAATTAATTAATCTATTTGTAAATATAAAAAATCCAAACGTTGATAATAAAAAATACCAATATTTGAACACATGAAAACTTATAAATGTTATAGAAAAAATAAATATATGAATTCAATAATGAGTGAAATAAATAATTTTTTGTTTCAAATAAAATATCATAGTTATTTCATATATGTGTCACTCAAAAGATAATATGCCCAATTAAATAATCATTGATATCTTAGGGCCCATTTGGATCGTGGATTTGAGGTGGAATTAGAATTCCGTATTCTAAAAACTTTTCAATCCACCATTTGGGCGTGCAAAACACGAATTAGAATTTGATAAAAATGGGATTTTGTATCCTCATTTATACTCCATTTCGTGGATTTCGTCTTCCATCAAAATACTTGGAATTGGCCATAAACCCGTTTTAATTCCAATTTTTATTAAAATGGGCATACGATATTTGTTGAAAGCGATAATTTTTCGCATCCGCTAGGAGCTATTTCATTTCCCACTCGAATGTATCCGTTGCCATTGCTTGCTCGACCAGGTATGTGTTTACGTTTTGTGCTTTCTAGGTCGCGAGGGTTCTACTTCTCCATTTCTCCTTACGATTCGTCATTTTCTTCAGGTTGCAGAGGTTTATAGCAGAGGCGAGGAGGCGAGTTAGTTTGGTTGCAATCTTCATCAGTGGGTAGGACTTTCTCAACGGGTTCCATACCATTTCTTTGCAAACTTGAACCTTCTTTTCTGGAAACGGCGAGAAATCTGGGTGAGCTGCCATGAATTTATCCTCCTTCCATAGTTGATTTGAATTTCAAATGTCTTTAATTGAGCATTACTATAATGATAATGTTTTCCAACAGCTAGAACTAGGACTAGTTGCAAAGTACGTTAGATGGGCTTTCTTATATATGATTTAAATATCCTAAATCTTGTTGTGGGCGGAACTATAAAACACACAAAAACTTTCAACCCACGTGTACAATGAGGGGTATGAGACAGCACCATGGAAATGATTCCAATATAAGTGTTTGGCCAGAACAATGTGGTTGGGATTTGTTCTTAAAAAATTCCCCATGTTCATCCCCAAAGAAGAGTGAAGAGGGTATTTGTTTCTGCGTCATTGGTGCTATCTGGTATTTACTAGATTTTGAGGGAAAAGAAGAGTGAAGAGGGTATTTGTTTCTAAGGGAAAAGCCTTGTCAAATTGTTTTGTAAGGCAAAAAGTGGTAGTGGAATATGACAAAAATTGTATAAAACTGAATTTGTTTTTGGCCTTTGCTATCAGAACTGTTGTAGGTCTGGTGCATTGTGGGGAACTGACATTTTGGGGTCATTTTAGTGAAGGAAATTTTTAAACAAATACATTGGGTCTTTTGAAGAGTAAAGGCCAAACATGAGTATTGCAAGGTTTATTAAGTGCATGACTATAGGGGATGGTGTTGTGGGGAAGACTTGCATGCTTAAGTTTCTGCATAAAACTGTTTGTGTTTTTTCTTCTCTAGATAGTAAGCTTGTAAGCTTGGGATGTGCAGATGATAAGTTTTTGAATAAATCTGTTTGTGTTTTCATTTGATGTATTGAAACATTTGCAGTGATTCATCACATAGGATGTCAAACATGAAAAAGTTGTTAAACAAACCTTCAAAATAGAGAAACCAATCTAAGTTATTGCAATGAAAAACCTATGTAATGTAAAAGACTTTAAGCTAAAAGTTGCATTTGTATTGTTTCACTTCAAAGTTTTATGCTCCAACCTTTGAAGATGTGTAAGGTAGAGAGATATGTCTTTGCATTCCCCTCCTACCATCAATAGAATAGAGATATCTCTTGATCCTCTCCTCCTGAGAGAGTTTTCCAAGGCATCAGCCTCTTTAATGAAGACATAAGGGGATGCTGAGATATCCCTAGGACCCTCACCAAACTCTGTCATATTTTAGAATGTCCTGGAAACCTGCAGCTGTCCCTCAGATCTGACACTTTCAAAAAGCAATTTTAAATATTTTTGGTATGCTTTATGCTAGTTCTTATGCTTTATGCTATTTTTGGAAGCTATGCTTTATGCTAGTTCTTTGCTATCCATGACTGCCATTAAAACTTAATTCACAGAACAGCTAAGGGAGTGAGAATCCTCCATAAAACAAGTAACTTTATAGTCAGGAGTGACTGTTTAGTTTCACCTCATTTTTCTTAGGATTAATTTCTTGTTTCTTGTAATCTTTAGACTTTCTTTTAGCTAGGCGATGCTCCATTGTTTCCCATTTCTGATTATACATGGTTGAAGCTCAAATGAGATTAAAAATTAAAATAGATAGACTAATCTTGTGACCACAGCCTCAAACCAATGGAAGATAGAGCTCTTCCATCTAAACAAAAACTACAGTGACGACATGACCTTTTCATTGTCTACAAATTTCAATAATGTCATTTAAAGTTATAATGAAGTGGTGTACTATTCTCACTGCATTTATGCACAAACTACATTAAAACCTAGTTGCTGAAACCTTGAAAAACTGTTCACAAAGTTTGTTATTTGATGACTGAAGACTCATGCACCAGGATGGCTATTATAAATGATATCATATTATAGTAGTTTTGATATGATGTTTATATTAAAGAAATCACAAAGTCAGGGATTGTTCCTTAATTATAAAAAGAAGAATAACCAAGTCACAGATTAAAAAATAAAAATTACAACAACAGTAAGAAACATAAATGGTGCACTGATAGAAACTATCAGCACATATCCCCTTTCTTGATATAAAAAATCTATCTTTATAATAAGAAACATTTAAACAATATCAATAAGAAACATAAACAACCCAGTGAAAGAAGAGTATCAGCTATATCCCCTTCTTTAATATAAAAAACCCATTGTAAAAGCTAATTCAAAACAAAGTTAACATAATCCCATCAAACATGACCCTTATCAACTACAACCATACAGTAAAATATGATTTCTCTATAATTGACCTCCAGTTATTAGATTTATGCTTATTGTTTCTTTTTTTTCCCTGTCAACCACAACTATATAGTAAAACATCCTTTTCAGCATTCCAAGTTGCTCAGATCAGAATGTATCAATGCATGTATGAATCCTTTTTCCTACGAATCAACATTTTCTTTTTCTATAATAGCTCCATCTGGAGCCAATTGCCTAAGCCTATAGTGAGCTACCCTCCATTCCATCTCACAACACAAATTTACAATATTCTCTGTTCCATCTTTTTCACTTTTACTGGTTTATTTTTTCTCTTTTCAAATAAGAGCTGGTTTAATTATATTCATCATTGAATTCTAATGTTCACTCTCACAAAGTTGTTGATTGTATGATTTTTTGTATTTTTACAAATTCTATGGATCTAATGAACGTGTCTCTACATTGGTTTTAGGTTGCTGATGGATCTAATGAAAAATAAACATGTTCTAGGACACATTGCTAAGAAGAGAAGAGTTGTTTGTGCTCTTGTTGTTGGTCTTGCAGCCTTTGTTGCATCTATAGCAGCGATCGCACAAGAAGGCAGAAGAGCAAGATGTAAGCGCAAAAGAGACGAGATTCCCTTTTATAAGCGTATTATCTATTCGAATGAGTAAACAAGCCTTCTTTCATCTAGCTGATATTCTTAGGGAAAAAGGAACCATCAAAAATACATTGAACTTAACACTAGAAGAACAGTTGGTGATGTTTCTCCATACTCTTGGCCATAATCTGAGGAATCGTAAGATTGCTCATAACTTTGGTCACTCGGGAGAGACAATAAGCCGATATTTCCATAGGGTTTTGATGGCAATCTTGGCACTCCATAGCAATTATTTCTTACCACCTAGTCCAAACACTCCTCCAAAAATTAGTGGGAAGGACCGTTTTGATCCGTACTTCAAGGTACATATCCTACTGGCACACTTTTGTTTCCTTGACTATAAATTCTATAAGTCTGTCCCTTTGATTATAAGTTTTCTTACTGTAGGATTGTGTGGGAGCAATTGATGGAACTCATATTCCAGTCATAGTCAATGTTGACACTCAAGCTCCATATCGTGATAGAAAAGGAAACTTGTCTCAAAATGTTATGGGTGTGTGTTCATTTGATTATAAGTTTCAATATGTCCTTGCTGGATGGGAAGGATCAGCTGCAAATAGTCGTGTCCTAGCTTCAGCCCTATCAAGATCCGATCAGTTGGTAGTTCCCCTTGGTATGTCATGTATTTTTATATGCCACTACATATGAAATTTTTTAAAATGTTATATTAATCAATTTTTATTTTATGTAGGAAAATATTATTTGGTTGATGTTGGATATCCCAATGTACCTGGATTTCTTGCACCTTATCGCTGCATGCGTTACCATCTAAAAGAGTTCTCGAGGGAAAACCCAATAAATATCCCACAAGAGTTGTTTAACCACTGCCACTCATCGCTTAGGAATGCAATTGAACGCACATTTGACATTTTGAAGCAGCGCTTTCCTATCCTAAGACATGCGACATCATATCAAATCATGACCCAAATTAAGATTGTTTTGGCATGTTGCATACTACACAACTTCATTACCATAGAGGATGGTGTTCCTTCTGAAGTTGGCATTGAAGAGGAAGATGATCATGAGGGGATAGATGTACCAATACTTGAGACATATGGGATGACTCAGCGTGATAAAGATGATTGGGGGAAGTTTAGAGATGATATAGCCAAAAGGATGTGGGATGATTATAGAGCTCGATCTTAATATGGCATGTTTGTAGTTAATGCCACATGGAAAGCTCAAATATATTGTACTTAATGCTGTATGGAAAGCTCTAGTTTTTTTGAATGCTACGTAATGTTATTTTCATCTACTATAGTACTCTAAATTCTTCACGAAAAAAATTATGATTGTTTCTCCCTTTACCATCTTGACTTGATGCAATTGTTTCTTTAATGCAAGTGAACTTCTTCTGTGTTTGATCATACACATTACTTCCATCTTTTTGTACATATCCCTGCTTGAATACATCTTGGAGGTGATAGAAACAAGATGCTCTTACACAAACTGAATTTGAATCTCTCTTATTATGATATTGTTATTTATTACTTATTGATGATGCTATGAAATTATATTGATGAAGTTGTGTAGATTATGAGAAAGATAATGCACTATTTGCTGCTATGTCCTCCATTCATTTGTTTGCTGCTTCTTGCCTTTTCCACTATTTTTCTTGCTTATATCCTAAATGTCTGCATTCAAAATCATCTTTATAAGGAGACACAATGAGAAACACATTTCCAATTTTTTAGGCATGGTGCAAGGGAGCCCATTTTAATGATCACATCACATTTGGCATCCCTATGATTGAAGATAAAATTATGGTTGACAAATATTAAAGGCAAGGAATAACATTTGCTAGAACTTAATAGATGGGCCAACACATAAGACTTTAGATATCAAGTAACTGAAATATAATCACTCTGAGTCTGCCTCTGAAGACACATTGTTTCAATCAAAGGTCATGGCAAGTATCAGCTAGTCGAGCATGAGTATGTATTCTCCCTATGTCCTATACTTCAAGTCTGTACTTGATAAAGACTTCTATGTTTGGGGATATGACTGAACCTGTGCATGTACAGGTATCATCTAGGTGCAAATACCACTTGGATGATTTGCTACTGTCTAGCTATTAGCTAAATTTGTTCTAGATCATTGAGTAGTCATTCATAGCTGGCTGTTGTTCTTTCAACTATCAAAGCTAGACAAAGTTGTACTGGCTGATGTAGAAAAACATGAATGCTGATTGTTTGAATACCTGATGGATTTAGCTGTATAAGGTTAGAAGTTCAAATTTAGTCTATTTTAGTTTTGCTAGTGTGTTCTAACATGCAAAGTAAAGCTATGGAAACAATCCTTAACTTATATAATATATAAACTTAAATATAGGAAGATAACATGAAATTAAAACTCAGATCAGATTATGATCCTCATCTAAAACCTAAAGCTCAGCAAAAGTATACAGAATCAGATTTTAGTAGAACCATTTCTCAATACTTGCAAGGACATCCACCAAATTCTCATCACTTCCTTGCCTATAAAAACATCACCATTGTTGCTTTGATCAAATTAATAAGGGAAGCGGATTTTCAAATTTAATTTACACAAAATATATTTAACAACAAGAGTCTCCAATATATTTCTTAATTCAGAGAGAGATAATTTCAATAATATGAATCTTGATCTATGATCAATCTGTTAACGTCAATTTGCCTTTATATGTAGATTGATCCCTTGTTGAATGAATATAAATAACAATCTGCCTATTATCGCTGATACTCGTATCTATAGATATACCAATCACTGTTGATCTGAATAATGATGATAGTTTTTAGTTTATTCTCTGTGATATAAGCATTATCTTCCATGATATTAATCTAGTGTGATTAACGACATTAACGGTTTGGCCTAGAAGGCGATGAGTGTTTATAAAAAAATTGCTTACATCTTATTATATGATTTGTTACATGAATCTTTCTAATGCAAGAAAATAGTTTGTAGATACATCTATCAACCACAAGATATAGAAGGAATCTCATGGGACATAATCCATCTATTTTCATTAAATTGTTCTTGATTTACTATTTCCTAATTTTAGGTTGATGTCATTGAGAGTTCGAATTCAAATATCTATATAAATTTATTATATTCATTGTTGTGTACTCGATTCTCAACCAGCAACCAATTCACTAACCAAAGTGCACATTGATATTTTTTTCATTTTTAAAAAATTTTCTTATCAAAACAATTTGCACCTCTATAATAACTAGTTTTAATACATTTGAAGTATGATAGAATACGTTCTGATACAAATATTTAGTTCTTTAGAGGAACCAATATAACTTGAGATTTCACAATAAAACTTAATATTCTAACCATTTTGTCTCAACTTCTTTTACTCAAGATTACATAAAAAGAAAAGACACACAAGATTTTGATATTCTGCAGGCAACATGTTGGCAGGCCAATAATAGTGCTGATGTTGTTTCATATGTTCTTGCAGATCTTGCTTATAGGTTTCAGTTCAAATGCTCTATCAATGACAAACACTTTTCTGTATATAAGCTATGATAGGGACCTTGAAATATATCAACAAAATGATCTCTGAGTTGAAGTTTGAAGCTCAAAATTATCCATTGCACTGCTATTAGAGACTTTAGCTTCAAATAGATTCTAACGCAAATATGTGTTCTTCCTTTTTGACAGCACCCAAATTAGCATGCTCAACAACACCCTTCTTAGTACATTCAGTCCTAATTTTTATGATCTTTGATCCTCCTATAATAACTTTCTTATTAGTAAGTTTTTTCTAAAATTTCTGCTCCATGATCCTTCCTCTCATATTCAATTAATTTTAATCTCCCTCCCACTTTCTCCTTCTCTCCCTCTCTCTTCCTTTCCCTATCCCTTTCTCTCTCATCGTGAATAGTGTCTTCCTTTCTCAAACAAAGAATGTCAACAACCTAAAGGAGCTCTTTTTAACTCTCATTTAGATAAATCACACAAGTAAGGGGAAGGTTACATCTTCAGATAAATCGTATGGGACATGCTGACCTGAAAAGGGATTTACATCTTTAGTCTTGCAGATGGGAAGGTAGGCATACATCATTACCAATTGGACTTATTGAGCTCTAAAAAGAGGTTACATCTTTGGACAAAAAAAAATAAGGTGGGTAGAGATTATGCCCTAGAGGACTTCCAAGCAAGCTGACAAAAATAACTTAACATCTTTGCACTATTGAATTAAATTGAACAAGGAGACAATTATGTGGGGATTGATCATATTCCATTGAGCATCTAGTGAGCAGTGTGGCAGGAAGAAATCTCCCAAATTAAGTTGTGAATCCACTCTAGGGGATCTTCAATTTTCTCATTAGCTTCTTCAGTTTCAATAGGTGGCACAATTTTCTTCCAAAACCAGTGTTTTCTCCACTGAATAACCATTTCTTCAATGGGAACACCTTTGGTTTTTGGCAAGAAGAGATATACAAAGACAGTCATAATGAAGATCCAACCTGCAAAGAATAGGAAGATCCCAAATCTGAAAACACATAAGAGGGGTAGAGAGGCTTGAGTCATTGCAAACATTAGAAGAAGGTTAACATACACAGTTATCGCCTGTCCAGTAGACCGTGTCTCTAATGGAAAAATTTCACTTGGCACAGTCCATCCAAGAGGGCCCCAGGACCACCCAAATGCAGCAACAAATATACAAATGATTATTACCAACAGCTCCAACAAGTTATTTGAAAGCTCTTTGTCTTCTTTGTACTTCAAGCCCAATATTATGCCCAATGTTGCCTGTGAACAGATAGAACAATAAAATTACTAGTGAGTGTGCAATACTGCTATTAGTGATACTACTATAGGTTTCAGTCTCCATTCTAATTATAACAAACAAATTCTTGGCTAGAGCTATTCTTGGTCTACCCAGAAATCTTTTTTCCTAAAAAGGATGCTATCATCAGATTAAAAATTAAAGATTCATCCCCATACCTAGCATATTATCATCAGAAATCCTCTCCAAATTAGCAAGGCTCGGTGGCCCCATCTGTCTATAGTGACCATAGAAAAAAGCTCGGCAAACATGGGAAAAATTCCAGTCAATACAGTAGAATAGAGAGAAGAATTTTCCCCTAGTCCCAAACTCTGGAATAGCATAGGAGCATAGAACAATAATGGCTTGATACCAGCCAAAATGTGAAACGCTGGCATGCAAATTGCCAGTACGAGTTGTGGACGATTTGTTCTTTAGAGGAACCAATATAACTTGAGATTTCACAATAAAACTTAATATTCTAATCATTTTGTCTCAACTTCTTTTTGTCAAGATTACATAAAAAGAAAAGACACACAAGATTTTGATATTTTGCAGGCAACATGTTGGCAAGCCAATAATAGTGCTGATGTTGTTTCATATGTTCTTGCAGATCTTGCTTAACACTTTTCTGTATATAAGCTATGATAGGGACCTTGAAATATATCAACAAAATGATCTCTGAGTTGAAGTTTGAGGTTCAAAATTATCCATTGCACTGCTGTTAGAGACTTTAGCTTCAAATCCACAGTCTGTTTCATGGCGATAAAAGTTGTTCAACGGCTCCAAACTCATATTCTTTGTGGCCTCATCATCCTTCTCCAACATCCACATTAGATGCTCAAAAACAATAGTATCACATGGAAGATTGAGAGCCCCCTTTTTGTTGAAGCCAAACTCCTCCTCTGCCTTCTCAAGAAATTCTAAACACTGGAAAATTCAATTATCTCATGGGAATAATGAACCTCTTCAGCTCATTTCCCACATAGACAGCCAAGTAGCCCTCTGGAACATAAGTAGGAGAACCTTTTCTACTGCTCCATTGAGAGCCCCCATTAATGGATGTGGATGTTTCCTTGTGGGTATTGGCCAACTTGTGCCATTTCTTCACAAGTTGCTGCAACTTCACAATCTGCCAAATTTTGTTTGCCTTGCTTGATCCACTCATTTTACAAGATGTATAGATAGTCAGATTTAAGGTCAGTGGAAACTTAGGATAGATCTCCAGAGTCTAAAATTTCTCTACCCAATACCCACTGAGCTTGATTCTACATATATTCTATGCATATATCCAATGTAATGAAAATTATCCTAAAGAAACAATGGAAAGAAATCAGTAGAAGCGTATACATTTTTCTCACTTTGGCTACATCATCCCATCTGCCAGATGAAGCATATACATTTGCCAGCAGTGAATAGGCTCCTGCATGTTTTGGTTCCAACATGAAAATGCTTTCTGCTGCACGCTTTGCTAAATCCACATTTCCATGGACTTTGCAGGAACCAAGCAACACATTCCAGCTACCAATTTTGTGGGTGTGTAGTGAGTGAGCAGCATCTCTGTATTGATCTTTGTTACTTGTTGAAAAAGGCTCGTATTCACTAGAAAAGGTTAATTTTTTGAAACTTACAATTATTATTACTACTTAGCTTCTTATCATAGTGAAGGTGTTAGCATGAAATAACACCAAGTATGTATGGCAGGCTCATAACACAATAGGATTCCTAGTACTGGGTTTGTTCTTAATTGTATCTACATCACTGTTGTTTTGCAATTGTATATATGTTTTTTGGATGATAGATTTTTTATTTAAATAGAGTCTTGAGCATGGACAATGATTTTCAAGTCATTGATACACCTTCTTCAAAAAAGGTGTTTTGGAAACCATGCATGGAGAGGAAGTTCTTAGACTTGTTGCATGAACAAGTCACCTTGCGTAGAAAAGGTGAGGGAGGATTCAAAAAAGAAGCATGGATAGCCATTGAACGGAAGTTCAATGCAGAGATGAGCATGAATTTGTCTAGGGACAATTTCAAGAATAAGCTAAAAACTTGGAAAACAGGATATAGGATTATGAAAGAGCTAAAAAGTACTAGTGGATTTGCATGGAATGAGTCCACACAATCGATGGATGCCGATGACAATGTGTGGGAAGAGCTGCTTAAGGTAATATGGCCTTTTAAATGTATCATTTTCTTTTAAAAACTTATTAAGATATCAAGATAGTCATGAGTAATCCAATTTTTTGACAACATGCAGAGGAAAGAATTTAAAAATGCAAAAGTTTTTAAGAGGCAGTCATTTCAATATTACAATGACTTAGCCATGATTGTGGGAAATGACATGGCTAATGGTGCCACAGCGACAACAGCACAAGACACAGAAGAAGGGCACCATATGGATGAGTGTATTGGTCTTGATGATGATTATGAGGACATTCGTACACCTAATCAGGTTGCTGCTGATTTGGATAATGAAGATATGAATATTCCTGTGTCGAATCAGTGTAGTGCAGCAAGTGGGAAACATGTTCGTGAAGCATCATCAAGCAAGAGACCAAAGAGGAAGAAGGCGAGTATGGCTAGTTCCATGGATGGGATGTCTCATTCAATCGATAAGCTAAATGAGACCCTACTCAAGCCTTAATTTATTGAATTGGCTGAAGAGCGTAAGCTAAAAGATCTACAAGATGTCTATGCTACACTAAAAGCCACCAATGAACTTAGTATTAGTAATTTGATTGCAGCATTTGACACCTTTGTGGCTGATCCTGATAAAGCCAAAGGGTTTTTAATAATGAACGAAGAGGAGAGAGCTGAATACGTTAGAATAAAGTTTTTACGGATTTAATACCTTTATTGTTGTTCATATACTATTGAGGTTGGTTTTATAACTGTTAAAAGTTACTAAATTTTGTGGGTTCCCATCCCGTTTGATGGATATGACCAAGGATTTTTAGAATTTTATCATCTGTTTATTGAAAACTTTGGATCTAAATAGTCTTATTCACTTGATATTACATTATTAAGTTTCTAATTTGTTATCTTTATATGTGAATGCAATTACTCAGATGTAGATTAGTCATAAATATATCATGAATTATATGATGACTGGTCTGAAGTTATTTATCACTATTTATGATTGTTTATAGCACCCACCATTCTTAGCACCGAGACATGTGATTCAAGGCCTTTATTGTATTGTGATCCATGTCCCCACATGTGCATGTGGCATTAAGTTTTCAGCCCATCAGATTTATTTCACAAATTTGATCTTCAAGTCATGTGGAAGAGTGGTACTCACTTGTTTCAATTTAATCTAATGCATTTTATCTAGAAATCATTTGGAAGAAGGGTGTTGTGTTTAAATTTTCTGTGTATTGAGCTTCCATGAAATATGTCATAGTTGGAGGCTAGATCAATTTGATCTCAAGCTATTGTGCATCTATGTTCTTTGTTTTCTAAAATTTCAATTTGTTCCTTCAAATTCTAAAATCTATAGGCAAAATATAACCAGTAGTCGGTTCAACACAACCATAGATCAAATTCATCTTAAAATCACGTGGAAGGGTGGTGTTCTACTTGAGTTTCAGTCTATTGGACTTCATGAAGTTTTCCGTAGTTGAATCAAGTAAAGCTAAAACAAGTTAAGGTCATCTTAGCCACTTGATAAACATTTTATCTTACTATTTATTACATAACATTTATGCATTAGTACGTAATAACAACATAAATCCTCCTTGCAACTGATTTCTTGAATGTTTATATGCTTGTTTGGCCTCTACACCAATTAAGACATGGTGCATTGTTTTTTGATACAGGATTCATGGATTCGAAAGTTGTGCCCATTTATAATGGCCCATGTGGTGCTGGGGCGTGCATATTAAAAGTGTTGCGCACGAGCAAAAATCCTGGGCGCGAATTTTGGTGCTGTCCTGAGAGTAAAAAGGTTATTAATTATGACATGTTATGTATTGTATGTTTCAAACTAATGACATATAATATCTTTAGTATGAACTAATGACATGTAATATCTTTAATATTTTGTATTGCAGGGGAGCGTAGGTTGTGGACATTTCAAGTGGTTTGACTCTACCACTACTCATAATGAAAAAAACCATTGGAAAATGTGTAAGACACGAGAGGTGGCCAGGGTTAACATTGGTTCAATGACAAAAGATGAAATGTACGATGAAATGTGTAAAATGTTTAAGGCACGAGAGGCTGAAATAATCTTTTTACGCTACCTTCTATGTGTAATTATTGGCCTCTTATTCGGCCTTGTATTTTGGGCCCTTTTTCGACAATGAGCTTAATACAGATCGAACTTTATTACATGTTTTGTGTTGTCTTTTAACCTCTTACTCGGCCTTGTATATTGGAACCTTATGCGAGAACGATTAAATAAAGATAGAACTTTATTATATGTTTTATGACTTAAGTTAAAAGAAAATTTGTAAATTTAATTTAGTTCCTAATTTAAATTTTGAAATTATTAGACTTTCTTTTCCAAAATTAACAATCTCAAGATAATTATATGAAAATTTGAAATATGAGAAATTATAAATAAAATGTATTTTGTGTTGTGTCAAAAATATCTGAAAAATACAAATAATATAAAGATGTTCAACAATTCTTATATATTCTAACTCATTTTAAATATTCTTTTGTTTAAATATTGTACAATATTTTTTATATTTGTTTCTTACTACTTAAATTGTTCTAGTTAAATTAAAAGATATTTTTTATTTCACAAATGTTATATTATATTTATTTCTATTTTTTTAACCTTACATTTTATATATTTGTATTATTAGAAGCGTACTTGCATTTTCTATTTTATATTAAATTTTACAATACAAAATTTAGATAAAATTTGAGATTTGGTTGGTTTCAAGTTCTACAATTTTCTTCAATGCAAATTACATTATTAACACCTCGCAATATGTGTTGTGCAATGACAAGTACCACCTCTTCTGAGACATGAATTGTTAACACCTTGCAATATGTGTTGTGCAATGACAACTTATAAATTAATGTAGTTTTATTTTGGTAGATTAAGTATTTTCCACAATTTTAATGACAATAAATATAATGACTTTAAAATCATATAATGTGTATGGTATATTTTAATCATGCTAAAATGGTGTATTAAAAATATATTTCATTCATCTTTAAAAAAAAAAACTTGTTCATGTCGGTATTCCAATTCCAATTCCTAAATGTGAAACCAAATGGAAGAAATGCGTATTCTCATATTGAATTCTTGGTGAACCAAACGGGCCCAAATCGAATTCCCAAAATTGAAACTTGAATTTCAAGTTCTAGAATCCCAAATCAAGGATTTCGGATGCTAATTCTGAAATCATATTCCAGCAACCAAACGGACCCTTAGTGTACAAATACTACTCTTATGTGTTAAACTATTTTGGTAGCAATGTATATGCATAGAGTAAATTATATCAATAAAATGTCTCATCACAAACATAAAAGGTGAATACTAATAAATGCCTTGTATTTTCCTATGAAATATTCTATATTGTCAAAAACTTTTACTATTCAACTTATGGTCCCTTTGTGTCGGTTATAGGTTGTATTTTATATAATAATATGTTATTTTTATAAAAACAAATGATTACTTTTGTTCAAGTATTTTTCCTTTTGTGTTATATATATAAGTTTTTTACCTGGATATTTTTGTGGGAGAGTTAGTTAAATTAATTCTAGCGAGAGAGAGAGAGAGAGAGAGAGAGAGAGAGAGAGAGAGAGAGAGAGAGAGAGAAATTCCCACCTATACTAAAAATCTTCTCTCTCTGTGTACTACCTCTCTCCATGTACTACATACTCAAACTATTTGCCCTAATCTTAACCCAAAATTTACAACCCAAACTCTAAAACAACCACCAGTTGGAGATAAAATTCATAGATATACTCTAAAAGATTGGATTTATCTAGAGAGGAAGCCATCCTTACAAATTATATAGATACCATTTGGCATTCACAGGTCAGTCATGGTGAGTTTGAAGGTGGCATAACTTTCATTCAATATCATGTGTATTTTCACCAATGCTTGGAATTTCATAGTGGTTTGATAGAAAAGTGAAAGCATTCAAATTGTTTATCAAAATGTCTTCTAAGATTGAATAAGCACGGAAGCATAGACAAGTGTGCCAAGACACATCGATGTAAACAAATGATAATGGTTGTCTGTAATGAATCATGTGTATTAAACATTCAATTTCACCAAAACAACAATCTCTTGATTCAGCGCATAGCACATTCAATGGTCTTAGGAAATTAATTCTCATGACTTGGACAATCTATGTGGGAAGGATATTTTAATGCTAATATGATGAAAGCAAATGTGTGCATCATGTTAAACTACTCAAGATATACAAGGCTTGTGACCCATTTGGAAAAATTATTTAACATAATCTCCAACCTGCAACATTCAGAAAGGTGGTAAATATGACCATAAAAAAAGTGTGTGACCTATTCAAAAATTATCCCTCATTTATCCAACCATGATAGCTAATGGAAGCATAGAAAAAGCACGTGAATTGTTTGACATAATGGAAAATGCAAGTAAAACAATGAGAAAACCCAATGTAACAATGTTCCTCTCCACACAAGACAAGACATGTACATTGTTTGATTGAAGACTAGCTTCATGCAACCTACGGCCTTGATGGAAGATTAACACACTGTTGGAAAGAAGTAATGACATGTCATGAAATTCCCACATCTACCCCCAACCTTACTATGTACATATGAAAGTTTCAAACTCTTCAAGGAGGAAGTTTGAAGTCTCAAGTGGCACAAGCATGCAAATTGTTTGATCGAATGCCTCTATGCATTATGCAAATTGCCACCTTCACAAAGTTTACCAAAATGGATGCAAGGAATCAAATAGTTGAAGAAGTTTACAATTCAAATAAGTCATGAAAATTTTTAAAATATCTTTGGTATCTAGATCTCCTTGCTGATAGGTAGGCAAAATTCAAAGACATAAATAATGTTGTTCAAATTCCTCAGATGTCAATGTGAAAATGTGATGTTTTGAGTGTTGTCACCCTATGAAATGTGGAATGTAGAAGATGCACAACATGTTTTTGAAAGAATTCCTAGTGGAGAGGCCATTGCATTGGATAATATGATTGCAAGCATCTTAACTATTTGACAGAAATCCTCAATATATATTAAAACTTTGAAAAGTATGAAGGAAAATTTTGACATGATACTTCAGGTGAATTTGTGTGTTTTGAAGCTAACAGTTAGAAAATACAAAATCAAAGGAACATCTATCAAGGAATTCGGTAAGAAACACTATGAGGTATAGATTTCAAGGTAAAGAGCCTCATGTGATATTAACAAGCATGCTTTTCAAGATATTGGATACAAAGATAGGACATATGGAAATTGCAGACTTTTGGAAGATGATGAGTAGAGAAGGTAGATCATCTCTAGCACAATGAACATTGGAAAGTGGTCTAGCCCATGTAGGAGGACATCCACTTGCATTTTAGTGTGCAGAACTATTTTTGGAGTGTGTCAAGGCATATTATCAGAATTCTAGGGATGTCAAGACCTTGAGAGGTAATATCATGGCAAGGCTAGATCCGATGTCTATTTCCATCACATTCAGATTGCTAGTAAGAGAATAATTCACACAAATCTCTAAAGAAGGTGCTCAAGGATTCTTCCAAAAGAATAAGAAAACATGTTTGAATGTTATTGCTAGGAGTTGGCTGGATCAACCTAGAAGAGGATAGTCACAGTTACCAAGAGTGTTGCATAGAAATATCTTTAATGAAAACATTTCCAATATGATCATTCTCCTTAATAAGGCAGTGGGAAATTAGATTGCTAAAGACTTTCATGATTGGATGTTTTTGTACATTAATACCATCACCACTAGAAAACAATCTATAGATTGGGGAGAAATGATTAGTGATGCCCTTCATCACTAGTTAACCGAATTCAATGCAAGCCAAGGGTTTTACATGTCCTCATACCTAATGTACATGATTGCTAGTATGAAGCCATGGACTAGTATTAATCCTTATGGGGAGTATAACTTAACCACATGAATTTATGATTATTACCCCCAACTGCAATCAAAACAAAGCAATGCTCATGTCTGTAGGGTGAATGATGCTTTCTCTATGCTCATAGCCAGAGAGCTATAGGGAGATATAAGACTCTAAATTTCTCCTAAAGTAGCCAGTCCCATCAGTACTTATGGTAGCTTTTTCATATAGTACCCTCGATTCACTTACATCTGCATTGGAGGTTTTCAAGATTGTCCTCTTTTTTTGCCTCACTTCATAGATGATAGGTTGTTGCTTTTAGAAGTTTGTAGGAAAATTGGTCAAGTGAAACAAAAGTGCAGGAACAAAGGATCAATTCCTTTTCCAATTAGTATTGGGCACTATAGTTGTCTTTCTTCTTTAGATGCTAAAAATATTGAGAGATTCATGGTGAACATGACTATATACTCTTTTCATAGTTGTTTCCCATTTGATGGATGTGGGTATGTTGAAAACAACTTGGTACTAGGACCTGGCTATCTCAATTTCCCTATAATTGAAGACTATTGGGTGAACCATGAAAATGACTTCGAAGTGAGAAGAAGGGACTAGATTAGATTCACAGTACAATAAATCATTGGTTACAAAATGGGATGGGATGTGACAGGCATACCAGAGGATGGTTCAGACTTAATTGATCCTTTCTTTTGAGTGGATATAGTTGTTAGAATTATCATATATTAATTGGTCTCTGTCGAAATTGAAAGACCTCAAGGAAATAACCTTCTTTATGATTCAACAAATAGAGAATTGGTTAAAGAATAAAGCCAAAGAAGCCATGACAACTAGATCAACAAGAAGAGATAGTACAAAGAAAACTGATAATTCCCAAGAAAGTACATTAGTTTCAGTCATTCCATCTTCTATCCCTACTTCTTCTAGTTCTTTACATAGCACAGAAGCTGGAGATGATGGTGAAGATATGGATTAAGGAGTTTATCTAGTTTCAACATGTGAACTCAATGCAGTCACTAGGAAGAGGAGATCAAAACCTTAGGAGAGGACTTTAAAACCAATTAAAAAGATGATAGATGAAGCTCCTGAGATGAATGCTTTATCATCATCATTTGTAGATGAGATGATTCAATCCATAGCATCCCCTTCATGTTCATTGTCTCTTCCAAGTACGAAAGAAACTCAAGAGATGCCAGTTGTAGAGAATGTGCATAACTTGGATTTATCATCTACTATCCTACAACTTCCTTTAGTAATTGACTCATCTACCTTTACCTCAACATCTTGGTTTCTACAAAGTTTGGACAGATAGAAGAAAAGGATGTTCCATTTGGAAGCACTAAATCTAGATGTCATAGTTGATTTAGTGCATAAAGGTACGAAGGTAAAGAAGACTAGAATAGATTCTAGATTGGCAATAAATCCTACCTCAGGAAATTTATTTGTTGAAATTGCAAAACCACTCACAGAGAAGGACATAAATGACGAAAATGAAGCTGATTTTAGAATAACTAAAGTGGATCTAGGTTGGACCGCTCATGAAGGAAGAGAGCATAATTTTCAAGTGTTAGCTGCTGTCCTAATGGAATAGTCAAGGAGAAATAAACAAGCTAAGAGTCAACTTAAGTGTCAAGTTTGAGCCCTTTCTTCATGCATTCAGTTGATGGTCAGTGATTCCTTTCTAGACCCTAGTTGATCTATAGAAATAATGGGAGATCCCAAGAAGATGTTTGATGAAGAAACCATTCAAGACATAGGAGAATGCCAAACTTACGGTAAAATGGTGAAAGTATGGATAAAATGCATGAAAGAATGAGCATCAAGCTTATTTCAGGAAGTTAAGGTTATATATGCTAAAGAAGATCATATACAACGAAATATTCAAAAAGAGGTAACAAATCTCAAAGAACAACTAACATTCTAGAGAGAAATTGATGCTAATTTAGTAGAGGTTAAAGGAATAAATAGTGATATAGTCAAATCATTGAATTTAGTCACTAGTGGAGAAGAACCAAAAATTGACATATGGCTAGAAAACATCAGATGGAAAAATAATAGCATGAATCAACAATTGGATGAAGGAGAAAAGTTCTTAAACTCTTGCAAGCTACGAAAAAAGAAGACCTTGGGGAGTATACCAACGATTGTAGAAGGTATCCCTATTAGTGAACACACTTAAGATCCAGACATATCTTCCATTTTGAAATGCATAGAGGTAAAGATTGGTAGTAAACAAATTTCAAATGCTAACATTATGACAAGATTGAGCAGTCTCTCAGTGGCATTGGACTCCTATATTCAAAACTTACCAGGCTATGTCCTAGAGTTGGATGAAGTTAGAAAGAGTGTTAGAATTAATAATCTTTGCTTGGTTGTATTTATTTATTTATTGGGATAAACCAAGGTATCCCTTATGTATTATTTATTTTTCCTCTAGTCCACATGTAAAGGACATGTCATTCTTATCCTATTGTCCACTTGTGAGGACAACTCTTTTTTGTATTTCCTTTAATAAGAAAAATAGATATTCCTCCTTAAGAGGAACTTGACACTTTGCACACACCTTTTATGAATGTGGCATTCATAGAAATGGGAGTTACACATGCAAAGAAATGCAACTCCTTTCTCATCTCTTTAAAAGGGGTGCTTCTCTCTCTCATTTTCATCTAGTCTCCATTATTCACATCAAGTTTTTGATGCTATTGTAAATGAGCTATTTTGCTGTATTTCTTCTCTCTCTCTCTCTTTCTCATTCTTAGGCTTTTGCCTCATTCATAATACTCACAAGGGGTTTTCTTTGCTTTCCCCTTATCAAATCCTTGTCTCTTGTGTTGCTTATCTTTGGTATTGCTCCATTGATCTTATATCATTTGTATGGTAATTGATCTTATATCATTTGTATGGTAAAACTCTTCTTGCTCTCTTGGATTAAATCTATTATTTCATGCTATTTCATTTTATTATATTTTATCATTTCAATCACTTTTTCTAACATAATATCAGAGCTTTCTAATCCTTGTTTTGAGCTTTTGTGAAGGTTACCATATTGAAGAACTTTGTTGAGAGGAGAAGTGAAGAAAAAAATTCATATCTTTTTTTTTTGCAGGTTTTTTATTCAATCTTGAACTTTTTTTTCTAACCCTCTTTGGAAGGTTTACCGCCAAAGAGTTTTTCATTTTTTTATTTTTTCTAACCTCCTTTAGAAGGCTTGCCACCAAAGGATTCTTTATTTTTTATTTTTTATTTATTATATCTAACCCTATTTCTGTTGCAGGCTTTTTAAGTTTTTGAAATTCAAGTTTTTTTTTCTATTTTTGTTTTAGAAAAGAAAATACAACAATTCGTATTTTTCTTATATCTCATAATCTATGATCTAGGTTTGGTTGAAATTTTAATAGCATTTAGAAAACATAAAAATAAAAAAATCCTTTAAATTTCATTTGTATCAGAATAGTATTGCAAAAGTTATTGTACTATATGTGTAGTATTATTTGTTTTTCAAGTTTTAAGATAGCAGTTTGTATTTTAATGATATCTCTTAATTCGTAATCTGGATTTGGCTGAAATTTGAACAACATTTCAAAGACATAAAAATGAAAAAACTATTTAAATTTTATTGAAAATAAAGTTAAATTAAAAAAATTATTTCTCTCTGTGTGTAACACATTTTTCCAGTTTTTTAAATCTTTATTTTTCCAGTTTTTTCAATCTGACCAGTGGTTTTGTAGGGAACATTTTAGTTTTTAATTTTGACTCTCTAAATTTTTAAATAATTATTTAACATTCTTGTGGATAATAAGTCTCATTTTTTAATTTTAAATCTATTATTTAAATTTTAAACGTAATTTTTAAATCATGTCGACTTTAATTCCAGAAATCAAGTTAAATAACTCAAACTATCATGCTTGGAAAACTCATCTTTCGTTTATATTTTCTTTTAAACATATTTTAGATGTTGCTACTGACCCTTCTATAGTTTCTGGTGCCTCAGCTACACAAGATGAACAAAATGTATGGAATACTAAAAATGAAGAAGCCCTTGGCCTCATTGGTATATCTCTTAACCCAGATTTATATGTTCTAATTTCTCATTGCACTAATGCCCATGAAGCTTGGGGTATTTTAAAGAAAATGTATGACAAGCCATCTGAATCACACAAGATTTAATTGCAAGACAATTTGGAAGACTTAAGGTATATTGATTTCAAATCTATGGATGAATTTTTACTTAAATTTGATTATATTAAAAGTCAACTAATTGGATTAGGTGTTACTCTCACTGATATTAGATTAATTACTATTATTTTAAAGAAATGTCTTCCTAGACAATTTCAACAATTTATTACTAATGTTCATTCTCAACTTGCTATTCCTACTTTGTCTACTCAATTAACTTATAGTATTTTTTAAAATTTGTTACGTCAAGAGGAAGCTAAGTTGTTACAATTTGGTACTCTTAGATCTAATGAACATGTTTTTGTGTCTAAAAGTCAAAATCAGAATTTCAAATTTTTTAATAATGATTCTCCCAATACTTATAATAATAATAATCACAATAATTATCCAAACACTCATCGTAATAATACTCATCAATCTAATAAAAAACTCCACTGTACTTATTGTGGGAAACATGGTCATGTAACTAATAATTGTTTTTTTAAAAAAAAAATAAGCAACCTATCAATAAAAATAATCAAAACTCTCATCCATCTCGTCATATTTTTACTGTTAGTTACAATGTTCCTAAAAATTTAGAATGGATTATTAATACTGGTGCATCTCAACATGTTACTTTTCATAAAGAAGTGTTTGATTATTTAAAACCCGATCCTTCTAATATTCCAATTCAATTAGCTGATAATCATAGTTGCAAAGTTGAAGGATTTGGTAATGTTAGTATTCCAAATGGAAAATTACATGATGTCCTTTATGTTCCTGGGTTGAAATACAATCTTCTTTCTGTTATAAAATTATGTCAAAATTATAAAGTTAAATTTTATTGGGACATGTGCTCTGTTATTGATCCTAACACTAATGAAGTTGTTGCTAATGCTAAGTTAGGCCATGATAACTTATTTAAATTTTTTGGGTTCACCTTTTCTAGACACTCTTTGCACAAAGATATTACTTTTAATATGGAGCATGAAAGGCTTGCTCATTTGAAAAGTAAGCATATTTCATCTAATACGGTTGAAAATTTACCTCCTATTGCTTCATCTAAGATGGCATGTACAAAGTGCATGAGTGAAAACATGCAAAATACCAAAGTTTATCAAGCTTATAATCCTATTACTAACAAAGTGCACATAGCACGAAATGTTTGTCTTGCAGGAAATAGTGTGCATGATTCTTCTAATGCTCAAAATGAACAAGTTCATGGAAGAAAAATTGTGTTAGTGGAGGACCAATCTCCTTCTCTAAATCCTACTCCTCATATATCTACTTTTATTCCTCTTATTCTTTCTTACAATGGTAATGGTAATGATGCATTTATAGATCATGGTAATAATGCTAATATTGATAATGGTAATAATGCTAATGTTGAAACAAATGATGCATTCATACATCATAACTCTTCCTCTAGTGATAAATTTGTTAACAGAAAAAATAAAGGGTTTCAAAAAGTACTTAGTAAAAGAGATCAATTTTTATAATGGGTGGACTTCAACCTAGGAGGATTAATTACTGCAAATATTGTTTGATGTTAATAATTCTCTTTCATCATCTTTGGCATTTCTCTTTAGTATGTTGCCTAGAAATTATGTTCTATATATGATCTTAATTCTATTTGCATGTCTCATACCATGATAGTTTAGGTATATTTATTCATGTGTATATATGGGGGCCCACATATATATCCTGATCAATATACAAATTTTTGTGTCTCTTGCGACTTATCAAATATGAGTGCATTCTTTATTTCACATAAGTAAATTTATTTTATTTATTTTTCTTATTCGTTGGGATTATGAGTTATTATACACTATTGCCTTCAACATTTTTTTTTCTTCTATTGATTGGCACATTAGTGCAGTTTATGCTTTTTTAGCATCATTATATTGCCATATTGGCACTTTATGGTTAATACCATTTATTATTGGAGTTTTCCTCCAATTTTAGTTAATTTGACCCATCTTGAAGGCATTTTACTCTTATTTGAAGGCAGTCAATTGTTAATAATCATACTCCTCCCCTTTGATATCTTTGAAAACATGCCATATAATGTTATGTATACTTCTTCGCTTAAATCATGAGTCATGCAGGTTATGGATTGATCACTCATTAACTTGCAGTAAAATGACTTATTAGTGGACTGTCTATATCCATGTGATTGAAGCATTGTTGATGTTGGATTCATTAGCTAGCCTTTTCTATGGTCTTTTCTTGAAAGTTTTGATAACATATTTGTTCTTTGTAGGATATGATTTATCTTGATTTTTTTGCGGTACCAAGTTACACTTATATTTACTCTATGAAAATTTACTTATACATAAAAAGTTTCTAACTTGAATATAAGATGAAATTATCCTTGTGGATAGTTGCTTTTGTTTCTATGTTTCAGGTAATCCATCAAGACACATACAAGATATCATTATTTGCTGTACGGATCCTATGCCACATGAATCCACTTGAAGATGTAACACACTTGAAGAATTATCCACTTCTCTTGGCTCTCCAATGATGTACCCATGATAATTAGAGACCTCTTGCACAATGAAGATATTTCAAAAAATCAAATTACAATTTGATTTTGACAACATCTCTCCAAGTAAAGATTAAAGGGGGGTGTTAGAATTAATAATCTTTCCTTGGTTGTCTTTATTTATTCATTGGGATAAACCAAAGTATCCCTTATGTATTATTTATTTGTCCTCTAGTCCACATGTAAAGGACATGTCATTCTTATCCTATTGTCCACTTGTGAGGACAACTCTTTTTTGTATTTCCTTTAATAAGAAAAATAGATATTCCTCCTTAAGAGGAACTTGACACTATGCACACACCTTTTATGAATGTGGCATTCATAGAAATGGGAGTTACACATGCAAAGACATGCAACTCCTTTCTCATCTCTTTAAAAGAGGTGCTTGTCTCTCTCATTTTCATCTAGTCTCCATTATTCACATCAAGTTTTTGATGCTATTGTAAATGAGCTATTTTGCTGTATTTCTTCTCTCTCTCTCTCTTTCTCATTCTTAGGCTTTTGCCTCATTCATAATACTCACAAGGGGTTTTCTTTGCTTTCCCCTTATCAAATCCTTGTCTCTTGTGTTGCTTATCTTTGGTATTGCTCTATTGATCTTATATCATTTGTATGGCAAAACTCTTCTTGCTCTCTTGGATTAAATCTATTATTTCATGCTATTTCATTTTATTATATTTTATCATTTCAATCACTTTTTCTAACAAAGAGACACGATCTATGCAAGCTAAAAATGTAAAGTTTAATCATCATAAAAAATGAGACTTTGGCATAGGTCATCAAATCATTTATAGCATACAAGGAAAAGCTGACTCAGCTACTCGCAACACCTACAAATCAAAGAGAAATCTCAGGAAATATCAGTGATTAGAGTTGAAAGTTAGAAGTTGATATGTCTAAAGTTGTCTCAAATTTTTGCTGATATATTTTGTAAAGAGGTCAACTTTAGAATCAATTTTTGTTTTGTTCAATGTCTTAACTTTTTCCAACTATAGTTAAGCATTGAAAGTTAGAGTTGGTTATGAACCATCTTAGATTAGTCCAAACTCTAACCTTTTGAATAGTTACAAAACCAAAAGGTTAGTTATTCTAGAATAGATATAAATTCATGAATATCAATGTAATAAGGGACTTTTTGGACGTGGAGACAGGGAACACCTATGTTTTGACAACAAGGTAGTTGTTGGAAAGTGTGTATAATTGTTGTTCTTGTAATCATTCATTTCTAATGTTCTTGATGCTAAGAAATAAAATAAAGTGCATTTCTCATTCTCTTTTCTATTGAATCTGAATTGTTGGAGCGTTAATTCATTAGTATGAGTATTTTCATGGTGGTGTAAATATTCATAAATCATTGAATTAGCATTTTTTTGATGATAGCTCTCAAGCATAGTTCTTTTTTGGTTTCATTAGCAATCTACATCAATTTTATGGAAACATTGAATTCATGTGGTGGATTCTTCATCAATAGTTTCCTTTCTATTTTCTAAGTTGTAATCATCTTTATTTAAAAATCAAAATTTTATCTTACAAGGAAGCTACCCCTCTAAACGTAGAGGAAGGTTAGATATCAAGGGCCTATCCAAGTGTTGGAGAAATCGATTTTCCACACACTTCATTGGGCTAAATCACATATTTTCTAAGTGACAAATCTATTTACCAACAGATTTTTGGTGACTCTGCTAGGGATCAAAACAAGAAAGATTTACAGTTTCATGTGATGAAGCAGGATGGTGCTACCACATGAGAACATTTTTTGAGTTCTCCAACCAAATCTTGGCTTCCAAGACACCCAAGAAGATATTATTTCTGACTTGAACACTCTAGCCTAGAGGTGTAGATGAAGTGCTCAATAATATCATCAAGTAAATCAAGTTCTAGAAGAAGAAGAAGAATTTTGGGAAATCTTGTGAAGAGCTCCTATTAGTCAAAAAGTTGTTGTCATTGAAAGAATAGTTGTTACCCCAAGAAGGAATAGGTAGAATCTTGGTCACATCCAAAGGCAAGTAAATAATAACCAATAAGTTGGCTAAAAAACCATACACCCGAGTGGATAGGAACAAGGGTTTGATAGATGAAGATTTTGAAGCCCTTATAAAGTTAGATTTCAATCTAGTTACTCCTAAGAAGAAGAGGAAGAGTAAATCTATTAGTAGGCCATCTCCACCACCAAAGGCTATTGTTCCTCCTACAGCCTTTCAACCTCTGATCCTACTAGGTACCCTTATACTCATAGCTATCAATTTGAAAACCTTTGAACATCATTCTCCTAGCCATGGCACAACAAGCACTGCAACCACTAGTCCCATGGGGAGCTGCTATTGGTCCTTTATCTTTGGGAATCAACTACATGACATGCCCATTAGATCCCAAAAAATTTGTCCTAATTTTTTAAAAGACAAAAAAGTCACTATTGATAAACACATTAGTGCCTTTTTATGGAAAGTGGGGTTCTTGCAATTCAACATGAAGATGTTTCTATTTGTCTCTTTGTTGAAACACTCATAGAAGTCACAACTAAATGGTTTGGTCAATTGCCAGCTAGATCAGTTCATGGAAAACCTTTATTCAAGCTTTTGAGAGGAGATTTAAAACTGTTGAAGATGAATATTTGCTTCTCTCTCAGTTAACTCAAATGAAGAAAGAAATACATGAGCCAATGTGATAATTCATTGCTCATTTTAATTAGACGGTGACCCAAATTCTTGTCAACAAAAGACCCACTAAAGAAAATCAAATGACCTTCTTTATCAATGCTCAACCTTTTGATATAAGCTTTCAAATATGAAGGACAAGAGCTACTAATCTAGTAGCCATGTGAACATTATCCATTGAGGTGGAGGATGACTTGCTTAGTTTTGGAAAATGGAGTCATAATCTACAAAAAGGGAAAGGTCAAAAAACTCTTGTTACTACGACTAACCCTTTATATCAAAAATTGGGTAATGATGTGTTACAAATCAAGAAGAAATTGCCCCATAATCCTCCACCTTTATATCAAGATATTCCAAATAGGAATTATATATCATATTAGCAAAACAAATAATCTAAATGGCTACCCTAGCCAACACAAAGATTAGCCATCCGGCATCCTGCATCATCTAGTAATCAAGCTGCTATGTGTGATTTCCACCTGATAATAGATCATGATAGTGAAAGTTGCCTTGAGATGGCTAGATTCATGCAAATGCATTTGATGGTGGAGAAAATAGAAGAATACATGGCCCCTGAAGATATAACAGAACCTACCATTGGGACCTCTTCCATAAAATTTCTAGAATATGAATCTGATGGTGAGAAAGCTGAAGATATTAACAATCATTCTTGCAATGTGTCTATACCAAATTGGAGATGAAGAGTAGAAGAGAAGTGGAGTAAAGAAGCAAAGGATAAAATCTCTGATGAGACTTCTTAGTGAATTCTATCTTGTTAGCATACTCTAGAAGAGCCTTCACAAGAAAAGGAAATAGATAAAGTCAAATCCTCTCCCATTGTTGAAGACTCTTTTGATTTTATTGATCATTATAAGAAGACCAAAGTACAGATTTCTTAGTTGGACTACTTGAAAGCCAATACACATTAGTTAGATAGATTGATTCAATACATTGGTTAAGGAAAAGGTTCACCTAAAATTACTATCAACCACTAGTTAGGAATTTCTCTAGAAGAGGAAAATTTGGAAGGGCTCATGACTGAGAAAGAATCATTTGTTAAAGCTTCTCTATTAGATAAACCTGATCCATTCTATGTTTCCCTCTATATAGTTGGATGTAAGTTAAGAAATTGTATTATTGATTCTAGTGCATTTGATAATGTTATGCCTTCAAAGGTGGTCCATGCCCTAGATCTCTCTCTAAATAAACCATCTGGAAGAGTGTATTCTATGGAAGCAAAAGAAGTTTTGCTGATTGGCTAGTTAAAAGATGCTCAAGTAGCTCTTGCAACACATCTAGAAAACAAGTTGAAATTGAATATCTTGGTCTTAGATATCCTAGCCAGTTATGGGATGCTATTGAGTAGAACTTTTTGTAAAGATCTCGATGGTGAAATCAAGATGGACATGTCTCATGCCCTCATCTCGATTAGAGATAAAAAGGTTCAACTCAATCCCAAACATAAAGCTAAATATATAGTCTTGAAATTAGATGATCCAAGGGCCAAAATATTGTATGTTGATACTAGACATGGAACATATATGATGACATCTACTAAAGAGGATGTAATTGAGCCTCTTATTCCTAACATAACCAATGAATTATGTTCAATGGAGTTTGATGGAGGTTCTTCTTGAGGTTTAGGTGTTGGGATAGTTTTGATGTCACCAAAAGGAGAGAAGTTTCCAAAAGCCTATAAATTGGTTTTTAAAACCACTAATAATACTACAGAATATAAAGCTCTTCTACTTGGCCTCAAATATGCAAGAGAAAAAGGGATCAAGAAGCTCAAGGTATCAAGAGATGTAAAACTAGTTGTCAACTAGGTGCAAAGGCAATATCAAAAGAAGAATACAAGATTGAAAGCCTATAAAAATAGAGTGTGGGATGAGATTGAGCATTTTGAGGCTTTTTATTTATCTTCTATTCCTCATGAATAGAATAATAAAGAAAATTGTCTCACAGTCTCTAACTCTCTCCTCATTCTAGACCCTGAGTTTAACAGAGATATTTACAAGGTAGAGATGATTCATAGGCCTAGTGTGTTAGATAATGATTGGTATTGACAAGTCTTTGATGATGATGGGAAAATAATTGCATTTCTTGAGGAATGACCTCCATTTTCAAATCTAAAATTTAAAGGATTACATAATGTTGAGATGAAGAACCCTAACGAGATAAAAGGAGATAATCCTGAAATTATTCAACTACAAGATGATTTTATTCCAAGAGGATTAGTCACCCTTGAAAGTCTTTTTGATAAAGAGGATAAAAGGAAAGAGAAAGTTGAAGATACTAAATCTTTTGATTCCTTGGGTCATGAGAAGGTAAACATTGGTTCTGAAGAAATTCTGAAGATGGTTCTAATAGGGAAAGATTTATCACTAGAAGAGAAAGGGGAACTCATCGATTTTTTGATGCTTTATAAGGATTTTTTTGCTCGAAGTTATGCAGATTTGAAGAAATTCATGAATGGAAAATTTAAACATCAGGTTCCTTTGAAACTTAGTTCAACTCCCTTTTGACAAAAACAAAGGCAATTCAATCTGAAGGTCACAGATGCTATATTAAATGACATTGATAAAATGCTTAAAGCAAGGATTATCTACCCTACCCACCATTCAAAAATATCATTCCAGTCAGGAAGAAGAATGGTGAGATAAGAATATGTGCTGACTTCTAAAATTTGAATTAGGCATCACTTAAGGATAACTGCGAGTTTCCTATCATGGATCATATTTTGTAGTTGGTATCTGGTTCTAAGCTCATTTCAATGTTAGATGGTTTATCCGAGTATAATCAAATTATTGTTGTGTAAGAAGATCAACATAAAATAGCTTTTACTACTCCATGGGGTATGCTTGCTTACAATTGTATGCCTTTTGGTCTGATAAATGCTAGAGCCACCTTTCAATAAGCAATGGAACATTCATTTATAGATCTCAAGAACAAGATCATCATCATATACCTCGATGATATCACAATGTTTTCTAAACATAGAAGAGATGATGTGCATCATCTAGAATTTTTCTTGCATCGATGTTGAATTCATGGCATCTTATTGAATCCTAAGAAGTCTATATTTGGAGTGACAAAAGGAAAACTACTTGGATGCATTTTTTCCAAAGAAGGTATTTGGAGAGACCTTGAGAGGGTGAAAGTTATCCAACAATTATCACTTCCCACAAGTAAACTAGGGGTCAGGTCTTTCTTTGGACAAATAAACTTCATAAGGAGGTGTTAGTTGTGTGTAGAGTCGCCTAATTCTTTTCCTAAGGAACTCTTTCAACCTCCCTCTACCTATATTTGTTTGAACTCTTCTCCCCATCACTTTACCTTCTCTGCCCCTTGAAGTTGTTGTCACAAGCTTTCGTGGTTGTGATCTCCTTTCTTTGAACCACTTTGAACCTTAATTCAAAGTAGTTCAAAGTAGTTCAACCTAAGATTTTCATACTAATTCTTCTTCCTTTGGCAGGCAATTCTCTTTATGCGGTGGCCTTCATTGAAGCACTTTGAACCACTTTGAGTCTCAGTTCAAAGTAGTTCAAAGTAGTTCTTGATTAGAATGGATGGCGATAATTTGTTTCTAAAATATGGTGCGCCACCTTTCCACAATCAATTAAGGCTTGTGTTAGATATCAAAAATCAAAAGATTTTGTTCTTTTTCCAAGGAGGAAGTCATCATCATTAGAAGTGGGAGAAAAGATCTTCGACTTGAAGGATGATCAGATATTGTACGAAACCAATCATTGTTGATTTATGTGAAAAGGGAAATCATTAAATGAAAAGCTCATGCTACAATGTTTCGAACATGCCAAGGTTGATATGAGGTGATATGTCATCATGTCCATTAATGATCCAGTACTTCCACATGCAAATCTTTCCTTTAATAAAATCGTTCAGTAGCTCAGTAAAGTACTTTGTAATAGAGAAGGAGCTATTAAGCAAGGTAGAGGAAGTCATTTGGTTTTCAGCAAAAAGCAGGTGGGAATTTAGACATCTTTGTTTTGTTCTGCAAATCTGTTGTTTTCCAAAGGATTGTCTAGCAGAGGTTTTGCTTGTTTTTTTGAAAATGAAGTCAATCTTGCACTTTTTTGGTAATGCTTCTAGCCTAGAATGTAAGAGACCAGTGATCTATGATACCAATTTAGAAGGGGTAAATGTGGAAAAGCTGCAAACAAATTTTCTTGAGAATACCAAAGATGTTAAGGGGTGCATGGAAGTGTTAACAAGTAGGTTGATTGAAGCCGCTGCCTTTCCTCCTGCTTTCGTAAGCCCTAAACTTTTGCAACTTTGCATTGACCATTACGATGTTAGGAGTAGAAGCATAATAGATGCGAATGGAAACACAATACTTTCTATCTCAAGGGAAACCATTTCATCTATTTTACGATTAACAGCAAATACCTTCGCCGCATTTTCACCCACTCAAGCTTTGGCTGAATACCAGGAAACCCCTAACATTTTTCAAAACACCCTTGCCAGAAAATAGACCGAAGTTAACTATGGAGGTGGGTCTAGGCTACCCAAAGTCATTATGAAAGATCACATGAAACCCCATATACATGACCTAGTTGTATTAATGCACAGGGTGAAGGGTTCAGCTGATGTGTATTTGTTTGAAGAATGGATGTATATATATATTGAAATTATCTTGAAAGGTGAGCAGTGGATGGATTGGGCAGAGATCATTACCAATGCCTTGAGGAATTAACTCAAAAGGGCCAAAGAATCTTGTGAGGATTTCTATATGGCTTCATCTTTGACTTACTGTATTGTTTGTACATGTGATCTCACTATCCTTCGACATGGGGTATGGAACGAAGAAATAACCATTTTTCAGTATTTTCCTTTGTTGCAGAAAGACCAAGTTTTAGAAGATTTTCATAAGGTGCATGATGTAGTGTATGGAAGCATTTATTTGACTCTAAAGTGTGTTCAAGTGCCACAACTTTCTTCTGAAGCACAGAAGCTAGATCAACAATATGGGAGTCATTTCATCCAATTTCCCAGGTTCACATATTTAAGAGTTGGAGGCTTTGAGGATGAACCTCTAAAATTACCCCAATATGCTCTTTGATTGTTTCATTTTGGCCGAATTATGCAAATAGCTTTTCCCGGTCATTAAAGACAATCTTCCTCAGGAGAATTGGGAAATAGCTTTCCCTATCGCACTGGACTCCTTAGTCTATGCTAATATGAATAATGCTTCCATCATTGGAAATAATTTGTTGGGATTCAATCTTGGTTTCTACCATAGCAAGAGAAACTTTGATAGTAGGGGATATGCGGCTCCAACCCTTGGCCTTGAAGTAAATCTTTTGGACATGCCTCATTTAGAAGATCTATGGAGAGACTGTGGAAATGAAGAAGAGGTCTTGAAGAAAGACCATTCTAGATTAACTATACAACAAATCAATTCGTTCAGATTGAAGTTCAAAACACAAGGAATTATTGAAGATAATTCATACTTAATTGAACCTGGTTGGGAAGAATCAAATGAGGAAAAGTTTCTAGTAGTAGACTGGAGCAAAGAGGAGGAAGATGATGTTAATTTGAGAGCTAGATCCATATTGAACTATACAGATGACTGGCTACAGAGGAAAAAAGAAGGAAATATCAATGAGTCTACTCTTAGGGCGATTTCTTCCCCAGGACCACTTCAATCTAACATTCCATTTTCTCATATTGCAGGAGACGCACCGATTCCAGAAAAGAAGCTGAGATCCTCTCCTCATTTGCAAGCTACGGCTCCTAGGACGAGATCCTAATCCAAATTCAATGTCTCAAAGCAGCCTAGTGTTCAGAAATAGAAGATGACATCTCAGGGGCAAAGTTCAGATGATAAATTTGTTTCCCCTGACGAAGTAGATGGTGAAGTCCAATTCATTGAAGCCCCAAGAATAGATCAGCCTAAATTCTTAACTCCAACTCAGGACACTCAGGTAACGTCAACCACTTCTTCTGTCCCTTCATGATTGTCAAATTCAATCAACAAGAAACAGAGTCTACAGCTGGTACCCACACCAGTAAAGGACATAGTCACTAGATATGCAGCCAGAGGTTCTAAGACAAAGAAAATAAAAATGGATGCTTGTCTCACAAAAAACCTAGTGATAGGGAAAATCACAGTAGAGGTGGCCACTTATAAACAAAAGAAAGAATCTGGGGAGATCGAGGATGAAGGGTTCCAAGTTACTTCTTTTGAATTAGGTTCTATAAATAGGAACTACTGGAAATAATTTCTTTAAGTTCTTTGCTGAGCACATGCTCACACAATCAGAGAGAGATTCCAAGGAAAAGAAAGAGCTAAAAGCAATGGTGGTGACGATGGCCGCATATATCAATTCTTTGATCAACCTAGGTGATTCTCCTATAATTCAGGTTCCACAAGCTTTTGACCCCAACGCTGTTGAGAGCCAACAATTGATGAAACAGATGCAGAAAGGAAGACTATTAACTGATGCTATGAATAACTGGGTGAATAACATAATAAATCAAGGAAATAAATTCATTTCCGAAGTTGTGAACATCTACTCCAAAGGTGAGATGCTTCTAGGGGAGATTCAAACCTTGATCCCAATATGGGAAATAGAATTAGCACGCTGTCAAGCTATGGTTCTACAGGTCTCAAAGGTTGAAGATTTTGGGGTCCCCAAATTCTTGAGTGAAAATCCTATGAAAGTCGTGGACCCCTTCATACTTTTCATTCTGAAGAACAATATGTGTTAGAAAGAGTCCATTTATAAAGAGACCATCAAAGAAATACAAAGCATCGAAAGTAAAATCACCAGAATGCACAAGGAGCTAGTAAAGGACATAAATATTGTCAATCCTACGGGCATCTTACAATTAAAGGAAGGGAATATGGACACTGAAACGTTAATCAAGAGTTTCACTAGGGTAGTAGAACAGATCAGGGATGAAGAATCGCCGAAGGCCAATTATTTCACCTCCTTGGCAAGCATTGAATCTATGTTGCATCTTAATGAGAGCTTGATGCCACATTAGAACCAAAAGATAAAAGAGTATAAGTGGTAGAAATATCCATGCAGAGCCCGGGTGATGAGCTTGAAGAACCCATACTCCCATGATACGCAGGAGTTTGTATCCACGTTTCGCAGTTGGAAGCTGGTGCGTCAAACCGTTGGAGGAGAGGAGAAAACTGACGTAGATACTGGGAGTTGAACAGTCGCTGGTTGGGGCTTTCTTTTTTATAACTATTTTTTTAGTTTTATAACTATTTCTTGTACCAATCTGATAGGGCTGGGTTTTAATGGAGGCCCTTCAAGTTTGAAAAACTATAAATGCTAGAGCATTGAACTGTGTTTTTTTTCGGCGGGGGAAGCAAATAGGAGATAGAAAATATAGATTAGATAGCAATATTTTAACATAGATTTGATTTTAATAACAGTATTTTGGGAATCAGTATATGAATGTTTTGGCTTTCAAGGACTTGGTGCATTAAAGTTTGAATATACATATATGGAGAATTTTGAATTATGCTTTGAGACTTTGTGTTTAGAGTGTTGAATTATTATTACTTTGTGAATGTGATTCGACGTTTCGAAAATCCCAAACTACTGTTGTTTGATTGTAAGTTCTTTAAAAGTTCTTTTTCATTCATTGTCAATGATACATGTTAAAATTTAAGCGGAGGTTCATTCTTTGAAGTGAATTTTCTTCTCTACATTAGTTCAGTTTGTTCATCTTTGAGCATTTCCTTTTTTTTATATATATAATTACCTCACTACCTAGGAGTAGTTGAGAGATCTTTATGCACTTTAGGAAAAGTGTGAAAATGATTTCAAATTCATTTCAAATCTAATAAGGGAGCTTTACCTTTAGAAATTTAGAGAGGAAGTGTAAAGTAGGATAAGAATGCTTCCTCAACTGTAGTGAATGATTTTGTTCTTTGTGATATTTGGGGTATAGAGTCAATTTGGTAAACCAATTAAAAGGACAAAATCTATTCACTAACAGGAGGTTTGTACCAAACTCTTTGAAATTATGAAGTCAATTGTGGATATGATGAAAGGGAATATAAGTTTTAAATGGACAAAAGAAGGTACTTGGTTCCTTTTGAACAAATCAAGGCTATGATTGCTAATGTCGCTACCCTTTCTTATCCAAATTTTTCTTAAAAAAATCATTTGTATTGTTATGCATCTTAAAAAACCTTGTCTACTACACTCACTCAACCTAACAAAGATAATGTTGAGGCTCCGATAGCATTCATGAGTCCCTCTTAAGAAACATGAATTGAAATATTCTTTGATTGAAACGAATGCATATGCTCTAGTCAGAGCAATGAAAAAATTTAGGTTTTACATCCTAAACTCATACTCCAAGGTATTTGTTCCTAATTCTATGATGAAGACTATTCTGACACAGCAAGAGATTAGTGTGAACAAAAGAGCTTCCTAGATAGCTAAAGTACAAGAATATGATCTCAATATCAAGCCTCCAAATATTGTCAGAGGAAAGGGTTTGTGTAAAGCTATCATAGAAGGATCTTCTAGAAATGAAGAAGATACAAAGAAAGAAATAACATTAGTTTTATTTATCGCTAATGTTGATAATTGGTTTTCTAATACTGCTTATTTTCTGACATATGGAGAATGCCCAACACATCTATCACCCAAAGAAAAAAGTACCCTAAAATTGAAGTCTACAAAGTACATTATCTAGGGTGACATATTGTACAAGAAGGAAATAGATGGTACCTTCTTTAGATGTGTGGATTCTAAGCAAAGAAAGGAGTTTCTTCAATTATTTCATAAAAAAGCATGTGGAGGTCATTACTCAGCATTAGTAACAGCCTATAAGATTCTAAAAATTTATTTTTACTAGCTTGGAATGTTTAAAGATGTAGAAGAATGGGTCAAGAAATGTGAAACTTGTCAATATGTTAAACAGAGATTTCAATTAGTGGCACTCCCATTGAAACTAGTAGTAATCAAAGAACCCTTTGAACAATGGGGTCTATAATTTATTGGTCCTATTCATTCTCCATCCACTGCCAGACATACTCACATTTTGATGGCGACTATTTATTTCACCAAAAGGGTGGAAGTCATTTCAATCAAGAAAACAACTTAAGATGTTGACAATGCCACAAACTTCTCCTCCTGAGAAATGTCTATCTTTTTCTATCAATATGGAATCATTCTCTCTCATTCCTCAAATTTCGCACAAGGAAATAATCAAGCATAATTAAGCAATAGAAATATTATATCCATTGCATGGAAATTGATAGAGGTCAATCAAAGATCTTGGCACAAACACTTGTATGATGCATCATGGACAGATTGTACAACTAAGAAGAGGGCAACAGGGTTGTCTCCCTTTGAGATTCTATATGGGACTAGAGTAGTTTTCCCTCTTCCCTTAGAGTTATCTACTTTGAAGTTGCAAAATGCTATTGAAAATCATGAATTCAAGGATGCTCTCAAAAAGAGGATATTATATTTGAGTAAACTAGAAGAGGAAAGAGAAGCAGTTGTAGACAGGATACGAGAACATCAGTCTTGAGTTAAAAAGTTGTTTGATAAGAAAACTAAACAAAGGGTGTTCTAGGAAGGTGATCTTGTCTTACTTTGGGACAAGCGCAGAGAGCCAAAAGGTTTACATAGAAATTTTGACTCCTTATGGAGAGGCCCATTCGAAATTAAAGAAGTATGTGGACAAAAATCCTTCATCTTATCATATCTAAGTGGTACTCAATTACCCTTGCCTTAAAATGGGCAACATTTGAAGCATTATCATCAATAAGGTATGTAGTCTGCTACTTTGTCATATCTTAGTTAGGAGTTCTTGTCATGCTTTCCTTTCTCTTCTATTTGGTTGTGTTCCCAATTTTGGTGTGCTCACTCCCATTTCATATATTTATCTCCTTTTTGGGTGACTCTATAGCCCTTGTGATAAAGCACTACTCTTTCTTACCTCTAGGTTCATTTAGTGTCATGTAGAGTCCTTGTCCCCAAATAGAGCTAGCTATTATCTAAATATTTTAGTGGGAGATTTAGTTAAATTAATTTTGGAGAGAGAGAGAGAGAGAGAGAGAGAGAGAGAGAGAGAGAGAGAGAGAGAGAGAGAGAGAGAGAGAGAGATAAATTCCCACCTATACTAAAAATTGTAAGGAAATTTGGCAAGAAAGAATATAACCATTTCAACATAACCCATAATAGACCTAAAGTAAATATGTAATTGAAATCTACATGCAAGAGAATAGACAACATACCCACAAAATTTGACACAAGATATACCCTGGGAAACCCTCATTGAGGGAAAAAAACTAGCCTCCAAAAGCATCCATCACCATGTATTATTCAACAAAAATGGAAGCCTTCATGGCCATAGCCACCATTGAGAAATCCATGTGAACAAGCATGATCCACACATCCCATGTCATGCTTCCAACCTTCACAAATGCTCCCTTGGCTAACCTATCAAGCCTTCTCCCACTTGACTCTTGCCTTTCTTATACTCATACCAACAACTACCCTTGTGGCTGCTTATATAGTATCAAGTCCCAAAAAATCACTAAGAGATATTACATAAACCATGTGCTACCTAACTGTCATGTCCCCTTTTCAAATAATTAAAAAATAATAATATTTGCTAAGGCAGGCAGGCCCAAGAAAGTGAAGTTTAGGAAAAATGGGGTTAATATTTGGAAACCGTTGGACTAATAAATGAAAATTATTATTAAAATATGTTTCATTAACCTCTCTTGGATGTGAGTTACGGTTATGCCCTCTTTTAAGGGGTTTGGAGGCATTTTGAGGGGATTCTGGAACTTGATTTTTGCTCATTCTTTGTTATTCTTCAGAGGCTGCCAAACCTGTGGAGAAGGAGACCCAAGAATGGGAGTTTGCAGGTTTTTATGAAGGCTAAGGATGTTATTTTGAATCCATTCCATGTGCATGCTCATACAGAGTTTGCTTTTGTGCTGAACAATGCAGATTTGTGGGTTTTCGAGTGCTTTTTTGTATGAGTTTGGTGTTTTCATTTAAGTATTTCATATCAGTTTGGGTTGCTGCTGTATTTCATACTTTAAGTTGTTAAAATAGAGCTAAATATATGTATTGGGATGTGATTAAACTTTTGAGATAGATTATTAGTGTTTTTGTGGTGTTTTCGGGCATTTTTGTGTTAATTTCGAGAGCCCGATGAGCATAGTTTTTGTCCTACATTTGAGAACTGTTGTGTAAAGGTTATATAGATCTTGAAATTTCATTTTGTAGGATTTTATGGTGCTGAAATTTCTTTAAAAATGTCCATTTTCAGATTTATTAATAATTTGTGAAGTTGTGAAGCTTTTTGCACTATTTTCAGCATACCCGATTTGGGGTTTCTTGAGAAATTTGGTGGATCTTTGTGATATTAGTTGTTTGATCTTAAAGATTTGATTAGAGGTTGGAAATATCATATAAAATTAGAAAATGGAAATTTCAGTGGTATCAAAGCCATGATCTTGCCAGCTTGAGGGTTTGTAGAAGTTTGCATGTCAGTTTTGAGAACTACCCAAATCTTGCATGTCATAATTTATGGTTGCATGTTGCTTCTAATCAGTTGCATGTAAAAATTTATGGTTGAATGCTACTTCTAATCATTTTCATGTTAGTTCTTGGTGAATTTGGTGGTTGTAGAAGTTTTCATGTCAGTTTTGACAACTACCCAGATCTTGCATGTCAGTTTTGACAACTACCCAAATCTTGCATGTCAGTTTTGACAACTACCCAGATCTTGCATGTCATAATTTATGATTGCATGTTGCTTCTAATCATCTGCATGTCAAAATTTATGGTTGCATGCTACTTCTAATCATTTTCATGTTAGTTCTTGGTGAATTTGGTGGTTGCATGTTGCTTCTAATCAGTTGCATGTCAAAATCTATGGTTGCATGCTACTTCTAATCATTTGCATGTTAGTTATTGGTGTTTGAAGAAGTTATATACTATTGGGGTTACACTCTACTTTATCTAGAATGGACAGGTATAGTACAAAGTCTCAGAGGACACGATCTTGGACAATTGATATCCAGAGTCAAAACAGTAGAAAGGATGGTTATTTAGACATTCGAGATAAACTTATGAAAATAAGCAATGACATGTCTGAACAGTTGGTTGAACACCACCGTATAATGAATGACATGTTGTCTGACCCTGCTAAGGTAGATAAGTTGATTGGATTTCTATTTGGCATATTTTCTCACAGGATAGATGATACAATTCCCAAGAACTTGCATGAGGAGTTTGAGAAACTAGCTTATAGCCAGACAAAGGTCTCAGATTCTACTCTGCCACAGGAGGTAGTGGGTTTAGATGATGATTATGAGGATGTTGTTGTGCATGATGGTGAGATACTTGGTAGAGATGAGTAGACATTGAGCATTCATGACTTTACTGAGAAAGAGTACCACGCACAGTTAGATGCTTCATCACATGAGGTTGAGGCAAGTAGTACTTCACATGATTTATCCTGCCAGCTGAAGGTGAGTGAATACAGTATTTTGACTTCATTATCTCATCATGATAGGTATGTGGAGTTAGTTTGTATTGGTCATATTACTCAAGTGAGGATTTTGCTTGAGTTACCAGCTGATTCTAGTTTACAGATATGGACTCAAGATTGTTATATTGGCATTTGGGATTCAGTTGACAGGAGATCTTTAAAACTTTTTGGTAGCAGTGTTTGTTTGGGTGCTATCATGGATTTGATTAGTAGATTGCATGGTGTTGTCTTTTCTTGTGCTAGTAGCTTGTTCGATGTTGGTATTAGTTTTTATACACCGATGTTGGGCTTTGTTCATATATCCAGTCGACCATACTTGCTAAAATGTGTTGATGATATTTCATATTTGGCAGTGTGTATAGATGAGTCCAGGATCATATTGGCATTGATGACATCCAGGAGGATGTAGTGGAAAGTTTTGAAGACTTAGTTTCCTTGGGTATAGAGGAATTGGACAGCAATGCTAATGTTTTTGATACTCTGTATGTTAATATGAGCTTTAGATTTGATTCACAGGATATGGATGGTAATACTCTAGAGACTAGTAACTTTGAGGATACTCCTTTAGACAGTGCATCAGAGGAGGTTTGTAGGAGACAGTCAAGCCAGTGCCATCATGTTTCTAATCAGTCGAGAGTTAGTGACCGAGACATTGCTATCACTTGCCAGCATTTCGATGCTGCTCGTCAGTTGTTAGCAGTTTATGGATGGGGTTCTCTTACTAGTGATGATCAGGGAGGCAGTTATCTTTCCTTGACAGAGTTCCACTCTTTATGGGAGGCTATTCAAATTTTGAGATAGAATTATATGCAGTTGGTAGCCGACAGAGATTATCTTATGGAGTGGGGCAGTACAACATATGATGCATTGTTGGCCAAGGAAGATGAGGTGAGTGAGCTTATTGAGCATATTGAGGTGACTTCTGAGATTCTTGAGAGTACACATTTGGCTTTCAAGGAGTCACAATTTCATTTGGCTAAGGTGACCATGAAGTTAGAGCAACTACAATCTTTACCTGATTCTATACAGTCACAAGCTATGGTGTTTGGTGATCCGAGGATGTCCATGGCCGAGATTGTCAGAGATAGTGGAGATGGGGATGCATCCATCCTTGATACTAACATTGGCATATTAGGTTCATTCCCACTAGAGTCAGGTTCAGTTGAGTTGGGTGTTGTAGTATATTGTTGTATGCCTGACATGGTGGTGGCCTCTAGTACTGATGGCATGAAGACTAGAGATGTATCAAAGATCATGTGTGATGTTGGTGAGTCAGTAGTTGGCATGGTTCCTACTAGTAATACTACTCCCTTGGTGATATCTTCAGAGGTAGTAGTCAGTTCCAACATGGTTAATGATCAATTGCAGTTAGTTTCATCTAGATTACAGTCTGAGCCACTGACTGAGATTGGTGAATTCTATCGGCATTACATTGTGAGGTACGCTCATCAATTTACCTTTGATGACCATGTTGATTAGATGATGATACAGAGATGTACTTTGGTTCCTAGTGCTTATCATCAGTTATGGGATAGTTTGATGCCTCAAGATAAGAGTTGTGATGGGCATGACATGGTGATAGGTTCTGCAATTGACAGCTTGATAATATGTGACTTAGAGCACGAGTTTGGGAGTGATGATTTAGTGGGTGTTGTTATTGATTCTACTCCTTTGGCTATGACATCTCCTGACTTAGCTAGTGATCAGTCACAGTGGGTTGTATTACTTGATCATGGTGAGTTGTTGACTGAGGTTGGTTTTTTTAATCAACATTATATTGTAGGGTATGTACATCAGTTAGCATTTGATCCTTGTTTTGAGGATTTGATGGCAGGCAAATTTGGTTTGGATTCCATTTCTTACTCTTTATCTTGTAATGTCTTTTCACCATCAACAGTGCATGGGAGTTATGGTTATGAGATAGTGGCCGATGATTTGCAGAGTTGTGTTGACTGCAAGAGTTGTACAGTGTGTGGATTCTCCATACTTGGTACAATTTCATTCAAGAGCATTCACCATTGTTGCAGAGTTGGATTGTACATTCCGTATAGGCCAGTGGGATGTGTTGATGGTATTTACTGTGTTGGTAGTTTGATTTATCAACTTTACTTGGGTTCTGATGTTCTAAGAGTTTGTGTCTCATGGGTTTTTGATTGTGGTAGTGGTGATTTTGGAGTTTGGTTGAGCTATAATTGTCAGTTTGATTATGGATTCCTCTTGGTCATATTGCAGAGGATATTGCAGGAGCATGTGTTAATTGGTAGTAGTATAGTTCATGACTACATTTGCGATCCAGGTGGATTGATTGGTTTATTGTTCAGCCATTGCTTGAAGACAAGCAATGTTTGGGAGGGGAGGATTTTTCATGTCCCGTTTTCAAATAATTAAAAAATAATAATCTTTGCTAAGGCAGGCAGACCCAAGAAAGTGAAGTTTCAGAAAAAGGGGGTTAATCTTTGGAAATCGTTGGACTAATAAATGAAAATTATTATTAAAATATGTTTCATTAACCTCTCTTGGACGTGAGTTATGGTTATGCCCTCTTTTAAGGGGTTCGGAGGCATTTTGGGGGGATTCCAGAACTTGATTTTTGCTCATTCTTTGTTATTCTTCAGAGGCTGCCAAACTTGTGGAGAAGGAGACCCAAGAACGGGAGTTTGCAGGTTTCTAGGGAGACCCAAGAATGAGAGTTTTTAGGTTTCTAGGAAGGCTAAGGATGGGATTTTGAAGCCATTCCATGTGCATGCTCATACAGAGTTTGCCTTTGTGCTGAACAGTGTAGATTTGTGGGTTTTCAAGTGTTTTTTTGTATGAGTTTGGTGTTTTTAGTTGAGTATTTCATATCAGTTTGGGTTTCTGTTGTATTTCAGCCCTTAAGGTGTTAAAATAGAGCTAAATATATGTATTGGGACATGATTAAACTTCTAAGATAGATTATTAGTGTTTTTGTGGTGTTTCCGGGCATTTTTGTGTTAATTTCGGGAGCTCGATGAGCATAGTTTTTGTCCTACATTTGAGAACTATTGTGTAAAGGTTATACAGATATGGAAATTTAATTTTGTAGGCTTTTATGCTACTAAAATTTCTGTAAAAATGTCCATTTTCAGATTTATTAATAATTTGTGAAGTTGTGAAGCTTTTGGCACTATTTTCAGCATACCCGATTTGGGGTTTCTTGAGAAATTTGGTGGGTCTTTGTGATATTAGTTGTTTGATCTTAAATATTTGATTAGAGGTTGGAAATATCATATAAAATCAGAAAAGGGACATTTCACTAACCCACTAACCCCACATTTAATATTGGGCATTTAATTCTTTTCCCCAATATTAAATAATTACATGAAATATTTTCACAATGTTACAATACAACTCATCAAGAATATTCTATGGGAATCTTTACATGTTGCACGTCCATCTAGGCACAAAATTACATAATAAAATAAAATAATAAAATATAACAATATTATGCAATGTGTGCAACACCCATTATCTCAACAATCTCCCACTTGTTGTATACATTGCATAGGGTCAATTCGTAGCCACACAAATGAACAAGGGAACAATCCCTCCTAGCACATCCACCATCATGGATCAAACTACACCAAGTGCTCCATCTTGGTACCCACAACAAAATCAAAGTATCCAACATCTCAAACATGAATGATATCACCTCCTATTATGCCACTGCCACTGGACATAGATAGAAGCCATCGAAAGAGAAACTCACCCAGCCTATCGCATTAGAAGATCATAAAATCTTGTACCAACTGAAATTCCAAGCACAAAAAAAAAAAAAATTGATCCAAATGTAATCACATGTATCTATAGTTGTCAAAATATATCCATAGTTGAAATAGCACAACATTACATAATAAAATAAAATAATAAAATATAATAATATTATGTAATGTGTGCAATACCCATTATCTCAACAAAAATCTTCTCTCCCCATACTTTTCTCTCTCCAGGTACTAAAACTTCTAGACATAAGTTCAAATTTGGCTACCTCTCTCTACGTACTAAAAGTTTTCTCTCACCACCTACTAAAATCATCTCTCACTACTTACTCAAACTCTTTGTCCTAATCTTAACCCAAACTTTCCAACCCAAACACCAACTTTAAAACAACCACCAGCTAGAAATAAAGTTCATAGATATAATCTAAAAGATTGGTTTTATCTGAAGAGGAAGCCATCCTTACAAAGTATATAGATACCATTCGGCATTCACGGGTCAATCATGGTGAGTTTGAAGGTGTCATGACTTTCATTCAATATCATGTGTATTTCCATCAATGCTTGGAATTTCATAGCAGTTTGTCAAAAATGTGAAAGCATTCAAAATGTTTGCTAGAGTATCTTCTGAGATTGCATAAGCATGGAAGCATAGACAAGTGTGTCAAGAGACATCGGTCTAAAAAAAATGATAATGGTTGTCTACAAAGAATCATGTCTATTAAACATTCAATTCCATCTAGAGAACAATGTCTTGATTCAACCCATAGCACATTCAATGGTCATAGGTAATTAATTCTCATGACTTGGACAATCCATGTGGGAAGGATATTTTAATGCTAATATGATGAAGAAAATAGCATGCATCATGTCCAACTGCTCAAGATAGACAAGGAATGTGACCTATTTGGAAAAATTATTTAACATAATCTCCAACCCATGGCATTCAGAAAGGTGGTAAATATGACCACAGACAAAGTGCATGACCTATTTAGCAACTATCCCTCATTTCTCCAGCCACGACAGCTAATGGAAGCATAGAAAAAGCATGTGAATTTTTTTATGTAATGGTAGATGCAAGTAATACAATGAGAAACCCCAATGTAATAATGTTCCTCTCTACAAAAGACAAGAAATGTGTGCTATTTGATTGAAGACTAGATTCATGCAACCCGTGGCCTTGATGGGAGATTAACACACTATTGGAAAGAAGGAATGACATCTCATGAAATGCCCGCATCTACCCCCAACCTCAATGTGCACACATGAAAGTTTCAATGTCTTTAAGGAGGCAATTTGAAGTCTCGAGTGGCACAAGCATGCAAACTATTTAATCGAATGCCTCTATGCATTATGCAAATCACCACCTTCACAAAGTTTACCAAAATGGACACATGGAATGGAATAGTTGTACAAGTTTATAGTTCGAATAACAAATGAAAAATCCTAAAATATCTTTGATATCAAGATCTCCTTACTGATAGGTAGGAAAAATTCAAAGACATAAACAACGTTCTTCAAATTCCTTGCATGCCAATGCGAAAATGTGATGTTTTGAGTATTGTCACTGTGCGAAATGTTGAATGTAGAAGATGCACAACATGTGTTTGAAAGAATGCCTCATGGAGACATCATTTCATTGGATAATATGACTGCAAGCATGCTAACTATTTGATAGAAATCCTTAACCAATATATTGAAGACTGTTAATGAAATATCAAGTTGAAATAAATCAACACAAGGAAGATTCATTGGTCAAAGCCCTCCATATATATAAAAACTTTGAAAAGTATGAAGGAAAATTTTGACATGATACTTCACATGAATTTGTGTGTTTTGAATATAATAGTCAGAAAATATGAAGTTGGAGGAACATCTATCAAGGAATTTGGTAAGCAATACTATGAAGTAAAAATTCCAAGGCAAAGAGCCTCCAGTGATATTAACAAGCATGCTTCCTGAGATATCAGATAAAAAGATAGGACATATGGAAATTGTGGACTTTTGGAAGATGATGAGCAGAGAAGGTAGATCACCTCTAGCACAACGAACATTGGACAGTGGTCTAGGCCGTGCATGAGGACATCCAATTGCAATTCAGTGTGCAGAACTATTTTGGAGTGTGTCAAGGGATATGTTCAAAATTCAAGGGACATCAAGACCTCAAGAGGTAATATCATGGCAAGGCTAGATCTAGTGTCTATTTTCATCACATTTAGATTGCTAGTAAGAGAAGAATTCACAAAAATCTCTAAAGAAAATGCTCAAGGATACTTCCATCAAAATAAGAAAACATGTTTGAATGTTATTACTAGGAGTTGGCTTGATCAACCTAGAAGTCAATAGTCATAGTTACCAAGAGTGTTGCATAGAAATATCCTTATTCAAGACATTTCCCATATGATCATTCTCCTCAATAGGGTAGTGTGAAATCAGACTAATGAAGACATTCAGGATTGGATGTTTTTGTACATTAATACCATTACCACTAGAAAACAGTTTATAGATAGGGGAGAAATGATTAGTGATGCCCTTCATCGCAAGTTAGCCAAATTCAATGTGAGTCAGGGGTTTTACATGTCCTCATACCTAATGGACATGATTTCTAGTATGAAGTCATGGCCTGGTCTTAATCCTTATGGGGAGTATAATTCAACCACAAATTTATAATTATTACCCCTAGTTGCAATTAAAACAAAGTAATGCTCACTTTTGTGGGGGTGAACGATGACTTTTTTTATGCTCATAGCCATAGAGCTATAGGGACATATATGACTCTAAATTTCTCCTAAAGTAGCTAGTCTCATGAGTACTTATGGTAGAATTTTCATATAGTACCCCCGATTCATTTACATCTGCATTGGAGGTTTTCAAGATTATCCTCCTATGTTGCCTCACTTCATAGATGGTATGTTGGTGCTTTTAGGAGTTTGCAGCAAATTGGTCAAGTGAAGAAAAGTGTAGGAGCAAAGGATCAATTCCTTTCCCGATCGGTATTGGACACTATAGTTGTTTTTCTTCTTCAAATGCTCAAAATATCAAGAGATCCATGGTGAACATAACTTTATACTCTTTCCATAGTCATTTCCCATTGATGGAAATGAGTATGTTAAAAACACCTTGGCACTAGGACTTAGCTATCTCCATTTCCCTACAATGGAAGACTATAGGGCAAACTATGAAAATGACTTCGAAGTGAGAAGAAGGGACTGGATGAGATTCAAGATGCAACAAATCATTGATTACAAAATGGGATGGGATGTGACAGGCATAAAAGAGGATGGTTTAGACTTAATTGATCCTTTCTTCTTTGAGCGGATATAGCTGTTAGAATTTTCATATATTAATTGGTATCTGTTGGAATTGAAAGACCTCAAGGAAAGAACCTTCTTTATAATTCAACAAACTAAGAATTGGTTAAAGAATAAAGTGAAAGAAGCCATAGCAACTAGATCAATAAGAAGAGGCAATATAAAGAAAAATGATAATTCCCAAGAAGATACGTCAATTTTAGCCATTCCAACTTCTATCTCTACTTCTTCTATTTCTTTACATAGCACACAAGGTGGAGATGATGGTGAAGATCCGGATAAAGAATTTGATCTAATTTTTGCATGTGAACTCAATGCAGTCACCATGAAGAGGAGATCTAAACCCAAGGAGAAGACTTTAAAACCAATTCAAAAGATGATAGATGAAGCTCTTGAGATGAATGCTTTACCATCTTCTTTCATAGATAAGATGATTCAATCCATACCATCCCCTTCATGCTCATTATCTCTTGAAAGTACATAAGCAACTCAAGAGGTGTCGATTGTAGAGAATGTGCATAACTTGGATTTATCATCTATTGTCCTACAAGTTCCTTTAGTAATCGACTAATCTGCCCATACCTCAACATCTTGGTTATAACCAAGTTTGGAGAGAAAGAAGAAAAGGATGGTCCAATTAGAAGCACTGAAACTAGATGCCATAACTGATTTAGTGCATAAAGGTATGAATGTAAAGAAGACTAGAACAGATTCTAGATTGGCAGTAAATCCTACCTCAGGAAACCTATTTGTTTAAATTGTACAATTACTTAAAGAGAAGCACATAAATGAGGCAAACAAATCTGATTTTAGCATAACTAAATTGGATCTAGGTCAGATCACTCACAAAGGAAGAGAGCATAATATTCAAGTGTTAGTTTGTGTCCTGATGGAACAAACAAGGAGAGACAAACAAGCTAAGAATCAACTCAAGTGTCAAGTTCGAGCCTTTTCTTCATGCATTCGATCGATGGTTGGTGATTCTTTCTAGACCCTAGTTCATCTATAAAAATAACAGCAGATCCCAAGAAGATGTTTGATGGAGAAACCATTTAAGACATAGGAGAATGCTAAACTTAAGGTAAAATGGTGAAAGTTTGGATAAAATGCATGAAAGAACGAGCATCAAGCTTATTTTAGGAAGTTAAGGTTACATATGCTAAAGTAGATCATATACAATGAAACATTCAAAAAGAGTTAATAACTCTCAAAGAGGAACAAACATTCTATAGAGAAATTGATGCTAATTTAGTAAAGATTAAAGTAATGGATAGTGATATAGTAAAATCATTGAATTTAGTCACCTATGCAGAAGAAGAGAAAATTGACATATGGCTAGAAAACATCAAATGGAAAAATGTTAGCATGAATCAACAATTGGATGGAGGAGAATAGTTCTTAAACTCTTGCAAGCTACTGAAAAAGAAGGCCCTAGGGAATATATTGACGATTGTAGAAGGTACCCCCGTTAGCGAACACGCTCAAGATCTAGACATATCTTCCATTTTGGAATGCATAGAGGTAAAGATTGGCACCAAACTTGGTAGTAAACAAAGTTCAGATGCTAAGATTATGATGAGATTGAGTAGTCTCTTAATGACATTGGACTCCTATATTTAGAACTTACTAGGTTACATCCTAGAGTTGGATGAAGTTAGAAAGAGACACAATCTATGCAAGCTGAAAATGCAAAGTTTAATTATCATCAAAAAAAAGACTTTGGCACAAGTCATCAAATCATTTAGGGCATACAAGGAAAACTTGACTCGGCTACTCATAGCACCTATAGATCAAAGAGAAAGCTCTGGAAACATCAATGATCATAGTTGAAAGTTAGAAGTAGATATGTCTAAAGTTGTCTCAAATTTTTGTTTATATATTTTGTAAAGAGGTCAACTTTAGAATCAATTTTGGTTTTGGTCATTAACTTTTTCCAACTATAGTTAAGCATTGAAAGTTAGAGTTGGTTATGAACCATCTTCAAATTAGTCCAAACTCTAACTTTATGAGTAGTTATGAACCTGAAAGTTTAGTTATTCTAGAATAGCTATAAATCCATGAATCTCAATGTAATAAGGGACCTTTTGGACTTGGAGACATGGAACACTTATGTTTTGACAACAAGGCAATTTTTGGAAGATGTGTACAATTGTTGTTCTTGTAATTAGTCATTTCTTATTTTCTTGGTGCTAAGAAATAAAAGAAAGTACATTTTATGTTCTCTTTTCTATTGAATCTGAATTGTTGAAGTGTTAATTCATCAATATGAATAATTTCATGGTATGGTGTAAATATTCACAAATCATTAAATTAGCATTGTGTTGATGGTAGTTCTCAATTATAGTTCTTGTTTGGTTTCATTAGTAGTCTACATCAATTTTATTGAAACGTTGAAGTCATGTGGTGCATTCATCATCAATAGTTTTCTTTCTATTTTCTAAGTTGTAATCATCTTTATTAAAAAATCAAAATTTTATCTTATCAGGGAGCTGCCCCTCTAAACATAGAGGAAGGCTAGATATCAAGGGCCTATCCAACTGTTGGAGAAATTGATTTGTCACACACTTCATTAGGCTAAATCATGTATTTTCTAAGTGACAAATCTATTTACCAACAAAGTTATATATATAAAATATTTATGATTAATAATAACTATTTGGTCCATTTAAGTTACATATATGTTAAATTTCATATAGTTATACAATATTCTATTAACAACAAATGATAATTTTAAATTCAATTATTAGATATTTTTAGATTAAGCTTTGGTTGAATGTTTAAAAAGTTATTTTTTGGACACATCTCACTAGGTGCACTATTTTAACGAGTTGTATGATGAGTCACAACTTCAAATCTTAGTTATAGATAGTTCAATGTCCATTTTACATTTCTAAAAAAAATGGAGGCCTTATGATATCCCATATAGCGGCTACATGTTGACAAAGTTAGCCCTCGTGACTATTGGTTCCTCTCCCCTAAGATTTGTTGAAAATGCCTTTGTATGCCCAACATATGGCCAAGAAACTAAAGGGTTCTCTAAAAGGGCCTAGAAGGAGCTTGAAGGATTGTCGATGTGTCACTGATAGCAACAATCTGTGAGCTTAAACTAATGGCCATATGACCATCACCGCAAAAAAGAAATCAAATAGAAAAATGTCAAGACACTAGAAAATAGAAAAAACATCACCAAAAAGTAACACAAATGCCAAAATAATGCTCAACAATGCCTTGGTATCACACAAGTGACAAAACACTGGCAAGGGTCACTTCAGGTGGAGCATGGTTGATGGAATATGGTAGTGGCTGAGGATGGCCAGCAATGTGCCTGTAGGGGTTGCTTTAGGTGGAGTACAAGCGGTGAAGCATGATTGTTGGGCGAAGGTCCTGAGGCTACGCGGTGGTATATAGGAAAAGGAAGGGTGGCAAGTGAAATGGTGCCTTGCTAGAGGTGGTTGAAAATGGTCTCTTCATGTAGGATTGATCTACGTCAACATGTATAGGGGCCCATAGGCCTATGTCAGCAATTACATTTAAAAAATAGTCCCCACTTTCTAAAAAAGTTTCCTCATTAATTTTTTTTAAAAAAATGCATCCACTTTTTAATGAAGTGTTTTTTAAATTTTTTTATAAACAAATTAAAAATCATCATCTTGTTTTTGTGCCCAATATTACACAGCATTTTAGGCAAAAAAAATTGCCTTAGAGGTCAATTGTGGCCAATTTGGACAAATTTAATATGGAAAGAAGGGTTTTTAGTTGCTACAAACCCAATGCTGAGGTCAATTTGGACTCGAAGAAAAAAAAAAGGTAAACCCATATTTTACAAAAAAATCAATAAAAAAAACTTGATTCTCCTGATCAAACCTTCGTTAGTCAAAATTCTTCAAAAACCAAAATTAGTTGTAGCAAATCAATGCTCTGACACTATGTAAAAGTTGTCAATCTAACTACATGAAGTAAAGATCAATTACTTGCAAAGATAACCTATTAGGGGAGATAAATGGAGTAACAAAGCAAAGAAGATTTGGGCTCTAAAAATATGAAAGATTATATTATGAAATCAAACAAGTCAAATAAAATATACAATGAGAAATTCTTATAATAATTGTTAATTGATATAATTATTAAATGGTATTGATGCATAAAGTGATATCTTAAGGGTGAATTAAAAGTAACTTAATGATGGGAGGAAAAATTTCCTCTTATGGCCAAACCATGGCACATGGATTTTGATATGCTTACTGAATCCTTTAACGAGTTTCCTATCTGGGTCCAATTACTGAATCTCCCGATGCATCTCTGGTTGGATTCAGTTTATGAAGCTATTGGGGATGCCATTGGTGATTTTTTATGTGGACCTAGACACTTCAGATATCCTTCATTTGACATATACTAGATTTCTTGTAGAGATGGATATTTCTAAAGGCTTTCCTAAGATGGTTTGTTTGGATTCTTTGAGGGGCTCTTGGACCCAAACATTGGATTATGAAGGTATCCCTTTTTGCTATAGAAAATGTCATAAGATTGGTCCCATTGTTGCTTGTTGTACTGTGGTGATGACTAAATCTAGGCAACCACCTTCCTGATGGTCAGGGGCCTCTTCTGAACACTATATGGTGGTTAAATCCAGTGATGCTCCTCTAGATTTAGCAGTTATATCTACAGATGTATCTTCAGTTGATGATCTTTTGGTGCTGGTGTTAGATGAGGTTCATGTCCCTTCTCCTGCCCCAGTACTGGACATTCCTCCTGGTCCTATTGAGGGCCAAGACCCTTTACCCTCTCTAGCCCCTGCCCCTATCCTTCCTCCTGATTCTGTGAGGGGCTAGTTGGCAATGGGCTCTTCTAGGAAGATTGTTGGTTTTTCAGATTCCCCCGGGCTTCATTGTTCAGTTTCTACTGGGGATTGGATTGCTAATGCAACTAAGGTGAAAGATGGTTGGACTGTGGTAAAAGGAAAGAACACTAGACCATCAGCTCCTCCTTTAGAAATGAACCTCCAATCATGCAAGGGTGGCTCTAAATCAAAGGGCAAATCGTGATATAGCTAGCTCTGCCCCCTTGTTGGATCTTTACTTTTGGTTGGTGATAGGCTTTTTGTCACCTTGGTTACCTTTTGTTCGGGGGGTGATCAGTTCTGCCTTTGCTTGCAGTATCATTGTATCTGAACTTATTGAAAATCTTAAGACTTGTACAGGGTTTTAGGCTCCCTTCAAAACCTGTTTATCTTATCAAAAACTTAATGATTAAGTCAATATAACTTAATAATTAGATTGTTTTATTCTAGCAAATAATGTCTGTTTACAACTAATACTCTTTAAAAAAAAATAGAAATAATACACTTTATTTAAATTTTTTCTACTTATTTATTTTTTATTATAAGATTGTTTTTATTAATTTTCTAATAAGACAAGTTTAAAACCCCAACAAAATTGGCATTGACAATAAATATTAGTGAAAAACAAGTATTAAGAATTACAGTAGTATAAATTACAATTGATTTTCTAAACTTTGTAAAATAAATAATTACAATGTGAATTATGTCACCACCACGAGTGTGAGTTGTTTAATGTGTTACATATGATACTATAACGTTGTCACTATGTGTTTGTCTAACACAATGGTTGTAATAAATACAATTAATATATACTTATTTATGCAATTTTTTAGTATTTTTCGAGTTGGAAAAATCAGTTAAACACAAAGGAAATTTGTTTTGATCAATGAGAAAATAATTATTCTACAAAAAATAATTTAAAAAATATAACTACCCATTTAAGAATCTTTTTAATGTACAAAATTAATTGTAAGAAGCTAATGAAAATATTAGTTCACTACATATAAAAGTTGGCTAATAAAATCACTTTCTAATGATAACTCAATTTATATTATTTAATTAAATTTGTTTACATCTTAGAAGTATAATATTAAAATGTCGTAGTTTGTTAGAAATATAATGTTAAAATGTTGTAGTCTGTTAGCGTCATGACATGATGACATGATGTGACATTATAAAATTATGTATTATTTATTTTTTATTATTGTTAGATGGAATTATTATTATGTGTTAATTTTGAGATTTCTACTCACAATTTACCAATACATTGTAGACTCTTGCCTAAATTATCTCAATTCTTATCTTGCAGACCGAATTGTTATTTTAATCCACGAAAGTGAAAAAAAAAAACGAGATTTAAAAAAAAATAGATGCCATGATTCGAAGTGAAAAAATACAATTATAGATGCTGATGAAAAGCAAAGCATAATTTTAAAATAGGTATTCCCTCTTATTATTATCATGGCCGTCCTCACCAAGAATCGTTTGTTTTGGGTTAACTTTCGCTTTTCTACGATTGTTTTTTCAATTTATATATCCTCTTCGGCTCTCACCATTTCAACCCCTGTGCTATCTGCCCGAAAAGAAATGGAAGACTCAAAGTTGCAGGGCTTCCTTAATATTCCTATCATAGCTTCCGCACGACACTTGTGGGATTTTCTAAACGACTTCTGTGGCCTGCAAAAATGGCAGCCCAGCTTGCTCGTATGCGAAAGAGTGGAGGGAACACCGGCTGAAGGTCCTGGCTGTGTTCGCTATGTTTCTTTTCCCTCTTCAGGAGGTCAAGTTTCTTGGGCCAAAGAAAAACTCACATCCCTGGACTGCACTAATCGTTGTTATAGTTATAGCATTGTTGACACCAACGTGGAGGGATTTAATGGATATGAAGCCACTCTTCAAGTGATAGAGGGACAAGTGTTTGATGAAATGGTCTTTTGAGCTCGATCCAGTTGATGGCATCTCCCAACAGGAGTTTGTGGGTAACTTCAGCTCTGTCTTGACTGCCGCCATTAAAGGTCTTCAAGATGCTGTTTCAAAATGCCCCTAGAATTGTTCAACATATTGGGATGATTTCATGTTTCCTTGTCTATAGTTTCCATGAAGTTTGGTGAATTCCATTAAAGTTCTTCAAGATGCTGTTTCAAGATGCCCCTAGATGTGTTCAACATATTGAGATGATTTCTGTAGTTTTCATGAATTTCAAGTTTCTTTGTTCAAGTTTTAAGACGCTCGAGTGTATTGGGTGTCGATGAAATGTTCGAATTATGACAGATTATGATAGTTTATCTACTTAATTAGGGTGTGTTGTCATTAGTTTGTGTTGGATCTCTGTTTTGATTGCCATCATGGGCTCTTAGTTGAATATTTTGTGAAAAATTAAACTATTGCAGTCACTGATTATTAATCTCCTATCACAAATGATTATTAAACTGCTGAAAATAAATTTTCAGCTAATATCGAAAAACAACACAACTGCAACTTCACTTAAAATACGGAAAGAAATGCGCAACAGAATCAACACAATATTTTCGGACAAATTGTCCCTGAAAAAACCCCTAAGGGAAAACCAGTTCTACAGATGAGAAATTATATTAAACTTCAGCAAATCAAGAGATACAAAATTCCTTGCCTCACACTGGCAGAACTCCGACAACCTCCTAATTTCTCCCGCTGATATTTCTCACTGCTATCCCTGCGCTAACACTGCAAGACTGTTTGCTAACACTGCAAACTGCTTCACAAAAGCTTCTCTCTTTGTGCCCTTGCTAACACTGCAAGACTGTTTGCTAACACTGCAAACTGCTTCACAAAAGCTTCTTCCTGTGCCCTTGCTAACACTGCAAGACTGTTTGCTAACACTGCAAACTGCTTCTTCAAAGCTTCTCCTTGCTAACACTGCAAGACTGTTTGCTAACACTGCAAACTGCTTCTCCAAAAGCTTCCTTGCTAACACTGCAAGACTATTTGCTAACACTGAAAACTGCTTCTCCAAAAGCTTCCTGCCTTTGCCCTTGCTAACACTGCAAGACTGTTTGCTAACACTGCAAACTGCTTCACAAAAGCTTCTTCACATCCAAAGCTTCCTGCAAGACTGTTTGCTAACACTGCAAACTATTTCTCCAAAGCTTCCTTGCTAGCACTGCAAGACTGTTTGCTAACACTGCAAACTGCTTCTCCAAAAGCTTCCTTGCTAACCCTGCAAAGCTTTCTGGCTTACTACTATGCCCTTGCTAACACTGCAAATAGCTTCACCAAAGCTTCATTACTGTGCCCTTGCTAACACTGCAAACTGCTTCACCAAAGCTTTTCATTATGCCCTTGCTAACACTGCAAGACTGTTTGCTAACACTGCAAACTACTTCACCAAAGCTTCTCATTGTGCCCTTGCTAACACTGCAAGATTGTTTGCTAACACTGCAAATTGCTTCACCAAAGCTTCATTCACTGTGCCCTTGCTAACACTGCAAGACTGTTTGCTAACACTGCAAACTGCTTCACCAAAGCTTCATTCACTGTGCCCTTGCTAACACTGCAAGACTGTTTGCTAACACTGCAAACAGCTTCACCAAAGCATCACTGCCTTTTTCTCCAAATGCCCCCTAGACCCCTTTTTATACTACTCTCGTTGGTAAACCAACGATCGAGATTAAAACAAACCAACGGCTGAGATTAAGACAACTCAACAGCCAATAATAGAATTGGTTGCAAGGTGTCCAAAAGGGAATCTCTAAAATTAGTAAATAATAACCATTTACTAATTTTTGGCAAGTGGACAAACAGCTGTCCAAACCACCCATAAATACAACTGCTATTCATAGATAAGGACGAACAGCTGTCCAAGCTACCCATAAATAGTGCTGCTATTTTCGGGTCAGAAATAACAGCTGTCCAACTAACAATAATTAACACTCCCTCTTAGCGAGGAAGCTGTTCTGCATGAGACCCATCTTATCTCTGAAGAAGATAAATTTGGCCTTTCCCAAAGCCTTCGTCAGAATGTCTGCTACCTGCTCATCTGTAGGTATGTATTGTAGTCGAACAACTTTCTTCAATCTGCACACGTGGGTCTCTTTGCTGTGTGCTACAAAGCCTTCTGGTTGTTCTATGTATACCTCCTCCTTCAACTCACCATTGAGGAATGCTGTCTTGACATCCATTTGATGGATCTGCCATCCCATATGTGCTGCAAGTGAGATTACAGCTCGTATAGAAGTATACCTGGAAACTGGAGCAAATGTCTCCTCATAGTCTATTCCCTCCTTCTGAGAGAACCCCTTTGCCACAAACCTAGCCTTGTATTTCTCGATGCTACCATCTGCACCGTGCTTTATCTTATAAATCCAGCGTGATCCAAGTACAGCCCTATCTGTTGGTCTAGGTACTACCTCCCACACATCATTCTGCATTATTGAAGAATATTCCTCAACCATAGCATCTCGCCATACCTGATGTTCTGCAGCTTCCTGATAGCTAGAAGGCTCACTATCTACCAACTGACTAACATAGTCATTGAACTTGGCTGGTTGTCTTCGCTGTCTAGTACTCTTCCTAGGAGCTCCCACAAACTCCTGAGTATCCCTTTGTGCACAATCTCTGATGAAGTGATATCTGATATCTATATGTTTAGACCTATCATGAAACACTAGATTTTCAAACAACTTGATGCAACTCTGATTGTCACAATGTATCACAGTAGTCTCAACCTTCTGACCAAACAAGGCTACTAACAACTTCTGAAGCCATATAGCTTCACATGTCGCCATGCTAGCTGCTATGTATTCTGCTTCTGCTGAACTTAGAGCCATAGACTTCTGCTTCCTGCTGAACCAAGATACAACTCTTGATCCCAAGCTGAAACAACACCCTGAAGTGCTCCTTTTGTCTGTTGTACTTCCTACCCAATCTGCGTCAGTATAGCCTATCAACCTGATACCTTCACCTCGAACATATCTAATCCCATACTCGACTGTACCACACAAGTAACGTAGCACATGCTTAGCCGCTATCCAATGCATTCTCTTTGGTTCAACCATGAACTGACTAAGAGAGTTTACTGCAAATGCTATATCTGGTCTAGTGTTGACCAAATACATAAGCGAACCAATCAACTGTCTATATAAAGTGGGATCTACATCTTTCTCCTTAGATGTATCGTCATGCTCTATGCTCACCTCCGGAACACCTGTCACGGTCTCACGAAGCAATCTAAGTGCTCCATGATGAATATGGCCCATCCTCCTATGCCATAGCTCTCCAAGATCTCTAGGATTATTGTTGCTCATAAGTGCCTTAGGAGTATCAAACTGCAATCTATAAAGGCGACCACTCCTAACTCCAATAGTTATGGGTGATTTCCAATCCTTGTGCTTAATCAACACATGTGTCCCTCTAAAGAGTACATTATACCCCCTATCCTGAAGAACAGATATAGAAATCAAATTCATACCTAAGCCCGGCACATATAACACATCATGAAGAGGAATTATCTTTCCATTCTCCCTCTGAAACTGAACAGTCCCTTTCCCAACAGGGTTGAGTTTGGACAAATTTCCCATAAAAATTTGGATGTTGGTGTCCTCCTCCTTGTAACTGGAGAAGTACTCTCTAACTCCTGTCATATGAAATGACACGCCACTATCTATATACCAAACACACTGTGAGGTTGAGCTAACCATACAAGCTATGAGTGCAAACTCATCTTCCATTCTGCTGGAGAGTTCTTCTGCACTTGCTGAAGCTGCCACCTGCTTCTTACCCTTTTTCCTCTCTGGGCAATCACTGACATAGTGGCCAAACTCGTGACATCCAAAGCACTTAACCTTAGAAAGGTCCTTCTTCTTCTTTTCACTTTGTGAATTTGATCCTTTGCTAGATCCCTTCTTTGCTTTCCCTTTACCCGCTAGGGCAACGTTCTCTTGTTCCACCTCATTTTTCTGACTCTTGTTGGCCCCATTGACAAGACTTAGTCTAAACTCCTCCTGAGTGAAATCAGTCCATAGTCGATCCCAACTCGGTAAAGTATCTCGTCCACTGACAACTTGAAGAAAGACACTTCATTGTTTAGTAAACCCATTTAGGGCTATTCTCACTAGCTCATCATCACTAGGGCTATCTCCAACAGCTGCTAACTTATCCTTGACAAGTCTGAGCCTGGTGAGGTAACTTGTGACGTCTTCTCCCTGATTCATCTGGGTATTCTTTAGCTTCTCTCTGAGAATCAACTTCTTGTTAGTGGTAGCATTCTGGTACAGATTTAGAATGGCGTCCCACATCTTCTTTGCTGTATCTAGCTCCGAGATATGTGGAACAATATGATCCTTGACACCATCAAGGATAATCCTCCTTGCTTTGGCATCGTCCTTCCTATATGCTGCAAGCTGTGTTGCATCCATTGGTACAGGTACACCACTGGTAGCATAATCCTTGATACCATTCTCTTCCAACAATAAAGAAATTCTGGCCTTCCAGACACCAAAATTTGAGGTACCATCCAATCTATCCTGATCTCTCAAACCAGCTGAAGCCATCTCAAGGGTTTAAAGCAATAATAAATCTAAAGAGATCAAAATTTCTTTCCTAGGGCAAAACTCTTCTACCCTTAACAATGCTCTGATACCATGTGAAAAATTAAACTATTGCAGTCACTGATTATTAATCTCCTATCACAAATGATTATTAAACTGCTGAAAATAAATTTCCAGCTAATATCGAAAAACAACACAACTGCAACTTCACTTAAAATACGGAAAGAAATGCGCAACAGAATCAACACAATATTTTCGGACAAATTGTCCCTGGAAAAACCCCTAAGGGAAAACCAGTTCTACAGATGAGAAATTATATTAAACTTCAGCAAATCAAGAGATACAAAATTCTTTGCCTCACACTGGCAGAACTCCGACAACCTCCTAATTTCTCCCGCTGATATTTCTCACTGCTATCCCTGCGCTAACACTGCGCCCTTGCTAACACTGCAAGACTGTTTGCTAACACTGCAAACTGCTTCACAAAAGCTTCTCTCTTTGTGCCCTTGCTAACACTGCAAGACTGTTTGCTAACACTGCAAACTGCTTCACAAAAGCTTCTTCCTGTGCCCTTGCTAACACTGCAAGACTGTTTGCTAACACTACAAACTGCTTCTTCAAAGCTTCTCCTTGCTAACACTGCAAGACTGTTTGCTAACACTGCAAACTGCTTCTCCAAAAGCTTCCTTGCTAACACTGCAAGACTATTTGCTAACACTGCAAACTGCTTCTCCAAAAGCTTCCTGCCTTTGCCCTTGCTAACACTGCAAGACTGTTTGCTAACACTGCAAACTGCTTCACAAAAGCTTCTTCACATCCAAAGCTTCCTGCAAGACTGTTTGCTAACATTGCAAACTGCTTCTCCAAAGCTTCCTTGCTAGCACTGCAAGACTGTTTGCTAACACTGCAAACTGCTTCTCCAAAAGCTTCCTTGCTAACCCTGCAAACCTTCCTGCCTTACTACTGTGCCCTTGCTAACACTGCAAACGGCTTCACCAAAGCTTCATCACTGTGCCCTTGCTAACACTGCAAACTGCTTCACCAAAGCTTTTCATTATGTCCTTGCTAACACTGCAAGACTGTTTGCTAACACTGCAAACTGCTTCACCAAAGCTTCTCATTGTGCCCTTGCTAACACTGCAAGATTGTTTGCTAACACTGCAAATTGCTTCACCAAAGCTTCATTCACTGTGCCCTTGCTAACACTGCAAGACTATTTGCTAACACTGCAAACTGCTTCACCAAAGCTTCATTCACTGTGCCCTTGCTAACACTGCAAGACTGTTTGCTAACATTGCAAACAGCTTCACCAAAGCATCACTGCCTTTTTCTCCAAATGCCCCCTAGACCCCTTTTTATACTACTCTCGTTGGTAAACCAACGACCGAGATTAAAACAAACCAACGGCTGAGATTAAGACAACTCAACAGCCAATAATAGAATTGGTTGCAAGGTGTCCAAAAGGGAATCTCTAAAATTAGTAAATAATAACCATTTACTAATTTTTGGCAAGTGGACAAACAGCTGTCCAAACCACCCATAAATACAACTGCTATTCATAGATAAGGACGAACAGTTGTCCAAGCTACCCATAAATAGTGCTGCTATTTTCGGATCAGAAATAACAGCTGTCCAACTAACAATAATTAACATATTTGTCAACAAATTGAAACTAAGTTATGTGTATTATTTGTTTCAGGACTTGATTGTGTTTGATTTTTTCATCAATGTTTTGAATTACATTCTGTGATCCATCACACAGATGAAGAGAGCAAACTATGTTATGTTGCAGTTTTCATGGGCCAAGATAACTTCCATGTTTGTTTCTTTATAGTTTTCGTTGTGAATGGCTTTAGGAAACACAACTGCCATGGATGTCTATCAAACTGTAGAATTTGGGATCAGAATTTGTTATTATCGAATCAATCAGTTTGGTTTAAAATCTCTGTAGCTGAATCTTGGTGATTTCAATAAGTATCTTTTCGATATGTATGTGATCATTCTGCAATATTGATAGGGTTTTGCAATATCATTGAGATCATATTTGATTACATATATTCACTAAAATCACATTTGATGGTGCGATCTTAAATTTTTGAATTAAACATATACTTGTCAAACAAATTGCCATAAAAATATATATATTTGTTTCCTATAAGTTTGAGAGGCATGAATTGAGGATGCATAACTACTGGGCCTTCCCCAAATTAGACAATTTTAATGCACCCTCAAATGCCAAGCCTGATTGAGTATTTGTTTAATCCACAAGTTCAAAAAAAACAAATGCAGTAATAAACCAAACGAAAAATTCATTTGCCGCCATAGTCATCACTATTATTAGTGGAAGTCATCCATGGATGACAGGCAGCAACAAATATCCAAAAAATATACCAAATCTGGAACCACAAAAATATTCACAAATTGTGCATCAATTAGTTTTATGTACAATGATTTCTGAAAACAGGTTCTCTAGTCCAATTCCTAAACCATATTCACCAAGCTAATGAACTTTTAGTAGCCTTGATAGCTAATGAAAATGACTCGGTGGAATGATACAAGAGGATTTGGGTTCTATTCCCTGCCTTAAGTCTTTACACCTAAGCAATAATAAGCTGGTTGCCAATATTCCCCGACAAATTTTTATTAATGCCCAATTGCGAAGTCTAGACCTTTCTTATAATTATTGTATCAAATAATAGATGAGAACATCATTCATGGTGATGTTCCACAGAAGCTAGGTAGCTGCAAATATTTTACTTTGCTAAATATTGCAACAAATAGCATAAATGGGTAGATATCTAAATATTTTACTTTGCTAAATATTGCAACAAATAGCATAAATGGGTAGATATCTATTGAATTGGGATCTCTTGAAATACTGTAACGAGCACATCCACAACAAAATTATTTAAATGAGAAAATTCCAAGGAAAATATCAAATTTCCAAAACTTAGCTTCTCTAGATGTTAGTTCAAACCGGCTCTCACAAATGATTACTCGCATATTAGTTTTAAAGATGCAAAGCTTTCAATGACTACATCTCTAAAACAATAGCATTTTGGGATCCATTAACAGTAGCATTGGACATTTAATGTTCTTGCTAGACATGAATTTAGCTCATACTAATCTTAGTGGAGAAATATCCAAAGAAATTCAATTGTAATCCAACCTCCGCATTGTCTTGAATTTTTTTCATATTAAATACCCCTACAATACTTTGTGATTCGACCATATTAGAGTCTCTGGATCATTCACATAACAAATTCTCTAGAAAAAATCCTGGTTTGCCAGGACAGATATAAAGTCTGGCAAATTTTTATATTTTTTATAATCAGCAGCTCACAGACACCCTGTCACATTTCACCAAGGCCACTGTCTCCCTGTCACATTTCACCAAGGCCACTGTCTTTGTACCTTTTGGGGAAGGACCATTTGCACAAGTATTTCTTTTTAAGCTAAATCTCCCCTATTTTTGTTTGAGCTTTCCATCACTCTTTCCTTGGCTATCTTCTTTAATATCTTCACTCATCTCCATGATTTCTAAGCCACAACATTTCAATAACTACAATTACTGAAGAATTCCTAGCCATATTCACATGAATGACTTTAGAGTTTGTGAAGAGGGTAGCTATGGGGATCAAAGAATGTAGAGGTTTTGAACCTTTGATCAACCACCTGAACAACAAGAATATAATCAAATCCCAATCGTCTTTTAAGATGACTTGGAATATATCCAATTGCATAGAAAGCTCATTGTAACAGATGATCAAAGCCCAATCGTCTCACTTGTGTTGAAAAACATTACCCACGAGAAAGTTTTATACTACCCAATTGAATTTCCATGTAATCTGTTTATCAGAAATACCCAATTTGGTGGTATGGCCCTATCCAATTGGGAAACAACACACTAATAACCATGCAAAGCAGTAAGAAACTATCTGTCTATGCTCTTCCAGGCTGAAAACCTTAAACAAAGTGACACACAATCGAAACATCTCTAAGAGTCTCCCGATAGATTATGGGACTATTCAAGGATGCTTTATGAGAACATCATTTAAGGATAACCTTTCTTTAATTAGGGGAAAACTCTCTTGAAACTAAAACCCTAATCTAGACCCCACAAACTGTAGGCACAAACTTTAGCTTTATTAGATTTGCACAAGATCAGGTTTGGGTTTTAAGCATGAAGACATGCCAAATAAAGAAAAAATATGTCTTTTTGTTCTTGGATATGAGCACAAGGCTACCACATCTACACAAGATGGTTGAATTGATACAAATGATCTAATATATACTAACTAAACACATACACTCTATCTAAAACTAGACTCCATAAAGAGTAGGCATATGCAAGAATTGGAATTGCAAGTTAAAATGAGATCTAGATAATTGAAAAAAAAGAAATTGGATATAGTGTTTAGAATAACCACATAAGTGAAAAATCTATGATACTCACCAAGATACATTCAATTTACCAAATCAGCTTACACAAAGCAACTTGAATATCAATTTTAGCAATAAGCAAGGATAAAATAACTATTGGCTAAAGTCTAAATGCATAAAATAGTTATTTAGAAAGCTTTGCATACTCAAGCAATGCAATACATCAAACATTAATACAAAATAAACTGCTAAAGTTCTAAATTGAAAATAGAATACTCGCCCACAATGAAAAGATCTAAAGACAAAATTGCACAAAAATAACACATCTAAAATAAGGAAATCGTCAAATATATTTTAGCTAAACAATTATAGTTCCAAAATAGATCATAGTCCTAAAAGGTTATATAAACGTGGCTACTTATAAACTTCAATTAGTACATAGAAGATAACAAAAGGCAACTTGAAGATCAATTTTAATAGTAAGCAAGCATAAAATCACTATTGGTTAAAATTGAGTTGCATATAACAAGTGTTTAGAAGGTTATGTACACTCAAGCAATGCAAAATATCAAAGACTAATATGGAAAAAAAACCACTAAATTAATTGAAAGTAAGATCTAAAAATAGAATTGCCCAAAAATAAAAAATCTTAAACAAGGAAATCTTGAAATAGGTTTCTTCAGCTAACATTTGTGGTCTCTATATAATCCTTCTAAAATTTTATCTCAAACTAACCACAAAGAGCCTTCAATCACTACATCTTGCACAACAAAATCATCTTGTGAACTCTATGATTCTAGCTCTTCAAAATGATTCTTGCAGCTAGGCACCTAAATTTGAAAGCTTGATATTTGGCATATTACCATTTAAAAATCCAAAAACTAGGTCAAGCAAAAAGTTAAAGCTTATTGTAAGGAAACTTGCAACAAAATATATAACCATTTCCACATAACCCATAATAGATTTGAAATAAATATGCAATTAAAATCCACATGCAAGAAAATAGACAACATAGCCACAAAATGTGACAAGATATACCCTGGGAAACCCTCATTAAGTGAAAAAAACCCAACCTCCAAAAGCATCCATTACCATGTATTATTCAGCAAAAACAACATTGCAATACAACCATAGACACCTTCAAAGCCAAAGCCACAACTAAGCAATCCATGTGAACAAGCATGAATCCACACATCCCATGTCATGCTTTTAACCTTCACAAATGCTCCCTTGGCTAACCTATCAAGCCTTGTCCCACTCAACTCTTGCCTTTTTTGTCTTCTCTCTTCTTACATCAATAACTACCCTTGTGGCTGCTTATATAGTAGCAAGTCCCACAAAACCACCAAGTTGTATTACATAAACCATGTGCTACCTAACCCTTTGACCCCACATTTAATATTAAAAATTTAATTCTTTTCCCCAATATTAAATAACTGCATGAAATATTATCACAATGTTACGATATGACTCATCAAGTATATCCCATGGGAATCTTTACATGTTGCACGTCCATCTAGATGCAACATTAAATAATAAAATAAAATAATACAATATAACAATATTATGCAATGCATGCAACACTCATTATCTCAATAATCTCCCACTTATTGTATACATTGCATAGGGTCAATTTAAAGCTACATAAATAAATAAGGAAACAATTTCTATCATGGATCAAAGTACACCAAGTGCTCTATCTTGGTATTTGTTGGGCATTCATTTTGCACAAGTTCAACAACAGGAATCCATAGTGTAATTCCTCTCTTGAAAAGAAAATTTTTTCAAAGATCTACTCCAAGGTTTAGTATTTGTCTTGTGATGTACCAAAATCTACTCAGTAGAAGATAAATGTGAATGTTCATGAGGAGGCCTTTGCTAGTTCCAAAAACTCTTTTACCTTGGAATCAAGTAAAATCTGTTCACTGTCTCAAAATATCACACCAAAAGAACAATATTTTTGTATTTTCTATTTTTCAATGAATGCAACTCTAACAATGCAACTACTATGAGGTCCTATTGTAACAAGGGGTTAGCAAAGAAAATCACGAAACTGAAAGCAAATAACATGAAATCAAATAACTTGAAATTGAAATTCCTAAACGGAAATAAGCTATAGAACACAACATGTTGTGAGTTAAACCTTTGAAGAAATTGGTAGGAAACCAATGAAAATAGGAGTAGCGCTTCCTAGAAGCCACTGATGCAATCGTCGGTGAGAATCTTTAACAAATCGAATGATGTTTCACTCTTTATCAAATCACAAGGCCTTGGAAAGTGTGCCCATGCGAGACAAAAGCTATGTAGGCACAATCAGATGATCTCTTCTCAAGCTCGTTACGTCAATGAAATTCATGTATCTGTAGCAAACACCAGAACTAAAAGATTGCACGACCAGAAACAATGCAATAAACTTTTGGCTCAACCACAATCTCATGAATAAAATTCACAAAACAATGACACATCTAGGAAAGAATAACTACACTCTGAATGCTAGCACCAAAAGCATAATTTTATTGCATAATAATAGTGGCCCTTGTTACATTTTACAATGGGGTATTTATAAGAAATCATCTCCTCAATTTGTGTTGAGAGTGAGAGATATCTTAATGCAATAAAATTCTATTAAAACATTAAAACAAGCTAAATATATATAAGTTGGTAGTCTAACTAATGCCTAGAGGGAATCCATCCATATTTTATTCATTAATTAGATGCATGAGCCCATTACATGTCAAAAAAAATGAAAGCATGAGGGAGAAAGTAGGAGGAAGCCATCAGTCAAAGTAGAAGTGCATGGAGACACCAAAAATAGAAGCTGGCCCTTCACTTGATGTGTGTTGGAGTTAACTTGCCATTAAAATGTGTTTCCAATGCATGGAAAGTGCTATTTTTGGCACTAGAAATCAACTATCGGTGCACCTCTGAATTGCAGAGCTGTGGACTTGCAGACCTGTAGAGCTGTAGACCTCAACTAGGTCAAAATCTCAAAATTTTACTAAGTGTCAAAATTGAAATTCTGGCATCTTGATTTTGCTCATCTTTATCCTAAAGATATGTTTGGATGTTTGCCCTTGAATTTCTCTATAATCTCAGTAATCTTAGCGGCATCGAGAAGATCCAAAGCCTCATACTTATCTTTAATCTTCTGTCTATAATTGTCCACCTCAATTCAAGTTTCTGCAAAATCTCTAAGTTTGGTGTCCAACTCTAACAATGCTTCTTCTATCTAGAAGGCTTGTTTGATGTCTTCATCACTGGATGCTTCCTCTAAAGTCTTTCTAAAATTCTTCACAGCTACCTCAACTGGTAAAATCTTCTCTCATTCTTCATCTTCAAAAATGTCCAAGAATGCATCACTGTACAACTTTTCTGCTTCCAAAATTTGCTCTTGAGCTTGGTCCTTGAGCATATGTATCTCATCATGCAATGTTTCCATCACTTTATTTCCCTCTGAAATCTTTTCTATCCAATCATCTATCATGTCTAACTCTTCTCTAGTAAATACATCAATCAGAATGTGGTACCTTTTTCCTTTTATGGCCTGTAGAGTTTGTAAATCCTTGCTCCAAACCCGTACCTCATCCACAATACTGAAGTCCTATCTCAAAATTGCCATGATCTTATCAACATTCTCTTGTGTAGCATGTTATAACTTCAGACTTCCTGTAATTATAGTGACACCCCTATCCTCAAGATTGTCTCACCAATCCTGACAAGCTCTCAAAAATGGACTGAGTCGTACACCTTCCCCTTCTTTAAGAATGGTAGTCAAAGTCTCCTCAAGGCATTCAGAATCAAGAGGACCAATAACCTTAGCTAAATATCCTTTCAAGATCTCAAATTGCCTTCGAAGTGTTCTGATTTCAATCTCATCCTCTTCCATATGGTTAAGAACCTCCTTAACTCCCATAGTCATCATCTGTCGAGAAGTATCCCATGTAGGCTTTGCTAACATGATATTCTTCACTTCATAGTCCTGAAGGCTGACAACTTCTTCATTTGTACCTTTTGGAGGGTGAGCCACCTTTGCAAATAAGTCCTAGTTTCGAGTAGTAGTAATGAATGCAAATGGTGTTGCATCATGTAATGGAGAGACAGGCTTGTTCAAAATCTCTGCAATGCCATAAATATCATCCTCTGAAGCAAGGAATTGATGCTGAGCAGTTCTCATTATTTCCTTCCAGAACCATCTCAGGATATGTCTTTCTATAACCGTGACTCTAGATGATGAAAGGATGTCTTCAACTACCTCCTTCCCTTTGTCGCTCTTTCTCAGAGTCTCCTATTGTGAGGGTTCTTTTTCTGTAGTCTCAATTTTGTAGATCCTGTAGTTTGATCTTCAACTTCCAAGGGAGGCTGTTGTATACATTCTACTACCCGTGCCTCTTTTGATGACTCATCAATAACCCTTGGTTCTGGTTCTCCTTGTAATAACAATTCCTTCTGAACATGTTCTTCTAAACTCAGAGGTGGAGTTGTCACTGAAACCTTATCTACGATCATAACCTTAGGTGAAGATGGGGGAGTTGGATGAGGACCTTGTGTCTTAGGTGGCATCTGTGTCCAATCTTGCTGTTGAAATTCACCTGTAGGAGTATCTCTAATCTTATCTCCAACCAATTTTGTACCCACTGGCATGAAATCAAAATCTGGAATGGAGAGAATATCATCACCTAGCTCCCTTTTCTCATTCACCCATCATTGTACTTCATCTTCTGAAGAAGAGAGTTCTACCATTTCAGCTTGGGTGGGTGGTGGGGTATTTGTGACATTCTTCTTTCTTTCCAATTTCATGGCTTTTTCTAGTCAAATTTTCCTTTGTAGAGGCACTTGTTGTTCCTCCTCATCTAACTTTGTTTCATCCTCATTTGGTTCTTCCTTGGGAATGGTTTTAGGAATAGATGGATTAGGCACTAATCTTTTACGAGCTCTTTGCCTCTTGTTCATTCTAACCTTGACCCTCTTTTGTTTCTGTGGAACCATAGGAGAAGCAGGCTCTTCATGCATTAGATGAATGGACATCTTTGGAATCTCTCCTTCTTATTGTTGGCTTGACAAAATAGGAGCCAATGGAAAATCAACCTGGATATGAGAAATTCCAGGGTCTCGGGGGTCCTGGGGAGTAGATTCGTGTTGCTGCGAAGGGGCCTGTTCTTCAACATGCTCTATCTAGATCCTCTGAGGAGAGGTTGTCTTCCTCTTTTCTTTCTTCTTCTCTAAAAGATGGTAGTATCCCATTGGACAATCAAGCTAGTAGACTGTTTTTGGCCTGATAGGAGACTGGAGTGCAAAGATAGGAATTGTGACTTTCTTCCCCTTTACCCTTTATGGGTGAGCATGTGCATGGAATATCATTGTATCTGAAATTGGATCAAGTGGAAAGGTTTTCTTGATCCAATTCTTTGCCATTCTAATGACATGTCTCACTCGATGATTAATATCATCTCCTTCCTCTCTATCAATTTCTACATTTAGGATGGGCCTTTCACCAACTTTATTTGTATTGAATAAGGGATCCAGTAGCTCCTGTAAATTCTATAGCCTTATCTCATTCGGGACGGTCAAATGGAGAGCCTTCTCTACTAAATACAAAGTCATTCTACAATAGTCCCTGATATGAACATCATAGTCATTTGTGGCATTCATCCATTGATCTTCAATGGTGTCCTCGTGGTAGAACTCTTTTCCTGCCAGATTTTTCACTTTACCAACATCGTCGAAGAATGGTCGGGGAGAGTTATATTCTTTGAGAGGATAATTCTCCCATTCCCACTTGAAAGTTGAGATATCCTGCTTTCTCTTTACCTGGTATGCTCCTATTACAAAAGGCCAATCCCAACAAGGCCTTTGTTGTTTCTTGATCCTCTCATAAGCTGACTCAATCTACTGAGAAATTTTCATTAGAACCAACTTGTCACTTGGGTAGCTTGGGAGCTTCTTTGGATGGATGGATGCACCACCAACCTGAATGTATGTGAATGTCTGAAACTGGATGAAATATGCACCGAGAGCTATGATCTATGCCTTGGCCTCATCAAAAAATCTCTTCTCATAATTCCCTTCGATGAATTGAATGATGGCAAAGATGAAGGCATCATTCACAATCTTGTACTCCTTGCTTTGTGGTGAGAGCTTATTCTTAAATAGCTAAGGATAAACTATATATGGCCATGCATTAGGATCCTGCATACTACCCTTCTTGTACAACCCAAGATAGTCGGTGTCTCTCACTGCAAGTAGATATACCACATAAGAAGTCATATAGAACTTCTTTTTGTCATTTACTATCCACAACTAGTCACACAAGTTCTCAGTAAGTGTGGTGGCCCAATCCAGTGGCATCTTTGCATGTTTGATGGTCTTAATGAAGTTAACCATGAATGGAGCAAGATGACCCACTACAGGAAATCCCATAACTCTGCTCAGGAGAATGATTGAATATCCATTTTTATCCATCATGTATCCTCGAGTCATATCTACTTTATTTATTGTCTTCCCCTGAGATGGCTTCTCAATGAAGTATGAGGAATATATGATGTCGATGGCCTCCTGGTAATGATCCTTATGCCACCTCTCAATTGCTTCATATGAAAGCCTGATAAACTGATTAGCTCTAGGTAGGTGAAAAACCCTCTTGAAATTATTAGGTCATAGATCTAAGACCACTTCCCCAGTGACACTCCTTACCACCCTTTCGTCAGGAACAAAATGCTGAGATAGGGTCATAATCAATTCAGCTAACTGAACGGTCCTAGGATGTGATGCTGCATTTACCAATCTAGAATGGATTAAGACGGATCTCAAAGAATATCTTTTAGTTGGGTTGTTACAAACCCTCAAAAACTCTCCCAAGTCTGTGTGTCCAAGTTCTGTGTCTTTGATTTCAGAGTATTCGTCGTGCAACCATGACTTTGGGGTTATGCCTTGGAACTTGTACACAACTGGTTTTGCTATTGATCTAGATGTGGATGCCATCTAATTATATTACCTGCACATCACAAAAGAGAAAAAGAATGATTAATTATTGGATATATATAAAATGTAATTAAAAAAAAGTCCTTCTAGAAAACTTATTTAATTAATTTATATATATATATATTTTTAATTTTTTTTTTTTGAGATTTTTGACTTTACTAAAAAAAATTAAATTAAATTAAAATAAAAAAATGTGGGGTTTAAAGCATGGTGGCGTCTCAAAGGGTGTCGTGGCACGGTAGCCACACGCGAGTGCTCAAGAGGGTTTGGCGGCGATCGCACATGCATGTCTTGAAGGGTGTGTGTTCGAGAAGGGCACGACGGTGGCTGCCACACATGGCCAAGAAGGCATGTGTAGTGCGCACTGTACGCTTCCTCTTGTGGTCGCATGTGCTTAGCTACGTGGAGGTAAAAGGGGGGGGGGGGGGGGGGGGGACAAGGGTTCCATACCTTTCCCTCTAACTCTTCAAAACAAAATGAAGTAGCAAGAAGGAGAAGGGGGTTTTATAACCTCTCTTCCTTCTTTTCCTTTGCACGCACGCACACGAGATTTTATTTTTTATTTTTATTTCTATTTTATTTTATTATTTTTATTTTTATTTTTTTATTATTATTATTATTTTATTTTTTATTTATTTTTAAATTTTTTTATTTTTTTATTTTTTTTTATTTTTTTATTTTTTGACCTTTTGACTTTAAAATTCTAACTTATTTAGCCGAGTTTTCTTCTCCTGACTCTCGAACTATGAGTCTGAAAGTCAAAAAAAAGTAGGGGGTCCCCATTCCTAGTAAGGAATGGGGCATGTGTTGTGGATACCACAACAGTACCCATAACAAAATCAAAGTATCCAACTTCTCAAACATGAATGATCTCACCTCCTATTATGCCACTACCACTGAACATACATAGAAGTCATCCAAAGAGAAATCCACCCAACCTGTCACATTAGAAGATCATAAAATCATGTACCAATTGTAATGCCAAGCACAAAAACCTAATCCAAAGGTAATCATATATATTTTGAGTTGTCAAAATATCCATAGCTAAAATAGCACTCACAGCAAGTGCCAAACCCATCCAACTATCCATACCTCCAAAGGTATACCAAGTGAATCTTGCAAAATCAACATATTCAATCTGTAACCTAAAATCATAAGCCTCAAGAGCACTACCTACCACATATATACCAAGAAAGTTCCACTACGAAAGATACTGCCAAATCTATAACTAATCCACCCACATCTCAAATAAGTGAATCCATGTAGTCTCAGGGACATCCACAACACATAAACCAATAACCTGCAAGAACAACTCTTATTCTCTTAACTCCAACACTCTCATAAGTTCTCCACAACCAACAGAGGAAAGAGATAAATGAATAACTATGTCATCTCTCACATGGCATACATGAGCACAAACCAGTGATCACAATTTCTAACAAATCTCAAATCCAATGTAGGAAAAAACATTACATCCAAGAAGATAACCAAGACTAAAGAGAAACCATGCAAATCATAACCCATATCATGTCCTTCTACACATACCTCTAGATGTAAACTATGAAAGTATAATCTCCTCTGTAAAACCCCAACCAAGAAGCCTCAACAACACCCAAACTATACCATATAACTAATTATGGATGTAAGCCTCTCACAAGAAGATCAAAACCATAAACCATTCCTAATCCAAGGAATATGCCCTATATAAAACCATCTCCTAAACTCAACTAGCATAACAACATATGAAAATGGAGATAATCAATGTTAAACCATCTCTCAAATGAACCCTCAAGAACTAACTCATGTACCATAGCTTAAGATCCATATCCATGAAAGACAAGCATAAATATAATGCACCTGAGAGAAACAATGGGCTATACCTCTCAAGTAGAAAATTTTTGAGTAGACCAAGAGTAGGGGATGAGAATGCTCATCAAGATATCCAAGTCTCCAACCAAGACTCATGTAAGAATGATCTCCTCTCAAGTCCATATCAAGTGAATGCCCCTTGGACTTTTTGCTAAGACCATCAACTGTCCCAACAAATATTTCTTTAATCCAAGAGAAATTAGCATCACCACCATCTCTAAGTATCCATGAGAACCTATAACCAATCAATCCATACCAACTCCATATGCAACATAGCAATATCATGAAGTATCTAGCTTATGATCAATGTACCCAATACCAAGAGACTAAACCAAGATCAATGTTAAAGTTCCAACCATGGCCTTGGGAACATAAATATGGCAACATGATTTTACCATCTCAAAAGAGAAAACATGCTCCATATGAACATATTATAATATGTCAAAGCTCTAAATGTATATCAAAAGTATACCATAACATAAAAATGAAATCATCATAACAACAAGGAAAACATGTCAAATGAAAGCATAAACTGTACCTTTACCAAGAACCTCATTAGTCCTCAAGATGCAACCATCTCCACACACCATGAAGAAAAAACCATCATCTAACCATGAGAATCAACCAAACCATCAAAGAAATTAAAGTGCACATCATGAGCTCCTCAAAAGAAAACCAAATAACCATGATCCTCAACCAAAAAGATGTACCAGCATAACCAAATCAGGAATCCAAACCATTGAGCATCAAGGATGCACCTATATATCTAATTATATCATGCCAAAAGCTATGGCACTATGATCACATCCATGAATTGAGCATCTGACCCTCAATATGTCCAACCTATCAGCATAAAATAGTAAACCAAAATTATTCACCATGACTATACCTGGTAATAATATCTCATCTCTTCTACATGAAGAAAAAATTACCAAATCATGTGACTTAGGGCATAGAAAACCCAAATCAAAGTCACCAATCTAAATATGCATCAATAATGAAAGATCAATAGGCAAAGATAACCCATATCCAAGCCATAAATGCAACTTGTAAGTATAGACCGCTTACAACATTGCATAACTTATAGATACAACAAGTCATCATACATATCTAAACCAAACATTGATAACCATATCATCATAAGACCAATATGAAATATTAACCAAGTATATAATGGCATCAAATCCAAATCTCCAACCCTACAATGTCATAAACTCACAATGTTACCATAGTCAATATATACCATAAACTATTCAGTTTAATATATCACCAAATAAACCATGTCAAACCTGCACCAAATTTGAACCAATGTGTAAAGCTCTCTAAGAGCTTTTCGTTGACTACTCGAAGTCCAAAATTTGACTATGTATGCCCAAGTTATGCCCTAATTTGTGCTCAAAATAAAAACATCTAACTTTTAGGCTCTTAAAACTTAACAAAATGTCAAAATCACAAAACCATACCTACACCAAGTTGTAGTACTTTGAATTAGCTTTCCAACACCTATAAGAAGTTTGAAGTCCAATATCCTAAGAGAAAGTTATGGTTGTTTTATTAAGATAGTTTTTTTAACCATTTTCACTACAATTTTTTTTGTGACAAAAATTCCAACAAGATTAAATTTGATGGCCATCATAAGTTGAAACTGAAAACCTCTTTTATTCCTCTGAACATGGAAAAATTAGGGCATATTATATATCAAAATTTATGGAAATGTCGACTTGGATCCAATGATGGGGTGTTTTTTTACCCAAGAGATCATTTCTGCAAGCTCCCCCCTAAAATCCTCACTTGGATGAAATATCTAAAAAACCGTTTTGTCCACCAATTTCACATGCCCAAAATCTACTAACATCTCATCATAATAACAAATCAAAAATTCTCAAATCTGCAATAAACAACTCATATATCTTGCCCTTTCTTTCATCCTCTCATGCATTCCCATGGATTCAATTTAGGGTTACAATAATAAAACCATAGCTCTGATACCACTTGTCATGAAACTTGCAACAAAATATATAATTATTTCCACATAACCCATAATAGATTTGAAATAAATATGCAATTAAAATTCACATGCAAGAGAATAGACAACATACCTATAAAATGTGACACAAGATATACCTTGGGAAACCCTCATTGAGGGGAAAAACCCAACCTCTAAAAGCAATCATCACTATATATTATTTAGCAAAAATATCAATGCATTACAACTATAGAAGTCTTCAAAGCCATAGCCACAACTAAGTAATCTATGAGAACAAGCATGAATCCACACATCCCATGCCATGCTTCTAAGCTTCACAAATTCTCCCTTGGCTAACCTATCAAGCCTTGTCTCGCTTGACTCTTAACTTTTTGTCTTTTTGTCTTCTCACATCAACAACTACCTTTGTGGCTACTTATATAGTAGCAAGTCCCATAAAACCTCCAAGTGGTATTACATAAACCATGTGCTACCTAACCCATTGACCCCACATTTAATATTGAAAATTCAATTCTTTTCTCCAATTTTTAAATAATTACATGAAATATTATAACAATGTTATAATACAACTCATCGAGTATGTCCCATGGAAATCTTTACATGTTGCACATCCATCTAATTCAACATTACATAATAAAATAAAATAATACAATATAAAAATATTATGCAATGTGTGCAACATTCATTATCTCAACACTTATATGGATATTCTTAATGAAATTATCTACAATCCCTTTCATATCTCAAGGACCTAGATAATTGTTTTTATTTAATAAAATTATTATTTTTTCTACTTAAATAAATAGTAGCCTTGATTTTATGGTGTTTTCAATCTCTACTATTTTTTAAAATTTCATACCAATATGTGACTTTCGATCTTTAAACCAAAAATGCACCTTTTGACCTCCTTTACAACTTCTGTCATTTTTGGCAATTTGGACAAATAAAAGATTTTGGTACTTTTAGATTTTGCCCAAATTGTACGCACCAAATTGTATTCATTTGAATCATGCCTACCACTTTTCACAATTTGAGCAAAATGTTCACAAGCACTTTATTTCAGTCATCTTCACCACTTCTCATGCTTGTAAAAAATTTAATCTCCTCTTGCATCTGAGCTCCAAGTATCTTTTGTTGAATATGCAATGATATTATTTAAAACATAAAAAATATTAGTGTTGAATTATATGGAATAAAAGGACTACATAATGACTCATTAGAAGAAATGGCTTATGTCTAACTTAAGAAATGACTCTACAAAAACAATTCTACAAGTATAATAGGAATATCTATTTTAAAAGTCATCCACTGTAAGAATTAGTTCTGCATAACTATGCAAAGAAAAGACTATTTTTTTTAACGTTCTATGAAAGCCAATGTTTGATTTATTTATCATGGATCAGCCTACCCGTAATATTAATAAATTATTATAAAGCTACCTTCTTTAGATTCTGGATGCTTCCATGGCTGAAACTTTGCAAACAATTACAGCAAGAAGTAATTCTCATTCAACTTCAACATCCATATGCCTTCGCTTAAAAGTGCTCAACCACTTCTCACAAGAAAGAGAATATTTAATCATCAAAACTTTAGTTCTCATTAAAATTTTATGGATTTCATCTGAGTTACTAGTTTGATTATGGTTATGAGAACTCATTATGTGAATGTGTGGAAATGCTTTTGGGTGCTTTGGTTGCATTCAGTTATATGTGCACAAGTGTGTGTGTGTGTGTGTGTGTGTGTGTGTGTGTGTGTATAAATCATTTGATAGTACAATACTTCAACATTGAACAATGTCAAATGGGGTAAGTGAACCAAGTTGTGGTGCGAAAAGGGGGGTATAAGTGGACACCTTTTCCTTGAAATCAATAATTTCTAAACTTTAACAAGAATTTGAAGATAGTTATGCTCAAAATTTTAAGATATGACAAAAACAAAAGTTGTAGTCCTTTGAATCTAGTTTCTAAACTACTAATTTTTTTCTAAAATAGTTAAGTTTTAGTTCCTTAAAAAGGGGGCCACAAAAAGTGGTACTGTTTATTCCAAAAAAACATAACATGGTACAAAGTATGGCCCCCCTAAATTTTTTACTTTTTTTTTGAAATTCTTTAATCGCTCTAGTCAAAAGTTACTTAACACTATGTAGTTTATCCTAGATTTTTTGGGTAATTTTATAATTTGTATTTCTTTTTAATGAATTTTTTAACTAGATAGATCCCAAAAATGTGAAATATTTGTGTGCTCCCCCTAGAAATAATTGAAAACTAATCTAAAATCAAATTTTATTTTTTTTAAAGTGTGTATAATGGAGTCTAGTTTCTAAAAAAATAAGTTGTTGCAAAATTCGATGAACGAGCTAAAATCTATAGCCCAATTAGTACATGGTGGTTTTTGACAAAAAATGAACATACATTCAAAAGAAATTATACATGAAAAGCTTGAAATAGGTCAAATTAAAAATAAATTATATGGTTATATAGCTAACACAGAGACCTATAATTTCATGTAACCTAATCTTATCGATGCCTAACCACGAGGAATCTTGAAGGAGAGAACACAAGAAAAATCAATCATTTTTTGTATGTTTGTTGGAAAACACGTCTCAGACCTGTTTATAAACTCCAAACCTTTGGGTTGGATCTCCAAGGAAAAACCAAACCTTAGGCTTGATTTTATGCAAAGCTTTCAATAGCGTGTATGCCCTATAGTATGCACGTGCTATTCAAAGTATTTAAATTTTGGTCTCAACCTAAATAATGCATAGAAGATGCAAAGAAAGAGTAAGAGAGAGCAGCTTAACAACACCTACGACTTTCTCCCCAGAACTCTATTCTATCAATGCCACAGAGAGTCACAAATAAAGAAAAGAACTAGGTGGAGGGTGTGTCAAGGCATGAGATATTTTGTATCAATTTAGGAACCACTCTTCTACTATTGGTTACAAATCCACACCATCTTAATTATTCACCTCTTGTCCATTTCAAATGGAATACAAAAAAATTACTTGCAAATCATGACAAATGGTACAAGTGGCAATGGGTTTAATTCAATGTTACCTGGGAATGCATTTCCGATATGTTTTTCAGCCGTCCCCATCTTGGATAAGTTTTAGGGATAGTGTATGCCTAGGGGACACTGACTTTAATTTTTGGAAGATATTTGACTTTGACTCTCGAAGTAACAAAGTAAGAGAAATTTGAAAAAATGAATTCTGCTAATTCTTATATTTTAAGGCTCTATTATGTAAAAGTGCATGCTTTGTCTATTCTTTATGAATTTCTAAATTTTTTTACATATTTTAATTTGATGTCCTTATTATTATATAGTTGTCCCCAAAATTACACAAAAAAGATGTCATCCCAAAAACTTGTCCCCTACTGTACCCATCTCGGAAACTTGGGGTAGCACTGGTTTTAATTTACCATTTGTGAGCTTTTCTATAGATGGTTTGTTCAACACATATACCGTTGTAGAATGCCTCTCAGCATAATAAAATATTAGCTATAGATAGATAGATAGATAGGGAGAGAGAGAGAGAGAGAGAGAGAGAGAGAGAGAGAGAGAGAGAGAGAGAGAGAGAGAGAGAGAGAGAGAGAGGTAGAGAGAGAGAGAGAGAGAGAGAGATACAGCTATAGAGACCTTTCCTTTAACATATTATAGAAACTTGAAGTCTTCCTATAATCAGTATTAATATTAATGTCTCAGAATGCCTCTAATATTATCTTCAAATTAATACATTTAAAATAGAGATTAACTGTACATCGAAGGAGTTCTTGCCAAATTCTCTTAGAAATTACAATCAGCTATATTACAAATGTGAGAACTAGAATACAACCACAAAGAATGTTGAAAATTACATGTCAGTGGAAAATGAATGAACCCAGACAATACTACAGTTTTTCACAGAGCTTTGCCTTTAGGCTTTCTTGCAAAATCGACAACTGTCCCTCCCTAACTAATACATATTCATCTAGTTTGTTTACTTTGAGCTTAAGTGTTCCAACTTCAGTGATGAGTTTAATGATTTGCAAGGTAAGTAAGTTTTACATCTTGCTGAAATCCATCCCTTTCTTCTGAAACTTTAGGTATATCTTCTCTTAACAACATCAGTTCTTTGTGACATTCTTCTAAGTTAGTCTGTAAACATTTTATGGTATTTTCCTTCCCTCCAAGCTGTAGAAAAAATATATCATAGCATTAGTGCTCGTAATATGAACTAAATATAATGCTCTTCCAAAGTAAGTTAATCTTCCATTTAACAAATTTTTTGACATCCTAAATATAAACAATTGAAAGCATGGCAACACATACCAGAAGCTCCAAATCTTTCTCTTTCTGGTTTGAGAAAGTGAGCCTAGCTTGTAGTCTTTTAATGTCACTCCTCAAAACCTCTTGACTCCTTTCAAAAGTTGCAACTTTCTCCTCAGTTTGTTCTACACCAGCCACATTGGAACATAATTTCTCCCATAGAAGCTTGACCAGTAAAGTTTTGGCTTTAAGTTCTTTTTTTAGTTGTTTGAAAACCTCCTCACTCTAAAATAGAAATGAAGAATAATGGTTGATCACAAAACCATGTTAATGAACACTCCCTAAAATAGATAAATAAATAACATTAATTACCTCTCTGTGCTGTTGTTCCTATTGATATGCCTCTGGATTTTTTGCATGTTGCTTGAGAGATTCATCATAGGATATATGAGATTTTTCTTTCAAGATTTCTTCTTGCATCCACACACTATTCTTCCAAGATTGAACCTTTCCTTTTAAAACTTGAGCCATTGCGCCCAATTCCTGGACATGATCCCACTCTTGTTCAATTACTGACATAATCTTTGAATGTTCCTCTTCATTTATTTCGCATGGAATGAAATCAGAGAATTTCCTTTTAACGTGATATAATAGTTTGAAAGAAAGGCAAAAATTTTCATCCAGTAGTGGGAATGCTTGAACTTTCAGCTGATCAAGGCAGTCCCAAAGTTCTTGATCAAGTTTGACTAACCCAATGCTAGTACCTTTCTCTTTGCTTCGCACCTTCTCTAGAAGGTTGCTTTTCTCATGCCTTAGATCATCAATTTCCCACTTGCAATTCTTTAAATCCTTGCATAAGGCTTGTTCCACACAAACTAATCTAAGTTGCTCCTTTTGTAGCTTAGCAATGTATGCATCTTTGTCTTGTGCAAAATCATGTATGTTATTGTCCAATCCTCTCCACAATCCACCAATAGTTCTTTCCTAATGTCTACACAGTCACTGCAGTCGAAGAACTGATTTCTTCAACTCAAATTTTTCCCTTTCCTTTTCCCTATAGCTCCTCTGCATTAAATCTAGGTCATCTTCTGCTTGTTTTGCTTTCTTGATAGATTTTGATAGGGATTCCCTTAACTGTATAATTTCATTCTCTGTATCTCCTAATTGCATCCTCAAATCATTCATACATTGCGCATATCCACTCACCTAAGTTTCTACAAGAGTTTTCTGGTTAATTAGAGATGAAACTTCTTTTTGCAATTGTACATTTTGCTTAGCCAAATCTTGGACCCTCTTTCTCATCCTCCTCTTGTCTGACCTAATTTTTCCCAACATAGAAGCCCATTCATTTGACCACCTATCTATGTCCTTTTCTAATGTCTACTACAGATCATTCTTCTCACTCTCCAGTATCTTTGTTCGACATTCCATCTCTTCTTCGATCAACCTTAGAGATTCAGTTGCTAAAGATGTTACTCTCTCGTCGCTGGAAAAGATGGAAGTGGTTAATGAATGACTTCGTCTGTGATGGCATACTGAATGTGGAGATGATAGCTTCGAATCCCCTCCCCCAGAGATAGTTTCCTTTGGAATATCAGAAGAATTATCTGCCATCATCTGCTTCTCAAGTGAATTCTCCTTCGGGAAATTGCTTCCCTTCTCCAAACAGGGTGGTCCATCCTTATCAACCCTCTGGTAGGGTAAATTATTACTGATATTGTTGTACGAAGAGACCCATTTGAATGGAAATAACCTCCACATCGCTGCAATACTAGCAGTCACCTGTAAAAAATAATCTATGTCATGTTCAATCCGAAAGTACATTGAATTATAAAAATCATAGTCGAACACATTCACATCAAAAATGAATGGTTACAACCTCAGCCGTTAGATTTGAAAGATGGCATTATAGTACCAGACAGCACAAGAGGACCCTAATGATGGTGAATTTCGGGTGGAGCTTCACACTCTTGCTCACATCGCTGCTCCACATGGACGACAGGGGCGGCTTGGATCCTGGTCAAACCAATAAATGTATAAACATTGAGAAACTTAAGAATACAATGCTGAAAGAGTATGGCGATGCAGGTCAAGAAAAATTTGGGGTTTCAAACATCTTGGCAACAGTTAAAGAGGGTACTAGGTTGAGAAGCATGACAATGAAGCAAGAATTTGAATAATGAGAAGTAAAAGGCACAAAGTAAAAATTAGAGTGAGGAGATATGTACCAGAACATTTGGATAAAATGGAAGCGTTGATATTCTGCTTCTCCTGCAAGTCCCCCGAATGCAAGACTTGCATGCATAAAAGCAAAACTATGCAAACCATGTGTCTTAGGGTAATCACATTCATTCTGTTTATGTAATTGCAACCCTTGCCTTGAACCTGTGAGAGGATGAACGGTTAGTTTCAGGAGAAGGATAGAAATTTTTTTTGTATGTATATGGAAATATCATTGCATACTGATGATCTATGTATCCTGTAATTTTATGAAGCTGTTGCAGTTGTCGTTGAATGCGAATTAGGATACTTGTCCTCTTTAATTTCATTCAATTGTCTCAATGAGCAATGAATCGCGCATTTAAATTCTCGAAGGGGCTAAGAAATATTAATGTAGGGACTTAATTTTGCGTAGATATCAAAGCATGGATGTGTTGGAGGAGCATTTATACCTTGTTTATCCCTCAATCTTTTTACTATAAAAAATTATGTAGTATCTACGATGATAAAAGTTGGAACCTTGTATCCTCAAACCCTAACCTCGTGCAATGGTTTTTGACCCTCTTGCTATGTTATAGAGATTCTAAGCTCATGGAAACGTTGGCTAAAGTAATTAATTAGTTTCAACATCTCTTCGGTGCATCTCATAGAACAATTCCAAAGCCTCTAGAGATTTTCCTTTGGTATAAACACCAATCATAGTAGTTCAGGCGACTAATGTTCTCTTGGGAATTTCCTCAAACACTTTGCGTGCATCTTCTAAACCCTCCCCACTTGGCATACATAAAATATTTAGAGCTTAGAGACAAATCCAAGCTATAACTATCTTCTATGATGTGATTATGAAAATTTTCTCGTCTTTCTATGTCTTGTAGTATTCCTATAGCCTAACTCAATTGACCATTATTGAAAAACTTTACTTCAGGTATGCTCAATCAACTTGGCGTTTCAACCTTTCTTGTAGAACATTTTTGTTTGTTTAATCAGCTTGACATCTCCAACGTAATATCTAGTCATCATCCGGAACGATGTAAAAAAGTTGTGAATTATAATGTAGGGCTGGGATTGAGTTGGAATTGGTATTGAGAATTGAAATATGAGTTTTCAATTTTCATTTTGGTTCGAAAAGGTCAATTAAAATTGAAATTGGTATTAAATAGAATTTTTTTGTTTTCATTTTTCCATTTAATAAAATTCAATTCTGAATTAACAAATCTGATAGCTATAAATTAATTTTGGACATAAAGACGTGTAAAAAGAAAGGGTATATTAGTTATATGCATAGTAAATATAACTGAAAAATATATTTGAGATAACACTTTGAAAAATAGTAATAATTTATAAATTCTGATATTAATTTAATTCAAATCTGTCTTTGATTATAATATTGATTTAAAAAGAGGCAGACTTAGGGTTTGGAACTATAAGCATCGAACAATTTTTAACACATGATTAAACAATAGAATTTTTAATATATGGTAAAGTAAGTTGTAGATTTTCTAACAAAACAATTGTCCTTTTTGGGGAAGCTAACTCTATAATAGAAAAACAATTAGAAATAGAAAGGTTTGATAAACTAAAGTCAATGTGAATAGTCTCTTTAATTTTTAATAGCTACAAACAATAATTATTATTATCATATACTAAATTACATATATTTGTAATGCTTAAATATTAAAATTTATTCCAATCAAATATATTACAAAGTTAAAATTTTGATTTTTTTAAAATTAAATATTTTAATATAATAAATTATTTTTAAAAAAATTATGTTAAAAAAATGTTATTAACTTTGATTAAAAAAATTTAAAACTAAATATAATTTCATAATCTCAATAGTTTTATATTTTATAAATTAACAAATAATTATTTTTACAATTTGAAAATTTTAAGTTAATTTTTTTACCAATCCATGTTACTTTTTCTATAATCTCTTTTGATGTACGACTAATTTTCTTATACATTCTCTATTGTTAATTAGTTCATTTGTTTAAAAATACATTTAATATAAACACTTTCATATATAGATACTACTAAATAATTGAACATATGCACAATAATACATTTTAAAAATAAAAAATATATAAGTAAATGTTTTAAATTCTCTTACATCTTGCACCAAAAAACTCTATATAAAAAGCTTATGATCTCTTAATATTTATCAAGATCTAATATTTTTAACATATTTTTACATTTAATATATTTTTGGCAGATACATTGCAGCCTTGTTTATGTAGGAAATAGAAGTTGTTCGATGCTTAGTATGTTGTTTTGATATGGATAGCATTTTTGTTCATCTATAGTATTTGTATTTAGTCTCTTTGTTAACCATTTTCCTTTGTCTCTAGCATGTGTATCTTGTTGTTGTAATTTAAGGCTATTTACTTTGTACATTGCATCGATATTTGGTTATAATTTATTAGTTAGGATTGTTGGTTTAGGTGAGTATAATAATCATACTATTAAGGAGAAGTCTGGAGTTCTTAATGAGAGTGTTACACAAGGTAAATCAAATGTCTTGAATTATTTTCTCTTTTATTGTTTTGGCAAAGCATTAATAGAGATTTTTACAAGAAGAATTTTATCTAGACTTGTGTGGATAAGTTGGATTAACTCCACCTAAAGCTTCATCATCAAGTTCATGCAAAAGTTATCAAAGATGTTGCTAGGAAATTATTCTTTCTTAGTATTTCAATTAAATTTTTGGATGCAATAAAAGAACATAAAGAAGATCAAATATTTATGGATGAAGAGAAATTGCCACAGATAAAACAAGAATGGTCTAAAGTGAATGATTATATAATTGTCATGTTGATTTTACAACCATACCATAATTTGCAAAGAAAGATATTTTTTCTAAGAAATAATATTATGGGGATGGAGGTAAAATAGTTGAATCTATGATCATGCTTAAGAGATATATAAAAAGTAGATGCATGGACTCATTACTATCAGAATCTAGATAATGATTGTTCATAAGTTAGTAGGCATGAATGAGTAATAATCAATTCTATAAAGGAAAGAAGAATGAGGGACAATATAAAAATATTCCATATAGAAGGATAGCAATAATAGAGCAATGTGATGAAATAAAGTATAATAATCTAACAAAATTTGAAATGTCAAACCCTAGTGCAGTTTTGACTAGTTTACCAACATGTAGAGGAAAATAAAACATTTCTAGACTTGGTTCAAACTAATTCAATACATAGGGTGGATCTCATATGTCTTATAATCTAGAACAAATAATGAGAATTTAAATTACAAGTAACAATATTCTATTTTGATTATGTAGGGTGAGTTTCTAGATTATAAATTTAAAAAATTACAAATTTATCCTAGACTACAAAATTATTAGACTTTTATTGTTAGTAAACAAGAAAGGATGTTATATCTAAGTGAATAAATCTCAAGAAATGTATGGGTATGTGCAAGATCATGGTGTACCAAACTATGGCCTTAAGTGGCAGTGAAAAACTAGGAAATTAGGGTTATGTCAAATTGACACATAATTTTAAAGTGGTTTTGGACTTTATATCAAAAAGTTGTAAGAAAATAATCTGTAGGAAATTGAATCTAGTTTCTAAACTACAAGGCCTTATCTAGAGAAAAAATTATTTGATTGGTCAAAAGTTTGGATTTTAATGAAGTACTACAAAAATTTCAAGGCAAAAATAAAAAGTAGGTGTATGTTTGACCACCTTAACCATAATCAAATGATAATATTTTTAAAAATAATTTTAGATATAAAAAGTAGACTCATGCCTAGATGTGACACACATTTTTGGAAATTTTTATTCCAAATAAATAATTAATTATGAATTTTCTACTATACTATTTTCAGAATTAAAAAACTCCTGTGTCTGACTACCTTAACTAATTCAACAAAATCGAAATTAAGTTTTTTTTTTTTTTTTTTTTTTTCCCTTATACTAGTCAAAGCATAGAATGTGATGCATCTTTTGGATTTCACAAATCTTACATGGTTTGAAAGTTATAGCTATTTTTCAACCAGTATGTCAATTAGCACTTTGTAGCTAACTCCATTAGAAAATAAGTAATAATTACTTACTAAACTCATAATTTGACAAACCTTACATTTATTAAAAGCTAAGAACATTCTTAAGAAACCCTTTTCATTACATCAAATTTTGGTTTAAAAAAAGTCGTCAGCTATATGCTTGAAGTAAAAAACACATAAAAACATGCTAGAAACACATTTTCCAGATGTTTTAAAGATGACCATATAAGGTTGGTATCGAAAGATATAGTAGGAATTATAAAGGTATTAATTATTTTCATTTAGTATAAGGATGGGTGGGAAAAAAATTGGAATAGATTTTGAAATTCTTTGAGGCATTTTAGAACTATATATTTTTCAAATCGCCACTTTTTGGCACACCATGATCCTGCACATACCCGTATGTCAATATATGTATAAGATACAATAGTAAGTATATAAGAATGCATATAAAGGGTAAAAAAATAACATGCAACTTTAAATAAATTTAGAAAATAGTAAGTATATAAGGATGTTTATAAATGGTAGATAAATAAGATACGACCTTAGATAAATTTAGAAATTAAAATATTGGTGAGAATTGTTTATGCTTATGAATACATAAAAGAAAGCTAAAACTTAATAGATAATGTGTATGAAAATAAATGTCATTTTAATTATTTTTAAACATAAGATTCTATAAATAAAGTTCAATGAACTCTCTTTATATTTTTAACAAGCATGGAGAAATAAATGATTAAAAAATTGAGCATTACCCAAATGGCCTTTCCAACATTGTTAGGGTCCATAATGATGCCACTTAGTAATTTTTCTAATAATTTTTTTTTAAAGATGAAGAAGCCATAGAAATCTAGGTTGTTCCAATGTGATGGATAATACTCCTCAAAGAAGTTGTTACTTTTTTTGCAATTTTTGAAAATGGTGGAGAGCCTATTTTCATCTATAGTTTTCTATTGAGTATTTGAACACTATTTGTACAAAACTTGACTCCCATTGTTTCTAGAATCTTTTTCAGTGTTTTACGCTCTTGTTGCAATTCAACAGAATGCAATCACTTTAATTTCCTAGACAACTTCTCTTGAAATCTCAATTTGGGTGGAACCTATTGTTTAATTATCTTAAGTGTGGCAATGATAGTATCATCCTCTTGTGCTTTAACATGAGTTCATCTCATAAAAAATAGTATTGGGAATTGAATCAAGTAACATGGGCAATGAATTTGAAGGTATCTCATCCAAGACCATTAGTTGAGCAATGATTATGGAAATTCTTATCTTAGCAACATGTAAAATTCCAAAATTGGGTTATATTCTAAATCGGGAGGCCTAAAATTGATGACACCACTATTCTTATTGTGGAGATATTTTTTCCTATTAAGGCTAGTGTGAATGACATTCAAAAATTTTGGTAGATCTAAAAAAAAATTGATTCTAAATTAGGGCATTGAATAGTGATTCTTGTTAGAATAAATAATGTTTATTTCATATCTTGGTAATTGAGCATTTAATATGTAGTTCATAAACATTATGAACTATCTAGATTGCTCCCTATCTTCACCATAGCTTATTAAGACTTTTTGGAGGTCTAAAATATGCTTATAAATACCCAACCTCTTGGGTCATGTATGTAACGGATTTTTTGTAGAGTTCTTGTTAATATAAGTTCTAAATTTATAGTTCACATTTGTTTTGCTTTGCATCTCTCTATTTTTGTTGTTGTTCTTGCTTTGTTTTTTTTTTTCTTTTAAATTCAAAGTTGATCATGGTATCTGAGCATGTTCATTTTTTGTGTTGTGCATATATGGTATTTTTGGTATGAGTGTTTATACTTGTAGGTGCAGAAATCTAGGAGTGAGTAGCACCAACACTTCTTTTGGAAAAAAGAGAATATTATAGGAAGAGAAAGAGTTTTTTTTTAACAGATTGGTGAGAGGTTTTTTATTTCAATTTGGGTATTCAAGTTTTTTGAAATATTGTTCATTCTCATCAAAAAAGGAGTGAATTTTATAATGGAATCACTTAGTGTTACTTTTCCCATAGTTAAATTAAATGGGAACAAATACTATGATTGGGTATCTCATATTGAAATCACTCTAACTCTTCAAAATTGTTATGATATTGTGACTGGTAGTGAACAAAGGCCTACAAATCTAGGAAAGGATCAAGATAATTGGGATAGAAGAGACAAGAAGACATAAACACTAATCAAGCTTACACTTTCGGAGGAGGCCTTTCTAGAAATTCATAATGAGAGAAGTGGAGTAAAAGTATCAAAATCTTTGAAGGATCTATATCAAAATTTAGGTGATGTATGAATTTTATCTCTCACTACCGAGCTATATAATATGAAATTATCAAGCTTAGAAGAGATAGTCCCACATTTAAGTAAATTAAAGGAAAAGAAGAATGAGCTCGCTTCTCTTGGAAAAGATATAGATGATAGAGATTTTGTACAAATTATATTACAAAGTCTTTTTGAAATATATCAATCTTTTATAAGGGGTTTAGATACTATCAGTAAATTAAAAAGTATTAAATCTGAACAATTGTGTGCTAAGTTAGTTCAAGAATAGAAAAAATAAGTTAAAGAAAAAGAATGATTTGATGGTGAATCTCAAGCATTTGTAATGAAACGAAAACAATATTATAAGAAGTCACAAGATAATCAATCTAAAGAAATAAATTGGAATTATGAAAATAAAAGTGTTTCTTCTATAGATCATAATAGAAGCAAATGGAAATGTAATTATTGTGACAAGATGGGTCATAAGGGAAATGAATGTTTCAAGAATAAAAGAGATATAGAAAAGAAGGTAAATAATTCTCCAAAATATAGTGATTTTAAAAGAAATTTTGTGTTGCACTCAAAGAAAATAATACTTTCATAGATGATTGGGTTATTGATTCTAGTGCTACACAACACATGTCTCACAATCAGCAACAATTTGAATCACTAAGTGAAAAAACTATAGAGAAAACATATTTGGGAGATAATATTTCTTAGAAGTTAAAGGGATTGGTAATGTTAAGGTTGATAATGGTTTGTTCAAAAATGTGAAGTTAGTCCCTGAATTAAAAATAAATCTACTTTTAGTATCTCAAATTGCAAGTCAAGGATATAAAATAGAATTCTACAATGATAAGTACTTTATCAAAGATGTCAATGATAATTATAAAGTTACTGCAATAGAAAAAATGGAGAATGGATTATATAAGTTTCAAGAATTTACTTCTAAATGTAGAGATAAACATATGAGTATTATTGCCCAATATGATGATATGAGAAGGTTATGGCACAAGCACTTGGGCCATGTCAATTTTTAAAGCCTTAAGCTTATTTATAGATTACAAACTATGCATGGGCTTCCAAAGATATCATAAAATCAAAATGAATGTAAAGGATGTGCAATGGAAAAATAACATGTGGAAAGTTTCCCACAAGGTAAATCATGGAGAGAAAAAATTCTTCTACATTTAGTCCATAGTGATGTAATGGGTCCTTTTAAAACACCTTCAATTGGAGGATCAAGGTATTCTCTCACTTTTATAGATGATTATAGTAGAAGAATTTGGGTGTATTTTTTTACAAAAGAAGGATTAATAATTTCAAAAAGTTAAGGAGTTTAAAGCTTTGACTAAAAAATAAAGTGGAAAGTGTTTAGGGATAATAAGAACTGATAGAGGGACTAAATACATGAATAAGACCTTTTTAAATTTTTGTAACGAACATGGTATAAAGAAGGAATCAACTATCTCTTCTTTACCTCAACAAAATGAGGTTGTTGAAAGAAACAATAGAACTATAATTGAAATGCCTAGGTTTATGCTTAGCTCTTGAAATCTAGAAGCTTGAATTTGGGCTAAAATAGTTCATACTACCATATATATCTTGAATAGAATATCTACTAAGGCGGTTTTGAATATAACACCAGAAGAGGCATGCAGTTGAAGAAAGCCTACAATAACTCATTTTATAATTTTTGGTTGCAATGCATATGCTCACATTCCTAATGAAAGAAGGAGAAAACTTAAAAGGAAGAGTGTGAAGTGCATAATGGTTGGATATAGTGAGGAATCAAAATGATACAAGTTATACAATCCTAAAACCAATGAAATCTATATTAAAAGAAATGTATGGTTTGATGAAGATGTTAAGAATGATAAATCTCCAAAATTATCTTTCTTTCCAATTTTTATTGATGAAGAAAAGTCTACTTCTACCAATGGTCAAAGTCAAGGTGTCCAAACTACTGGAAGATAAGTGACTCAATCAAGTGAATGTGATAATGAAAATCTAAGAAAATTTAGAAGCATCCAAGAAATTTATCAAGAAAGTCTTAGAAATATATTTTCTAACCATGCTCTTATAACTAAAGTGATGTAGGATGGTACTCCAAGCACATATGAAGAAGCAAAAGGAAAAGATGAATGGAAAGTAGCGATGCAAGAAGAATACAACTCTTTGATGAAAAAATGATATATGGGAATTAAAAACACTTGAAGAAGGGGAAAATGTGGTTGGTTGAAAGTGGACCTATAGAACCAAGTTCACATCGGATGGAGCTATTGAAAATTACAAAGAAATGTTCGTGGCTAAAGGTGTCTCACAAAAAGAAGCTATAAACTATACTAAAACCCTTTCTCCAGTAGCTAAGATGACTTCCATTCTATAATAGTTTCTTTAGCTACAAATTTTGGTTGGAAATTTTTTCAAATGGATGTAAAAGGTGCACTCTTACATGGTGACTTACAAGAAGAAATTTACATGCAACAACCACCATGATTTTTAAATATGGTGAAGAAAATTTGGTGTGTAGATTAAGAAAATCACTCTATGGTCTCAAGTAAGTACTAAGGGCATGGTACTTAAAAATAAATAAGTACTTTGTATAGGAAGGATTTTAAAGAAGTAAAGTTGATCTAGATATGTAGTAAAAAGTAGTGATGCAAAAATTGTTATCATTGTATTGTATGTTGATGACTTAATTATTACAAGAGATCAGACACATAGTATTCATATCACTAAGGATCAACTCAAACAAGTTTTTGAAATCACTAATTTAGGCTTAATGCACTATTTTTTGGGTATATAAGTATGGAAAGAAGAAGGAAGGATCATGCTTTCTCAAACTAAATATGTTCTTGGTGTATTAAAGAAATTTTATGTGAGTAATTGTAAACCATTTAATACACCATGCGAAGTAGGATTGAAGTTGATTACTAACTCTACTCAAAAGAAGGTGGATGGAAAATTGTATAAGAAACTTGTTGGAAATCTTTTGTGTCTTACTATAACTAGACAAGATATTGCATATGCGGTTGGTATTGTATCCGGGTACATGGAAGATCCACACATTGAACATTGGAAAGAAACAAAAAGAATATTAAGATACATTAAGGGTACTCACCAACTTGGCATTGAATACAAATATAGAGGAGAACCTACTCTAGTTGAATATATAGATTCTGATTATGTAGGTGACATTGATGATAGAAATTCAACTTCTGGGTACATCTTCCATCTTGGATCAGGACCAATTTCATGGAGTAGCAAGAAGTAATCAATAGTGTGACTATCATCGACATAAGCTGAATATATTGGCTCATCAAAGACATCTCAAGAAGCATTTTGCTTAGGCAATTACTTGAAGAATTACATCATCAACAAGACTCTCCAAATATAATATTTTGTGCCAATCAAAGCACTATCAAGCTAGCAAAAAATCTAGTATATCATGCAAGGTCCAAGCATATAGAAGTGCATCATCATTTTATTTGAGATCTAATTGAAAGTCAAGAGGTGAAGCTTCACTTTTGTGGAATAGAAGATCAAGTCACTTATATATTTACAAAAGCATTGTCTATTGCCCAGTTCACCAAACTTAGAGATCTATTACAACTCAAGGATGTTTATATCCCCTCAAAATAAACATTATGGGGGAGCGTTAGAATAAATAATGTTTATTTCATCTCTTGGTAGTTGAGCTTTTATTATGTAGTCCATAAATATACTAAATTATATAGATTACTCCCTATCTTCACCGTAGCTTATTAGAACTTTCTAGAGGTCTACAATATTCTTATAAATACCCAAGCTCTTGGCTTGTTAATGTAAAAAATAATTTATAGAGTTCTCTATTGATATAAGTTCTAAATTTGTAGTGTTCATATTTGTTTTTCCCTGCATCTCTCAATTTTTTTTGTTGTTCTGCTTTGGTTTTTCTTTTCTTTTAAATTCAAAGTTCATCAATTCTTGTGCAAAAAAAATATAAAGGGGGGGCACTATAGGTGTGCAAAGAAGTCATGTAGAGAGAAATCTATAACAACATTTATCTGGATGGGTGCATATAATTAAGGGTGACAATGGGCATTGACCACTAATAAACACTAAACCTAGGTTAAAATTAAAATATAGGATTAGTTAAGTTGGGCATGTTTGTGAACTATCAAATGTTTTGGTTTTCATAACATTCACAACAAGCTTGTGCTACCATGGAGCATTCAATCTACTAATTTCTTCTTTTAATTGAAAGTGCAAGGTCTTGAACTTTCATTTTATGTTATTGAATTCAATGAAATTGCCATCATCATGAGCTTTTGCCAATGCATACCATTAGTTTGATAGATTCCAAGTTATCTAATGTTTTTTTCATAGTTTTTTTATTTTAGTTCTTGGTTAGGATAGATTATTGTTTCGATGAATTTATTGGCATTGTTTTGTAAAACACCATATTTTCCTTTAATTTTGAGAAGATTGGTTATTCTTCCATGCAAATTCTAGATCCATTTTTTAAATTTGAATGCTAGTGCATTTTTTTTTTCTATTATTTTATCAAATATGAAAGACAAATTCATAAATCTAGTAGTGACTTGTTGGAATTCTTTAGAATAACTATTGCGGGGGGGGGGGGGGGGGGGGGGGGGAGTGAATCAGTTATCCAGGGTCTAGATGTACAAATAAAAATTTTGATAGCTCAATGAACCCATATTCATAAAACATATTCATACATGCATCCGTTAGATCATACAATCACTTATACTTTGTGGGTTACTATAAAATCAACTTTCCAGAAATGTAAGCATAAAACATAACAATTTCAATAACACAATTGACACAATGATTTTTACATGGAAACCCAATTTGGGAAAAACCATTAGTAACATGCTACTCATTCTCACTCTTTTGAAGTGATTCCCTATGAAAGGCCAACCCTATTAAATGTTACAATACACACTTTTAAACCTGACTTGGGTAAAGGATTTCAATCACCTTATTAAGAGTGAGCTTTGTTAGAGGATGTTAGACCATTCACTTGGAGTGTCACCCAGTTAAAAGATTTACAAATGGCTGTTAGGTCAACCTTAATTCAAAGGATTTACCCTAGAATGGTACAATGATTACAAAATAATAGTAAGGCTTGATCCAATAACAAATTACAACTCACTTGCAAATTAAAGATCTTTGTTTTAGTCCTTCATTCTGCTTGTCTTTCACACACATCATCTTTGATAGCTTATTCACCTTCAAGAATTTATACTCTTAAGCCTTCTTTCTTTGTTTTCCAATAGAAATCTCTTATGTTTAGTCTCTGAATGAAGCAATACCCTAGACCTCTTGTCTAACTTAGATTCTTGAGTATTGACCAAACTTGCTTCTAACCAGCCATCTCTATAAATATAAAATTAAGATCTTTTGTCATTCATCCTCTATCGTTAGGTAGGATTCAATGAATCTACCCATCTTTTTATTTTAGTCCCTTCTAGAAACTTCTCCTTCAATCCTCTTTTAATTTGTCTAAAAATAGTTTACCATTAATTTTGTGCTACCAACTCATCATAGTTATCTTCTACACACTTCACAAAATTCAAGAAAATAAAATAGTTGGCTCAAATTCATCAAATGTATGATTTAACATGAATATTAATAGTCAGCATCAATATGTTGTCACTTGACTTCCATACTATTCTTTCAATCGTCTTCAACTAGATCACTCAGTAAACACTAAAGTTTACTAGTGCTCGGCATCAACTAAAGTTTACTCGTCTTACACTATATCACTTGGCATACACTGAACTTTGACTTTTCTTAGCTCCAACTAATTTTCTTCTTGGCTTGCACTAACTTTTCTTAGCACCTACTATCCACTTAGTCAAGCTTGGTAGACTTAATTCTTCTTACTTGTTCTTCTAGACTTAGTTACTGTATCCAACCTTTGAAACCTTAAGTAGATAATCAATGCACTATAACATCATTGTCTTAACTGCTCTTTGTACTTCCTTTTCATACCATAACTCAATCTTTTCTCTAGGTGATTTTGTTATCTCATATGATCAAATCCTCCTCATCAATCAAAAAAATGATAGTACTCAAATCAACTAAGCATTTGTCTTACCAGCAAGTAGCGAGTTTGACATCAGTGACAAAACAATGATTGAAACACATTCTCATACTTGAATCAATCTATTTTCAATAATATTCCTCTTTAGAATTAATGGAAAACCAATGCCAATAATAATGCCAAAAAGAAAATATTTTAATGCATTGAAATCTCTCCCTCTATTAGCAACTTCCATCTTCTATATAGGTTACAAAATTCTATTCTGATCAACAAACAATCAACTCATCCTTAAGAATCCCTCTTGATCAATCCTCTTTCTAATATTCAAGTATTTTTCTCTACGTATTCTATTCTTATATCTCCCTCAGCACTATCTACCTCTTACTAGGTAGATGAATGTCTTTTAATCATCTCTCTCTATAATTAAATCATCACACTATCTCCCCCTAAGTAGATATTCCTTCTTTCTTCCTTGTTCTCACTATGTTTGGTATTATGTGCTTCCTCTTCTATATTTCTCCCTGTTTGACAACAATGTCAAAGACTTGTCATCTTAATATGCAGATATGAACATTTTTTAGTTTCTCCCTCTCTCACCTAGCTTGTGACTGATCTGTAACATTAACTCTTTGATTACTTTATAAAGCCCCTAAAGTAAGATCCACTACATCAATGTGTAACATATGTCAATTATCTCAGTTGATGTAGGGCACTTCTCACGCTTCTTAAATAGCCTTGGATAGGGTGTCACCCCTAGTTTACCACTTAGATACTCATGAGCATCCTTAGGTAATGTTTTTGTGAAGATATCAACTATTTTCTCTTTTGTATTCACATATTCCATCTTCACCTCTTTTTCTTGAACTAACTCTCTCAAGTAATGATACTTGATTGCAATGTGTTTAGTCTTTGTATGCATCAAAGGATTCTTTGATACATTCATATCACTTGTATTATCACAATAAAGTATCATAGGTTCAGTGATTTTCTCCTTCATACCTTTGAGTAGTTATTTGATCCATACAATGTTTGTACAATTAACTACAATAACAACATATTCAACTTTAGTAGTAGATTGGGCTATGTAGTTTTGTTTCTTACTAGTCCAAGTAACTAGCCTTTTTCTTAAGAAAAATGCTCCTCCACTAGTGCTCTTTCTATCATCAATATTTCTAGCCCAATCAACATCAGTGTAGGATCTCCACTCAAACTTCTCATTTTTTTATATAGTATAGACCATAGTCTTATGTACCTCTCAAATATCTCATTAGTCTCTTAACAACCGTCAAATGGTTCTACCTAGGATTAGTACATAACCTTGTACCTATCCCAATAGATAACACATATTGCAATTTCCTAATCATAGACCTTTACATTGTTTGATTCACCTTAGGTAAATAATCATTATTTAATAATTTGTGTCATGTCACCATAGGTGTGCTTACTAGCTTCGAATCTTCCAATCCACAAGTTATTAGTATCTACTTTACATATTTTGATTGAGTGATGTATATACCATATTTCATCTAATGTACTTGCAAATCCACAAAGAACTTGATTACTCCAAACATAGACATCTCAAATTCCTTTTTCATTTCATTTGCAAAAGCTTTACATAAAGTATCTTGACATCCAAATATGATATCATCAACAAAAATTTAAGATAGTAAATAGCTTTTCCTTTTTTTGCATTCAAGAATAGATTGAAGTTATCATTAGTCCTCTCAAATTCAATTTTCACAAGATAATTGTGGAGTCTTTCATACCATGCTCTTGGTGCTTGCTTCAAACCATATAAAGCTTTGTGTAGTCTACATACCATGTTTTTATTCTTAGCATCAAAAAATCCTTCTAGCTATTCTATATAGACCTCTTCTTCCAATATGCCATTAAGAAATTTAGATTTAACATCCATTTGATAAACTTTGAAACCTTTGTATGCAGAGAAAGAAAGTAGAGTTCTTACTCCTTCCAATCTTGCAACAAAAGTGAATTTTTCTCCATAGACTATCCTTTCTCTTTGTGCATACCCCTCATAAACTAATCTTTCCTTATTCCTTGTGACTTCACCGTTTCATCTAACTTGTTTATATACACCCACTTGGTGCCAATCACATTTTTATCTTCTGGTCTAGGAACTAAAGTCCATGTCTTGTTCTTTTCAATCTATTCAATCTCTTCTTTCATGGCTTTACTCCAATCCACATCTTCTAAGGAATCTTTCACTATTTTAGGTTCATACATGCTAAGAAAACATATATCACTGCTTAGCTTGTTCCTTGTCATTGGTCTTGCATATTTATCTCCAACAATTTGTGCAACAGATTGATGTCTTTTTGACATACTTTGACAATCTTGGTTCTACTCTATTTTCCTCATTTGGTCCATCAACTTCTGAGTCACTATGTACTTCTCTATCAAGTAATTCAGCATCTCTTTCATGTACACTAATCTTAGAATTATAATGTGCCTCAACTTCATTCTACAAATCAGCACTTGATTGTAGCTCAGTTTCTAAATGCAACTCGACATTCATTATATGTGACTTGACAGTCAGTGAAACTTGATGTTGATTTGCAACTTGATTTACAAATTCTTCATCAGCCGGCATAACTTCATAGAAGTATACAAATGATTTGTATTCCTCTAGTTCCTTCATAGGTTCAACCTCATGTACTTCTGTAGATTCATCAAATTTCACATTTGCACTTTTCACAACTTTGTTAGTGTTACTATTTAAACACTTATAAGCTTTACTTCTTGTGGAATAGCCAAGGAATAAACCTTCTTCACTTTTTGCACCTAATTTATGTTGAGAATTGTGTCTCAACCTTGCAAGCTTTTTTTAGAAAACTCTAGAAAATTTAGAAAATTCTAGAATTCGTTTGTGGTAGTTTTTCACATGTTTACAAGTTTGAAAAAGGTGTATGATCTGTTAAAAAAAAATTTAGTCCTTAGAACAATGTAGAAGGGCTATTTTTAGATGTAAACAACTCATTATATGACTTTTATAGGGGTCTAAACTTGAGGACAAAATTATGGACGAAAATGGTATTCTTGGAGTTACAATTTACAAGTAGGTAACATGTGGCATGGTTGTTTTGCCCGTGGTATTGGCCCATAGTTTTGTAAAACTACAAATGGTTTCCAAGTGGAAAATAACTATAAAACAAGGGCTTGGAGAGTTGTTTGAATCATCGAGTTCAGTTTGCAAGATTGGTTCCAGAAGAAGTCTCTTTGAGTTTGAGTCCAAGTTTGAGTTATGGTGATATGCTCTTGTAAGAACTTGCATTACAAGTGTATTGTAATCTTCCATATTTGAGAATACATTGTGCAGGTTTTGGAGGGTGGGTTTTTTCTCACAGAAAGGTTCCCCATGGTAATCTTTGTGTTATGCATTCATTTTTATTGTTATTATGTTATTATGCATTTCTTGAGATCTCTAAAATAGTTAGTTGAACTTGCATAATCATCCCCTTAAAGATTAGTGTAGGAAACAAATCTATTCACCTTAGCTTCCTTACTAGTGGTATCAGAGCTTAGCTAGTTTTGGTTCTATTTGTTGGGTACAAGGCTTTTTGAGCTAATCAAGGTTTGAGTGGGAGCTTGTGCAGAGATTTTTATTTCTATGTTATAGTATTGCAAAGATGGAAAGCACATCAGGGAGGATTGATGTAGAAAAAATTTTTGGCGCAAACTTTGAAATGTGGAAGTTGAAGATGGAAGATCTATTGATTGATCAAGATCTATGGGATGTAGTTGATGAAAAGAAGCTAAGGCCCATAGATCCAACTTCAACCATAGAGTACAATGTGAGAAACAAAAAAGCTAAAAGTCTCATCAAATTGTGTCTCGCAGACTCTATATTGATTAATGTCCATGAAGAACCTACCACAAAGAATATTTAGAAGAAGTTGAGTGAGATCTTTTAAGAAAAATCACTTGTGAAAAATGTTTTCTTGAGGAAGAAGTTGTATTCCTTGATAATGAAAGAAGGTGGATAGATTTTTGAGCATCTTGAAAGTTTTAATATGTTGGTGACTCAGTTGACCTTAGTTTGGGGTGTGGATGGACGAAGAAGAAAGGTGCCAAATATTGCTATGTTTGTTACCAGACTCATGGGACAACCTTGACATGGCCATAAGGAGCACTTCAGTCATCTTGAAGATGGAGGACATTGTTGCCTCTCTACTGTCTATAGAGATGAGAAGGAAGGCCTCTCTGACTGCCAAATAGGCTTTGAGTATTGGAGGAAGACCAAAGGAAAGAGGCAAGAACCAGAAAAAGGATGGCCATTCCTAGTCCAAGAATAAGGGGAGATCAAATAATCCTGGTAAGTCCAAGGTGATCTATTGGAATTGTGGCAAACTTGGACACTTCCAAAAGGACTATAAAGAGGAGAAGAAGAAAAAGAAGAAGAAGCAAGATTCTAATTCTAAGTCCAAGATGGAAGATGGAGATGTTTTCATTACAGCTTTGGCCACTCATGCATGTGACAATGCATGGTTGATAGACATAGGTGCATAATTTCACATGACTCCTAATAGAAATTGGTTTATTAAGTATGAAAATTTTGATAGTGGTAAGGTTTATTTGGGTGATAACTCAATTCTTCATATTGTTAGTTATGGAAGTATTCATGTGAAATTTGTTGATGGTAGAATAAGAAGATTTGATGGTGTCTTGCATATCTTGAGACTAGTGAGGAATTTGGTATTTTTTAGTAAACTAATAGACATGGGTGTGCATGTACAGTTTTTTGAAGTAGGTGTGAAAATGGTGAGAGGTGCTATGGTTATAGCAAGAGGAAACAGATTGGGTACATTGTACCAGCTTGATGCATGCACAGTTGAGTGCAATAATACTTCTGATAAAACTATGAAGAGGAATACTTTGTTGGAGAAGAAGAGGGTTTCTCTTTCAATAGATGGTCATGGTTTTTGGGTATCCAAGGGTGCTCTATCTACTCAATCAAAGTTACCTATAGAGAAGACTATGTTATGGCACTAGAGACTTAGCCACATAGGTGAGAAAGGTCTGTGAACCTTAAAAAGTAAAAACCTTGTTGATGGGTTGATTGACTACAATCTTGAGTTTTATTTTTGTGAGCAATGTATCTATGGTAAACAAAACTGCATTCAATTTTACTCAAGTTCTCAAAAGTCCTCATATATTTTGGATCTAATCCATTCAAATGTATTTGGTCTAGTTGATGTTCCTTCTATTGGTAGATTAGTCTATTATGTTTCTTTCATTGACGTTTTCAGTAAAAGAACATGGGTTTATTTTCTTAGAAGTAAAGATGAAGTTTATAGTTGTTTTAAAGAATTTAAAGCAATGGTTAAGTCACAGACTAGAAAGAAGATAAAGCATTTGAGAAATGATAATGGCAGTGAATATTGCTCCAATTTTTTTGACACATTTTGTAAAGATTGTGGTATTAAAAGAGAGAAGACAACTCTGTATTCTCCACAAAAAAATGGAGTTGCAAAAAGAATGAACATGACCTTGATGGAGAAGGCTAGGAGTATGTTGAGTGGAGTTGGAACGGAATAGAAGTTTAGGACCAAAGTTATAGCCACTACTTACTAATTGATAAATAGGTCTCCTACATCAATTCTTGTTGATAAGACACCAATGGAAGCATGGTCAGGCCATAAGCCTTCACTTTGACATCTTAGAGTTTTTGGTTGTGAGGCATATGCTCATGTGCCAAAGGAGAAGTAGAAAAAGTTGACAAGAAAGTTATCAAATGTATCTTCATCAGATATAGTTATGGTGTGAAAGGATACAAGGTTTGGGATCCTGTTGCACAAAAGGTATTTTACTCCAAAAGTGTTATTTTTAGAGAAACTGAGCCTTCTTCTAATATAGTGTAGCTACAATAGATAAAATAAAATAAAGATATGATTCAACTTCTTGCTACACCTAAGAAAGTTGAATCAAGGCCATTAGAAAGACAAGTTATTGAAGAGAGCTCTACGAGTTCTAAATCATCAGAGGAAGAGGGAGAACCTAATCATGAACTTGAACCTAAACCTAAACCAAATCTTGTCCAAAGGTCTAGTAGATAGAAGAAAGCACTGGAAAGGTATGGATATTCTCCTAATGATTGGAGGTGTATATTTGCTTTGAATGCTAATATTAATGAACTAAAATCTATAGAAGAGGCTCTTGGTATGAATGATCTAGAGTCTAGAAAGATAGCGATGAAAGAAGAGATGGAAGCTCTTAAGAGGAATAACACGTGGGACCTTGTACCATTTCCTAAAGGATGTAAGCTTGTTGGTTGTAAATGGGTGTTCAAAAGGAAGATGGGTTCAGATGGAAGCATTGAGAAGTATAGAGCACGTTTGTTTGCAAAAGGTTACTCCCAAGTTGCAGGAATTAATTATGGAAAATTTTTTTCTCTTGTAGAAAAAATGAAACCGATTCATTTTTTACTTTCTATTGCAACAACTTATGATCTAGAAGTTGAACAGATGGATGTGAAGACAACTTTTATTCATGGAGATTTGGAGGAAGAAATTTCTATAACATAGCTAGAGCACTTTGTGGTGAAAAGTAAAAGTCATTTGGTCTGCAAATTGAAGAAATCCCTGTATGGGTTAAAACAAAGTCCTAGGATGTGGTACTAGAAGTTTGATACATATGTATTGAGTTTGGAATTTGTGTGATCCAAATCTCATTACTATATATACTACAAGTTCGATGGTGATTATTTCCTAGTTGTTGCCTTATATGTTGATGAGACGTTGTTGTTGGCAAAGGAAAAGGTTTGATTGTAGAATTAAAATCTCAGCTCTCAGAAAAGTTTGAAATGAAAGATTTTGGTGCAACAAGGTAAATTCTAGGAATGGAGATTATAAGAGATAGACAAGACAAAAAGCTTTGGCTAGGCCAGAGTAAGTATGTTGGTAATATTCTAAAGATATTCAATATGTAGGATTCTAGACCATTAAGTGTTCCTATTACTATGGGAATAAAGCTTTCTGGCTCATAGTGTCCTTCATCCCCATTGGATATCAAAGAGATAAGTCAAGTACCATATCAAAGTACTATTTGGAGTTTGGTGTATGCTATGGTTTGTACAAGACTAGACATTGCCTAAGTAGTGGGAGTACTTTCCCATTATATATATAATCTAGGAAGAGCACATTGGGATGTTGTAAAAATAGATTTTAGATACTTGCGGGGTACCTCAGAGTACTCTATATGTTTCCATGAAAAAAGAAATGAGCATTCCCTGGATATTCAAGGCTATGTAAATTCAGACTGGGCTGGCGATGTTGATAGTAGAAGATCCACCAGTGTATATGTGTTTAAATCATTTGGTGGTGCAATTAGTTGGATGAGAAGCAACAAGTTGTGGTCACTTTGTCCACTACAAAGGTAGAGTATATGACAGCTACTCATGCTTGCAAGGAAGCCATTTGGCTTAAGAGACTGTATTCAGATATAGAGTTCAAACAGGGTGTAGTGACAATTTATAGTGACAGTCAGTGCAATCTTCCTAGCAAAGAACTTGACATTTCATGCCAGGACCATGCACATTGATGTACAATATAATTTTGTGAAAGATATGATTGAGGAAAGCAAGATGAAACTAGAGAAGGTAGAGACTTTGGCAAATGTTGTTGATGCATTAACTAAGCCCATGAGCATAGAGAAATTTAGATGGTGTTTAGAGTCTATGGGTCTCTTAGCCCCTAGCATTTAAGTCCATGACACTATAGATCCCCTAACTCTTGGAAGGTGTTCAACAAGTGGGAGAATGTTGATAATTTTGTCTCAACCTTGCAAACTTTTTCCAAAAAATTGTAGAAAATTCTATAATTTGTTTATGGAAGTTTTTCACATATTTATGAGCTGGAAAAGGCGTATGAATTGTTAAAAATGTGTCTAGTCTCTAGAACAATGTAGAAGGGCTATTTTTAAAGTGTAAATATCTCATTATATGAATTTTATGGGGGTCTAAACTATAGGACAAAATTATGGACGAAAATGGTATTCTTAGAGTTATAAATTACAAGTGGATAACATGTGGCATGGTTGTTTTGCCCATAGTTTTGGCCCATGATTTTGTAAAACCAAAAATGGTTTCTAAGTGGTAAATAACTATAAAAGGAGGGCTTGGGGATGTGTTTGAGTCATTGAGTTTAGTTTGCAAGACTAGTTCTAGAAGGAGTCTCCCTAAGTCTGAGTTCAAATTTGAATTGTAATGATGCACTCCTATAAGAACTTGCATTGCAAGTGTATTGTAATCTCTCAGATTTGAGAATACATTGTATGGGTTTTTGAGGGTGGGATTTTTCTCCTAGAAGGGTTTCCCCATGGTAATCATTATGTTATGAGTTCATTGCTATTTTTATTATATTGTTATGTATTTTGAGATCTCTACAATAGTTAGTTGAATTTACATAATTGATCTCTCAAAGATTAGTGTAGGAAGTAATTCCGTGCACCTTTGCTTCCTTAAAACTTGGCTTATGACTAATTTGTAACTATAGCTCTTTGATTCCTTTAGGTAGCTCCTAAAGTAAGATTCATTGCATCAATGTGTAACATATGTCAATCAACTTGTTTTATGTAGGTAACTTCTCATGCTTCTTAAATAGCCTTTGATAGGGGTATCACCCTTAGTTTACTTCTTAGATACTCATGAGCATCCTTAGGTAATGCTTTTGTAAAAATGTCAACTATTTTCTCTTTTTTGTTAACATATTCAATCTTCACCTCTTTATCTTGATCTAACTCTCTCAAGTAATGATACTTGATTACAATGTTCTTAGTCTTTGTATGCACCACATAATTCTTTGATATATTTATAGCACTTGTATAAATACACACTATTAAAGGTTACAATACACATTGTTAAATGTGACCTAGTTAGAGAATTCAATCACCCTGTTAGGAGTGAGCCTTGTTAGAGGTCTTTAGATCATTCACTTGAAATATCACCTAGTTAAAGGATTTACAAATGATTTTTAAGTCAACCTTAATCCAAAGAGCTTACCCTAGACAAGTAAAATGATTAGAAAGTAAGAGTAAGGCTTGATCTAATAACAAATTAAAACTCACTTGTAGATTATAGATCTTTGTTTTAGTCCTCCATTCTTCTTGGCTTTCGAACACTTTAGCTCTGATATCTTGTTCACCCTTCAAGCACTCATACTCTTAAGACTTCTTGCTTTGCTTTCCAAACTAGTCTCTTCTATTTGGTCTCTAAATGAAGCAATACCTTAGACCTCTTGTCCAACTTTGATTCTTGAGTATTGACCAACCTTGCTTCTGACTAACCATCTCTATAAATATAAAATTAAGGTCTTTTTTTCATTCATCCTCCATCATCCATTTTAGGGTTAGGTAGGATTAGGTAGGATTCAATGAATCTACCCATCTTTTCATTTTAGTCCCTTCAAGAAACTTCTCCTTCAATCCTTTTTTAATTCACCTCAAAATGGTTTACCATGAATTCTTTTCCACCAACTCATCATATTTATCTTCCACACACTTCATAAAACTCAAGAAAATGAAGTAGTTGGCTCAGATTCATCAAATATATAATTTAACATGAATACTAGCACTCGACATCAATATGTTGTCACTTGGCTTCCATATTGTTCTTCCACTTGTCTTCAACTAGATCATGTTAGAGAAAAAGGTTAATTTAATTTCATTAATTAAATTGTCTTTTCTCCCTTCTTAAGATTTTTCTTTAAGCACTTTTTGCATTCACATTTAATAATTAATTAGTAATTATTAAATGGTTTTTACCTTTTAGGTTACCTTTTGTAACTTTTTAGGTTGTTCTTTTAGGTTTCGATCTCGTTTTATAAGGATTACTCTTTTTTAATATCTTTTATCTTTTCTTTATCTAAGAATACAATTTGCATATTTTTAGAGCGAACCCTTGCCTCCTCTTCCTTTTCTTCTCTATGACAGGTTTTCTACATGTAGGTATTTGAGGGCTTCGTGGATTTATTTTGTGTATTTTCTCAAATACTTCATTGTATTACAACCAAATCTACTATAGCTTGTTTGGTATTTGGAAAAAAGGAGAATGGGGGTTTGATAGATCAGATCTGGAGTTTTTTCGAGTGTTTCTTGAGAAAATAGGGGTCACTAATTTTTGGAACAACTTGAAGCCAAACAGACCTCACGAATGGATTCAGAAGGCATCAAAACCCTTGTTTCCATATAAAGTTCATCCTTTTTGGACAACATTGATCCAAGAGCCAAAACAATTTTGCCCAGCAAGGCCTTACGACCTCTATATGCACTTTGAGGCATTTTTTTCATTGAAAAATCACAAATAAATTATTTTTTAAAGATTTTTGACTTGCTAAAGTTTTAAAAAATTGCTAGCGATCATTGAGATTCTTAGCAGTTAGTGATAACCACCAATGGTCCCACTGACTATAGCAACCACCCTTGCTTAGTGGGCCACCACTGCCAATGAAACCTGTCTCCCACCATTGCTACCATGTCTCCACTACCCAAGCCACTGCTCTACCTCTGCTCCTCTAATAGTGTGATTTAAAAAAAAAAAAAAAAAATTTAAATAATTTATTTTCTATTGCTTCCAGGGGGCTTGTCAATTTTTCACCGTAACTTGAGCATACAGATGTCTTTTTTTCGATCTAAAAGAAGAGCTAGAAATCTAGTTCTATAACAAAGATAATGGCATAGGATTTTTCTAGTTGTGATGTAGTTTGGTTTCCTATTTGGGTAATCAAAGCCGAGTGTTTAGTTTTTCACTTCGGATGGCATATCTTGGCCATCCCATCTTTATTTTTTGAAAATGTTATATTTTATGAAATTTGGTTCATTTCTCTTTTCAAAAATGCTAGTTTTTCTTCCAAATTCTACTCCATACTCTTCCTATCATGTTTTTTTCTTTATGACACTATTTTGGATATCTTGGGTGTTTCAGGTCTGAGGATTGTTTTCATGGCATTGGATTTCTTCTTTTGGGCTATACTATCTATTGTAACAACTCTTTTCCCTTTTTGTTCATTATTGATATCATTCATAAGCATGTTTATGTAAATGTACTAAGTTGGAGGGTCGCTCCTTGCATTTTTTGGACCTTTTTCATCATTGTGAGTTATTGTACTCGCACTACATTATAAAGTACCATGGGGGGATATTTTTTTTCCTTTTAATGCCCTCTTCTGTTGTCAAGTGATTGTCCCTTCCATGACATTATCCCCATGATGTGTTGATGAAACTTGCATTTATAGGTGTCTATACCTCTTCCTTACTCTCAATGTTATTGGTTCTTTCTATTTTGTAGGAGTTTTTTGGTCCACTTTCTCAGTTGCTTGCAAACTTACCCTTGTCTAGATTTGGGAGGGGGAGTGTGGGGTGGTGTTCTTCTATTATTTTTCTCATGTTTCCTTGGTTTGATTGATCAACTCTTTAGGCTATGGGGTTTCATGCCATTTATATTCTTTGAGTTCAATTGTTTTCCTTTGTTTGCCTCTTGATTCAATAAAAATTATAGTCTTCTCTCCCTGGTTAGGTTCTATTTGAAAGGAGGTTCTATAAATTAGAAAATTCTTTTGGATAGATTTTACAACTTCTTCATGATTCACTGATGTTTCTCCATGATCACTCGTTGTTCCTATTTTCTAGAAGATTCATCTAGTTGGAGGCTTCTGTAGTCCTTCACTAGGTTTTCAACTATCTCTTTTTCAAGTAAAGTTTTTCCCACTGGGTTTTTTTTATTTCTCCATTTCATAGAGATTTGGTTGTGATTGGGTACCTCATTAGGCCTTGTTTTTGGGACCCAAGTTTTCTTTCAACATTGCATTGTAGTTTCCTTGCTCTTTGTTCATTGTTTGTAACTGCATTGTTGCTCATCTTAAGGGCGAGTGTTAGAGAAAAAGGTTAATTTCATTTCATTAATTAAATTACCTTTTCTCCCTTCTTAAGATTTCACTTTATGCTCTTTTTGCATTCACATTTAATAATTAATTAGTAATTATTAAATGGTTTTTACCTTATTGGTTTCCCTTTGTAACTTTTTAGGTTACCCTTTCAGGTTTCGATCTCCTTTTATAAGGATTGATCTTTTATAATATCTTTTATCTTTTCTTTATCTAAGAATACAATTTGTATATTATTAGAGCAAACCCTTGCCTCCTCTTGTCTTTTTCTTCTTTGTGATAGGTTTTCTACATGCAAATATTCAAGGGCTTCGTGGATTTATTTTTCATATTTGCTCAAATCGTTTAGATCACTTGACAAACACTAAAGTTTATTGGTGCTCAACATCAACTAAACTTTACTTGGCTTACACTGTATCACTCAACATACACTAAACTTGACTTTTTGCAACTCCAACAAATTTTTTTCTTGGCTTGCACTAACTTTGCTGAACACCTACTGTCCACTTGGTCAAGTTTAGCAAGGTCAATTCTTCTTAATTGTTCTTCTAGAACAAGTTAGTGTATCTAACCTTTGCAACCTTAAGTAGGTTATCAATTCACTATAACATCATTATCTTAATTGATCTTTGTACTTCTTTATATTTATTGAACAGTTCCATAGTTTCATAAAACTTTCCAAAAATGTTAGATAGATATTATTAATGAAATTTTTGGAATTAAAAAATAATAAGAACCCTAGGGAAATGGAGTCTAGCTAATGAGAAAAAAGAAATTTACAATTAAAAAATAATTTAAAAATAAATATGTTTTTAAACTTTAGCAATTTAATAATTTTAGTTATGAAAATTAATTATTTGTAGCAAATGGGGACATTAGTTCCCTGCCTATTTATAGGTAGGGACTAATAAGTTCTACTAGAAACTTTGACCTAACCTAGTTTTATCTTAAACATCAAATCAATATTTCATCAAATATAACTTAGATTCCTTGTAAAAAATGTCTTAGTCCAAAATTTTTTCCCTATATGATGTAGAAGCATCCTTGGGCTATTGGTAATCTTGCATCACCCAAAAAGATATTTTCTATTTTCTATTTTCTATTTTACAGTTACTTGTTTGACAGTTTGTATTCACAAACACTTGTTTGTTATTTACAAATTTTTCTAGCTTAGCTTCATATAGTGTACATATTATGGATCATTAGTCTAAGTATGCATAATCCTATGAGATATCTGGTAGAAGTTATACTACATCTCCTTAGGTGTTGAATTTCTATGTTTCTCTTCATACAATCTCTGGTATTTAATTTGGTGTGGTTCTTTAGTTAAGAGTCATCTTATGCACTCTTGGATCTAGGCAGTTAGTTAATGTGTGGACCTATACCTCAGGCCACATAAAGTTATCTCATTTTATGTATTTGGTCAATAATTCATTAAGAGTCAGTCGTATAATGTAATGCATGTTTCTTATTATTGGATATTGTGAACTCAAGCTGACTTGTGTGTCTTGGTGGCTATATATGTAATGACCTTATGTCTTAGGAGGTAGCATTGAAATATTATTGAAGTAGTATAATTCAAGAAGATACTTGGAGGAAGCTTGGATAGAGAAATTTGGTCTATAATATAGAATGTACATTGGTCATAACCAAGAAGATTGATGTGGAGATTCTAAGAAAACCAAAATTTGTAGGGTTTTTTACTAGACCTTATCTTCTTACTCTACTCTAGGACCACTTCTCTAGTCCCTAGGGGTCACTCTAGACACCCTCTACCTTAGGAGATTCAAACTAATCTCCAATCCACAAGAAACTCATCACGAAGGTTAATACTCTTAAAAATTTCTAATGACTTTTTTTCCAAAGCCACCCCAAGTCTTTAAAACTCCAAATTCAGCATCTGCATGGATGAGTCAAATTTGAGTAGAGATAGTAGCTAAGTGTGGGCTTGGGAAATAAGGAGGTTTCTTGATGGCTTGCTAGCACAAGTTTAGAATCTTCTTGGAGTTTCTACCAAATTGTGTATCTAGGCTAGCTAGGGTTTAGATCTTGTGAGATCTTGCAAAACTACTATTGTAAATTGCTTTATATTTGGCCATAAGCCAAAAGGCCTTACAACCAGGCATGTTGAATAAAAAATTTATGATTCTATTATAAGAATTGGCATCATTGTGTATCTTAATCTCTATGTTATTTTTTGTATTCTTTTGCATGGTTAATTATCATGGGCTACGAAATATCCTTTGGGGATTCTCTTGCCTTATACTAGATCAGTTCTACTACCCTTTTCTCTCTCTTCATACTTGATCTCTTCAAAGGTCAAGATCCCCAATTAGGCCTCCTAATGTAGTTTTGACCGAATTAATCTAAAAATTCTTTAAGGACCCTAGAAAAAAATCAATATATTAGATACCCTTTTCAAAAGACTTCAAGATTTTGTGGGTCTGAAATACTATAGGTGTCTGTATAACCCAAACCCACGTTGGCCCAATTCCTTAAGGTTAATAGCATATAAGGGTTCTTTCCCTTGTTCTTGATTGATAGAGGTTCAACCACATTTATTTTACCTTCCATAGTGCCTACCATATCCATCCAACACTTCTACATCAAAATCCCACACTTCTCAATCCATCGACCCATGTTTCAATGCCATTATGCTTCTTGCTCCTAGCTGTGTGCTTGCTGAGTCACCTAGGGAAAGGTGCTAGAAATAGAAAAGAGTTCTTTAAGGCCTTCAAATTTAATATTTACACTATAAATTGAGTTTCCTTCCATGTGCCAATAGCTTGTGATAGTCCCATTATGGAATTTTATGGAAGAGGCATTTTTGTCTTCCTCACTCTAGATGAACCGATGAACTGGCTGGATAAGAAATATTTTTCAAGAACACTAAAAATGGAAAAAAATGACATAAAAAAACATGAATTAAGCAATAATTCACATAGCTACAACTAACTACCATGTACAGAGATGGTGATCTATCCATTAAAGCAAAGTTACTCCACTTGCAAGTAAAATTATGACAACAAAATGCACAAAAATGATTATTTTATTCCTCCAAATCAAAAATTATGTTCACCAACCCATTCATCTAATTTTTTATGTACTTATATTCACCAATTTCATGAACTCCAATGATTCAAATGGTTCCACAACTACCAAGAGTCATTCTGCAACTTTTCAAGAAATGTTGCTAATGACAACTTTGACAATTTTTTCCATCATTTCTTCAAAATTTTCTTGAACCTCTCAAATTTATGTCTTGGGACCAAAATAGAGTCCATATCATATCCCTACATGTTTCATGACTCATATATCCATTTTGGAGGCTCCAAGACCCAAATTTCTCACCGAGTTGCAACTTAGCAACTATTGGCAATGTGAGCAATTTTGTGTCAACACTTGACATCTAACTCTCAGCTTCTATACTAGACATCTTAAACACCTAAACACACTATTAGGACTCTTAATTCCCTATTATTCATGAATGGTTTGGATAGAACCACTACAAGCCAAAATTGATCTAGGAGAGCTAGGGTTTCAAATGGCCCACCTTAGGTGTTTCTCCACCAAAGGCCTTACAACCTAGCATACAATATATTTTATCATGTGAGTTTCCTTATGAATTTATGGAATGTATGGCAAAAATTTCATGTAATTGAATATTTTTTGATAGTAAAGTTCTTTTCTTCCAAGTTTATCTCATGAATTTTTGTTGTGTTGAATTTTCTAGGGGCTTGGTCATCTCTTTTGTAGACTCACCTGCCTTGACTGCATCAATATGGTTGAAAGGTTTGATCTAATTGGAGTTGATTTTTTATCTTATTTGTAGCCTTGATTTTGATCTTGTTAGTGACTTATTAGAGGTGTTGGGTCTTATTTTTTTTATCTAATCTTGCTTAATCTTGGAGAGCTTATGAAGACTTGTATCCATTATTGTGAGGTGGAAGATTGAAGTTCTAGTTCATAATTGTAGAGCACTTCTTCAAGTTTTGTTTAGAATCCTATTACAAATTTTTTTGACCCCTATTGGTTTATAGTTCTTTAAAGTTTGAGGAAGTAGCACCTTGTTGTAGTCAATATGCCACCTAGAAGAATGAACCATAGGAGGTTGGAGAATGCATCTGAAGAATTCAAAGCTGAGATGAGGAATGAGATCCAAAATATCTTAAAAGGATTGAGAAGAAACCTTGAAGCTGATGAAGAATATGTTGAAGTTGCTAAAGGTCTTGAAACGCCTGATGTAGAGATCCCTGCAAAAGATGAAAGATTTTTGAAAACTATGACACAAGTTGGTGAGATTCATACGATGGAAGTTTTGAGTTATTCTTCTTCTTTACATCCTAAGGAATTGATAGATTGGATTAATGAACATGAGGATTACTTTGAGCTTGAAAATATCATAGAACCATAGAGAGTTAGGTTAGCATAGACTAATTTGAAATTTTATGTTGCCTTATGGTGGAAAGAACTGCATAAAGATAGATAAGATAATGATAAACTTTGGATTACTAGATGGAAACCCATAGTTTCTAGATTGAAGGCTAAATTCATCCCCAAAGACTATGAACTTGAATCGTTTAAGAGATTGGAGAACTTGAAGCAAGAATATCTATCTATGGAAGCTTATCCTAAAGAATTTTGCAAGATACAAATCAAATCTAGACAACATGAATCTTCTAACAAGAAAGTTGAAAGGTATGTTAACAGTTTAAAATTCAATGTTTGAGATGAATTGAGTATGTTGAAAGTTAGTTTAGTTGAAGATACTTATAATATTAGTTTAGTTGAAGATACTTATAATATGAATTGAAAGTTGAAGAAAAATTAGGAATAAAGTAAGGTTAGTAAGTTACTAAAGTTGATAAGTGTAAGAAACTTGTTTCTAAAAGGAAGTTTATTGTTAGAGGTACTTCTTTTAAATGTGGTAAGGATGGACACTGAGATTTTGAATGTCTTAATGTGAAAGTTGACAAACATAACTTGGTAGTACAAGAAGAATAGAAAGTAGAATATTTTGATCTTGATTTGGCTTCATAAAAAGTTGGAGAATCTCTTTTGATGAGGAGAACCATGTTGCCTAAGCATGATGTTGTATCAATGCAAAGGAGGGATTTAATATTCTAAACTATTTGTAATTTTGGGGGTAAATGTTGTAAATTTATTATTGATGGAGGTGGTACTAATAATCTTGTCTCTGAAGAAATGGTTAAGAGATTTAGTTTTCAAAGATTGAAACATCCTACTCCTTATGGTATCATTTGGTTTCAAGATGCTTATTGGGTGCAGGTTAGAGAAAAATATCATGTTAATTTTAGTATTGGACCTTTCAAGGATGAAGTTTTATGTGATGTAGTAGACATGAGTGCTGGTCATGTTTTACTCCAAAGACCTTAGCAATTTGACAAAGGACATATACATGATTGCAAAAAGAATAGTACTGTTACAATTGAGAAGGATGGTAAAAGCCTTTTTTATTCCTTTGAAGGATGAAGAAGTTATCAAAGAAAAGAATTTGATTATTTTAAAGACTTTTAGTTTGAAGACAAAAAAACCTGTGGTTGAAGTACTTTTTGTTGAAAGAGAGCTATTTGATTCTATGATTAAGAGAAAAGGCAAAAGAAAGAAAATTCCTAATCAGATGAAGGCATGAAACATGTATGGCTCATTTGATCCCGGTTGTTGTAGTAGTAGGAGAAGATCTAAGATATCTGGGGGCTTAGTTGGTTATTGCAGTAAGTTGGAACAAACTTCTAAATTGATTAATGGAGAAGATTTTTGTATTAAGAATGAGCATGGAATTTGTGTTATGAATTCTTTGAAATATTGATAAGTCCTTATGGAACATCTTTTAGTCATCTTAGGTGTTTGATGGAGGAGCATCCTAGGCCTGTTGGTAATCTTGCATCACCCAAAAAGATATTTGTTATTTTTTACTTTATAATTTTATAGATTCTGCAAGCTTGGCTTAATGTAGTCGACATATTATCGATTGCTAACCTAAGTGTACATAATCCTAGACAATTGGAAAAAATTATGCTCCATCTCTTTGTGTGAAGATTTCCTATATTTATTTTTCATGTGACGCCTAGTATTTAATTTGGTATAGTTCTTTATTTAAGAGTTTTCTTATACGCTATTGGATCTAGGCAATTTTTTAATGCGTAGACCTATACCTAAGGCTGCATAAAGTTATCTCTTGTATTATGTATTTGGTTGTTAATTCATTAAGGGTTAGTCCCATAATGTAATGCACATTTCCTATTATTGAAGATTCTAAACTCAAGCCGACTTGTGCGTCCTAGTACTTATATATGAAATGACCTTGTATCTTAGAATGTAGCATTGAAGTAGTATCATTCAAGAAGATACTTGGAGAAAACTTGGATAGTGAACTTTGGTCTATAATCTGGAGTGTACATTGGTCATGACCAAGAAGGCCTCATAGCTTGGAATATAGTATATTTTATCATGAGAGTTGTCTTATGAATTAGTGGAGTGTATGGTGAACATTTGATTTAATTAAAGATCTTTTGATAATAAAGTTATTTTCTTGCAATTATATCTTGTGTACTTCTACTATGTTGTATTTACTAGGGGCTTGGTCATCTCGTTTGGAGACTCACCTACCTTGTACTACATCACTATATGATACTCACTTTACCAACATAGTTACATTCTAATTTAATATCAAAACACTTGATCTACTTTGAGAAGATTACAAGTTTTAGTAGACTTTATAATGTCTGCATATTTTTCATTTATTTTTTATATAAAAGTATGCTTAATTTTTTAGCTACATAATATTCATAGTTCATATAATGTAATTTTATATTAAAATTTCTTATCATGAATCTGCACACACTAAGTTGTACATTTAGAAATTGTAGGTTCTTGATTTTCTATTTATTTTTCATAAATAATGGACAATTAATGAATGTAGATTGGGTCTATGATTTCAATTAAAAATAGGTAGGTTATATAACTTAAAATGTAGGTATGTAGGGGGAAATGTGAATCAAGGAAATAAACCCCAAGCTCATCAAATAGCCTCACACCTCAAGAGGATGAGCTCAAGGAAAATATTCTTTCCAACCAATCCACAAAGGTGTTAAACCTTAGTACGTTAATGTAATCCAAATAATAATGGAATACTAGCTCAAACTAAGATCCAATGACTATGAAGATAGGTAAAAGAATGCATGTTTCCCTTGATATCCTAATTTTTTACTTCTAGATCTATGTAAAGTATACTATATAAAGTAAAAAGCATAAAGTATTGAAATGACAAACATGGGTAAAGAACTCATCTCAAAGAAGGACCAAGTGTTTCGACTTTAATTTATTCTTCTTGTGTTGTTCCTATGGATGAACAATGACCAATCAGGGCTTGAAACTATTGAATCTACAAAACTCTAAAATTATTTAACAATCTGGCAAGGTCAACATTTGCACAATGTCAACTTTCTTCTCAAGAAGCTGAGCAATGCATCTATGTTCAGCTATGTTTGACTTTGATTACGAGTTTGCACTATTAGAGTAATTAGATATTTTCTAATTAACTCTATTATACTTAAGCTAAACTCTAGGCATATAATAATTAATTATTTTATTAATTATTATAATGCAACCTATGTTTTACCTTTTAGGGTTTTGATCTCCTTTATAAGGATGATCTCTCTTTGTAATCTTATTCACTCAATATATTTGGTTTGATCTAGCCTCCATAGCTTTTGCTCCTCTCTATTGTGATAAGTGCTTGCATGTAGGTTATTCTTGGGAGATGTGGGGTTGATCATTCATCAACTTCAACATGAAATTTTGAGAAATAAAAAAAGGGTACTCAGCTCCAGAACTTATTCTACCTTTTGAAATCCTCCACAACTTATTTTGCCTTTCGAAATCTATTGGTATCTAAAATAATATTTTTTGGGTGGCCATGTAGGGACTTTCCTTTGTCAACCCTCTATTTTGGTGATGTCTAGCTCCACTAATAGCTATTATATTAGTTGTAATGTGTGTGATGCCCGTGTATGAGCTTTGAAAGTGCAATGCCAAGATCTAAATATGTAGATCTAAACCCTTGCATGAAGTTTTATACTTGAATGATGATGAAACAAAAAGGATATTTTTTAATTTTTGAAGAAACATGAGTTTTGATAGAGAAATGTGCCTTAGAAATAAGAAATTTTAAAAATTTACAATTTTTTCTTCTATGGCTGCTCCATAGGAAATTTTTACCGGACGTTGTACACCAAAACTAGTTTGGTTAAATAGGATACCACATAGGCAATTTTGATCAGTCTTGATTCCACCAAAATTGGTTTGATTCCATCTTGAATTGAAATAAAGGTCATCTAAATGTAGTTGAATGGAGACCAAGCCCTTAGGCTTATATAAATAATGTTAGTAAAAAAAAAATTTTAATCAAATTAATTTAACTTAAAGTAGAAAAAATTAGCTAATTTTTAGAAGTGATTTTGATCTTATTCTTATGGAAGTAGAAAGGCAAAATTAAAAAGGATCATCAATAAGGTACATTTTTTTCTTAAGTTATTTTATACATTAATTTCTTCAAATTAAAGCATCATTATATTTAGTTTCCTAAATTAAAGTATTCATTGGTAGATTCAAGTATTCAATGGGGAAAAAAGAGGCATATTAAGGAAATGTGATTGAGTAAGAGATGACAAAATAAAAGGTCTTCTACAAAATATAATCAAAACCAACCTATTGAATTTTAGAAAGAAAATGTTAATATTCAATAGGACAAAATTAGAGTAGGGGAACAAATTAGTAGTTCTTAAGGTAGAAACATATCATTTGGCTTAGGAAATTTGATAGATACAAATAAGGATCTACTTTTTAGTCAAATTTCATCTGAACATATGGTATTTGAAAGCAATATTAAAAAACACTACAAAATAAATAGGGATGAATATTTCAAAAATAAAATTATATTTGAAAGAGCATAATTATTTCTCAAGTTATTTAAGAGAAGAGAGATACCTCTTGTTTTGGATTTGTTGGACTATGATAACAAGAAAATCTACGCGCATAATGTTAGTCAAATAATAGTTGAAAATTTGCAAGATGCATTAAACAAAATTGGCAACACAACTCAAGGAGGCAATTTAAGTTTGTCATGTCCAAAATTAATAGGGCAAAAACACAAATACAATTTTATTTTTTTGAAGATAACCTTTAGGTTCTCACATCATGGACTATGCATTGTCAACTTGGTTATTGAATGATCAAGAGTTTGAGATAGCCAACAATTATGTTTATATGGTTGCAACATACTTTCAATTCTCTAACTGAAGAGATCCTTAATAGGTTGGTTGTGTAATGCCCTGCTCGGAGATCCTTGGAAACAAGGATTCAAATCAAGCCAAGATATTTTTTGTTTACAAGTATGAATGCACAAGACAACATCATACAGGGACCACAAAGCTCGCAATGGAAGACTTCAACACAATCCCAGCAACCAATGAATCTCCGAACGCTACTACCCAACTGACACACTCATACAAAAGCCAACAACCACCACAACAAGATGAGGGCACAAGAAATGACCACTCATCAACAAAACACCAAGCTGGGGTAAAATGCAGAATCCCAAAATTTGTTTAAGCCTGAAATCTTGAAGCCCTGAAAATTGGCTAAGTCTAGATTTCAAAAGCCTTGAAATTTCCTAGAATCCATAACTTATCTCTGAGAGGTCTGAAACCTATCTCAAACGATTTGTTGCATATATTAAAATATAACTTAAGTATAAGGAATTAAATATATGTCAACTTATACTTAAGATATATTAAAATATATCTTAAGTATAAGGAATTAAATATACATCAACTTATACTTAAACGATATATTTTTAACCTCGAAGGACTACAATAGAAACCCAAAAATTGAATTTCAAAAGAACCCTCCTGAATTCAAAAAGCAACAACATAGTGTCGAAGAACACCCAAAAGGGTATCCAGATTAACTCTCAAAAAGATCATAACACTACAAAAAGTGCCTGCTATTGGCACGTGCAGGTTTTAACCAAAGGGTGTGCGACACTTTTCACTAAGGGAGGGCGACACTTCTCCCTTACTGCGAGCGACACTTCTCAAGAAGGCGTGTGATATTGGAAAGTATCGCACGACATTTCTCATAAAGTCGTGCGACACTCTTCCAGTGTCGTACGACACTTCTCCAGTAATGCGTGTGACACTTTATAGTATCGTACGACATTCTTTCTATGGGTGTGCGATACTTTATCAGTGTCGCACAATGCTGAACAAATGTCGCCCATAGAAAGTAAAAACACTTCTAGAACTCAAAAATGGGGAAAAACCAACAAAAGAATCTCCACTCCGGGGAGTACCGGATCCACAAAGGCTCGAGGAATGAACACTCGAGTGCAAGAACAACATAGAATGAAGAACACCAAACCATCTAAACTACAGCAACAAAGAAGACATTGAAAATAAGCATTGTAGAGAACAAAAGCAACATCGCAATGAAAAAAAATGTATCTCAGGAACAAAACAACCAAACTAAGTACGTGGTTCCTCCCAACCGTCAATAGCACCATAAGACTATCGTGGGTCCTAGCCATCCCCCATGCGTAACATCCCAAGCCACCGACTAGATCGTCAGTACTGTCATAATAGGGATGTCACTACTAAAACATGCAACCATATAAGCATAAGGAAATCTAACATGCTAGTAGTAAAGCATAAGATAATCCTACAGTAGATAACATCACCTATCACATGCTAAACAGTAGTAACCAATAGATATACTACTAAATCAAATAACATCATCTAATCATCTGCTAAACATCACAATAAGGGAATGCATCAAATAAAATAACATCATCTAAACATGATACACAAGCATCCCAATGAAAGCATAAATCAAAAGAAAGCATACTCCCGAACCTGACTTACCAAGTGAAAACATCTAGCAACGGTCACACTAGGATAAGAGACCATCTCTGTACACTAGTTCCTAGCAGTGGTGAAGGTAGCTATGCCTCCCTACCACGTGGCACCCATAGCTCCACACCTATCATGCTAATGGAGATAATGATCCAACCACAAACACAAAAAAATCACAACATCCATGGCTAACACTCACGCCAGATAGTATGATGGCTGCAACCAAGAACCTAATACAATGCAAGGAGTACAAGTCCTGGTCAGACACTCAATAGGCTACTATGTAGGGACTAACATCATGGAGAGTCGCTTGGCATCAAAAAACCCAAGCTAGGACTTGCGCAGATTCAACATCCCTCAACGGAAAGGCTCTTGCAGCCCAAACCTTTTTATTATCTTAAGTTTTATTACCAGTCACACATTTTATTTAATTTTCACTTAATTAAAGCTTCCTTCGCAAACCCTCTGGGCACAATGATCACCAAGCTGCGAGGTATAAGCCCCCTCCATATGCTACCCTACACTACCCATGCTCATCCTATGACAAGTTCCCGTGGGCATGCATACTCCCATCCCAACCCCAATGATCATAACTTCTGGCAAATTCACTGAAGATCGAGCCTCACAAGTCACCAACAAATGTACACGCACGTAATTGTGTGTGACGCACCACCATCACGAAGATCATAACACAAGGATAGGAATGAGAACACAATGCAAGGAAAACACCCAACTAAAAGCAACACGGGAAGGACGGATTTTACAAAAATACCAAAGCCAATAAAACCATACATCATTAAATCACTCAATCGGCCTCAGTCCGAGAGTATGGATTCTACACAAATCCCAATGATGCAACAAGACCAAACATCATGAACTTACTCAACTGGCCTCAATCCGAGAGTATGGATTCTACATGAATACTAACATTCACAAAACAAAAGAAAAGGTCTAGCAAAACCATAACAAGTGTAAAATCACTCAACCGAACACAACATCAAGAGTACGAATGCAACACACATCCCAATGCAACATAAAAGTGCAAAAGTGCTCTAACTAATATCCAAACAAATCATCAAGGTCCACGACCCACATTGTGCCAAGAAATCTCGAGAAAATAGGGCAGCATGCAAAACGAGGTAAAAACCCCAAAAATTTGGAAAACTTCAAAATTAAAACCCATTTGGCCTTTGGGTTCAAAAACCCCAAAAATCAAAAAATAAATGAAATCGAAAACTGTATGCAAAAACGGCTAGCATAATGGCATAAAATTCCACACCCTCACCCCAAAAAATAGGAAAATGTTCATACCCGCCCAACCGGGTAGAACTAGCATACAAAAATGGAGGGGAACACTAGTTCTTAGCCTCCAAACAAACGGCTACCAAAAACAGAAGCAGAAATGGAGCAGAAACAATAAAATGGGAAAGCCCTACCTCACAACCAAAAGGGCAAAATGGGAATCTGAACCATAAAATAAATATCTTGCAGAAGTAGTTGAAAATCACGACAATCCAAGGTTTCCCTGAGCTGGATCCAATGAGCCCAACCTCGCGATGATCCCACACTCGTAGCTCCCACAACGAACGAAATAGTAAATCCTCATGAAGAGGATTTTGGGTTTTACTCTCCAACTTTCCAATTCAAAAGTGAGAAGTGAGGAATTAAATTCATTTTTGGATACTTATTCACTTTTCAGGTGAATAATCAATTAGGGCATTTAACCAGCCACCCTAGTTAACCCCCGATTTGACCCAAACAAAAATAGGCAATTCCTATAAATAGGAATTCATCTATGGAAAAGCTTCCAAAAATAAAAATAAATCAATTAAAAAGCCCAAAAATTCAGAAACACAGAAATCACCTTAACAACTTGTGTGACAATGCGAACCTCTAAATGCACAGACACGCTTACTGGTCTAATCACATAATGTAAATGAGTTCAGATTTAATAATCACCAAAAGGTTTAAATTAAACATTTAATTAAGGATATGTCTACCATACAAGGATGACATTGGTAAAATATGAATGGCTGAATCACTAACTCCATGTGCCACTGCCAGGGATATAATCCTACACACTAAACAACACGATCAAGTGCAATTGCATATAATAACATAGCCGAAGCAATAAATGCATTAAATCACCAAATTTAACCATTTATTTAATTATATTAAAATAATCTATTTATATCACTCACGTTTGCAAAAGGCATAGCAACGTAGGAATTAAGTAAATAACCATAGCATTAAATCCATCACATAACAAAATCAGAGGTATGTCCAAATACCAGATAACTAGATATCATCATAAAACACACTGTCATCTCAAAATGGCATCATCATGCAATATGATTAACTGAAAAACATAGTAGTCTAATATCTATGATACTAAAATCAAAGAGTAACATTTGACCCTCCGGTCATCTCAAATGTAAAACATCACATAAGAACAGATATCTCTGTAATCAGAAATGTAACAAGGTAAATGTTTGCAGCACATAACCAAATAATCTCACAAGAACAATCCATTCTAATTACTTAAGCATTTAATAATGATTGATTACTCTGCATTTTAAAAGGCATTTAAAACACATAAGCAAACACAGTCATAAACATGACTAACCACTGCTATAGGAACCTAGTCCAGTGTAGCATGGTAATAGAACATAGTGCAATCTCTACACACATCTCAAGGTAATCATGGAACAACCTCATGATACCACATCAATCCTAGTAACCACTGGCACAAACCTCAATGAACCAAAAATCACATCATAATCATCAAAGATCAGTCAAAAGCATAAACAAAGCAACTGATACATAAACATAAATCCAAACACCTCAACGGTGTAGACCACTCAGGGTCACAATCATGATCCCATCACAACAAAAGAAACCAAAACACACAAGAACCTAAATCAAAAGCGAGCAATAGGAATGACTCAACAACTCTCTACAAGTCAAACCCAAATCACTCCAACGTTCTCAAACCATCACGTTAACCCCCAAATAGGTTAACCGCAAGAGAATGGGTATCACATAGACACAAGGTCCTCCAACAAGGAACCTTCTATGCACTAGGATGAACCCATCTAGCCATAGAGTCAACAATACAAGGTAAGGAACAAGCCACTCTACCTTGTCAACAGGTGCCCAACAAAACATGCACCTACCACATGACCACAAAACCAGGTCAAAACACTAAGCACTTCCAACAAAAGTTGGAATCATGGGGAATAACCATCCCAAACTTCCCAAGAATACTATCATGTCACACATGATCATTCTGGAATCCACGTAAACTCACCCCTAGAACAAAGAGGATGAAAATTTACCCACAAAAGGACATGCTCCAAAGGACTACTCACCACCAAGCATAGGAGCACGACACCTCACCAAGGCACTAAAACTCAACTACCACTAGAAACTAGGGTAACATAACCCAACTAGACAAGATATCACCTTTCCACAAGGTTGCACAGACTTTCGTCAGTGGACACAATCATCAAATGTCTGCATATCAACTGACGAGATGGTGATATGTGTCCAACGATACCATGTACCTCTAGCACCATGCTAGGAAAACTACACCCAATCTACTACTAAACTCAATCTCTAGCCTCGAGTCAACAGTTAAAGAGAAAACTTGACTGAGACAATCCACATGAAGATAGAAGCTTAGGGAGAAGGATACTACAGAGTATAGGACTGAGAGGGAGTCACTCTCAAGATCTACACAAAATCAGCCCAAGATGCATTAGGGAACTCACAATTCCCCCAACCATCAACATACTCACAAGAGAACACTAACTAAGCTAGTGGCATAACCACACTAGCCTACTCTCTCAAGAGAGAAAGAATATGGATATGTGCCAAGGTCAACATCTAGAAAGGAGAATGTAGACTCATCAAAGAACTGAGTCACTCCCAAATGATAAGGCAACATCATCCACAACAAGGAATGCTCACAAACCACACTACATCTCACAAGGGTGGGTCAGTGCAATAGGAAACACAAAAACCCAAGCATGAACTCCAACAAGTACCTAGTAGATTATGAAGACAAGATAACTCTTCTATTATGAATAACATGAGGAGTTAAACTTCTCCAATGGCCATAAATACGATATGTCATGATTGAATTGGCCTCTACTCGAAAAGGTACTTAGAACATCGATCATCAACTCCAGAAGCCATAGCCTCATAGCCAGACTCAGATTGAATCCATTTGAAAAGCATTGAAAAGATATCGACAAGGACTACAACAAGAAGAAGCTAAGAGAGACCTAAGACCTACGATTGAGTCGCCACTCAAAACAAAACCACAAAGGAAAAAACAATAGTCTTGGCCACCAAGACAAGTGACGGACAAAACATCCAAATCCACACAAGAGAACACATGCCCAAAACAACATAAGGCATGGAATGAAAGGTAAATCACACATTGAAACCATCATTACTTTTATTTCATAAATTCATTAAGTAAGCATAACATAAGCACTAATGCATAATGAACTGAAAGATTTTAAAGCAAGGGTCCAAGAGTCACTATAGAACAAGTACATACCTTTCAATTTCTTTCAAAAATAACATTAAGTTTAATCACCATTTAAACCATTCAGTTACAATAACAACTTTAGATATAACAAAGACACACTAGCATGTTCTCCATGATATTATCCCTTAAACATACTACCAGAGGTTTGAGATGAACATGATAGAGTCACAACACACAACTAGGCAGCAGTAAAACACATCCAAAATAGTCATCATGAAACATAATCAAAAAGCCCAAGTGGGGGAATTGTCAATTCCAGCAGTAAGTACCAAAAAGAGCTCATTTCAACAATAAGTCAAATGTGACAACTATCACAAAGAGAGCGATAGATAAAATTGATGACTACTCCAAGAGAGGAAAATAGTAAAAACTGATGCTAGCCCAACAACATGAGGAAAGTACCTCCAGCCAAATAAATTAAGGCATCAAAAAAATCACATTACAGGTGATGACTGAGTACAGTCACACAAGAGGGATAAATCACCACACAATGCTAAGGAATACAACATCCTAGCATCGTTAGAGAACACACTCACACACATCGAACAACATACCATTAGTAATCTCATGCATATGCAGACAACAAAAATTTCCATGCAATGCAACATTTAGATATCCTTCAAATTAATATAGTTTTACATAAGCTTAAGAAACAATTAGATTGGGGACTTAAGTCATTAACCCAAGGATGTAATGCAAAACTACTACTTTGCAATGATTCACAATAAACACTCATTTTCAATGAAAGGAACCATTTTATCCTTATAATCAACAAAATAAAGAATCAAAAATAAGATTCCTTCATTTCCTTACAATAGGAGAAAATAGGGAAACAATGCACCTACTCCACCAGGAGAAACAAAAAGAGGTAAACAAAGTCAACACATGGACACCAATCAATGGTTCCATCCAAAAAGGGTCACACAAGAAACCAACCAACCAAGGCACATCGATTCCGCTAACAAAACCAGGAAGACTCACTTCCCTCTCCACACACTACTCTAGTTGCCTCTACTGGACAAGCAAGTCCATCACAAGTAGATACCAAAGCAACAAGATCACGAGTTCTCACCAAGACACTCGCACCCCACCAATGCAGCAACAACTACAAGGGCAACATAACACAGAGATCCCAATGTTTGAACATCGGCTCTGATACCAGATGTAATGCCCCACCCGGAGATCCTTGAAAAAAAGGATTCAAATAAAGAAAATATATTTTTTTTTACAAGTATGAATGCACAAGACAACATCATACAGAGATCACAAAGATCACAACAAAAGACTTCAACACAATCCCGGCAACCAACGAATCTCCAAACGCCACTACCAAACTGACACACCCATACAAAAGCCAACAACCACCACAACAAGATGAGGACACAAGAAATGACCACTCATCAACAAAACACCAAGCTGGGGTAAAATGCAAAATCCCAAAATTTGGCTAAGCCTGAAATCCTGAAGCCTTGAAAATTGGCTAAGTCTGGATTTCTGAAGCCCTGAAATTTCTTAGAATCCATAACGTATCTCTAAGAGGTCTGAAACTTATCTCAAATGATTTGTCG